>CANNZV010000937.1:57829-255649 GCA_947561585.1 Caprella mutica | reverse complement strand
AATAATTCATATAATATTTTAGAGTACTCTTTGCGACGTCATTTGTTTACATCGTTTCTGAAGACTGGATCAAGTTCACAGTCAGTGAATTCGAAACTTAGCTTACTTCTCTATTTATTTACTATGGGTATGATCATGATATATAATAACTTAATATAATATAATAACTGTAATTATTGTATCATGGGTATGAAATCTAATTGTAGGTAGCTAGTTAGGGGTCGAGGTTGCTGTTTGGAGTGAGGGAGCAATAAGATGAAACTGGATTCGAGGATGGATTGGCAATGGAACTGTGTGTGGACAGTTTTGTAGACCTAGATCTCACGACCACAGAACATTGAATAAGAAGAAGCTCAGATAGAACGTGTACTCAGTCTTAAAAATTCAACCAATGACGTCCATTGATCGCTGACGTCACTATAAACGCTCTCTCGAAAACAGTTTGAACGTGCATTCTACCTCAGCTCATTATCTTTGCTGGGAGCCATATTTTCCTACCAAATTATGTATACGATTATCTATATTCTATAACCCAGCTAGTAGCTACTAAGCAATAATAAACTAATCTTCTTTGCAATAAACACAAACCTAACACCATTTCGGTTGTAATGCGCATTGAAAATAATAGACTCAAACAGAACTGGTGAAACGAAGCCTCTGATTGGCTGAGTGGCTCTATAGTCGCAATGACGTCACTGTAAACGGCACTCAAGATTAATATAATGGGATCTACACTTCTTCTATTGAATGTTCTTTACTCACGACTCTCCGCTAGGAGCATTTTATAGTTGGGTGTAGAGGCTAGAGGCAGTATTAAGGGAGCGTCATGGGATACCTGCTAGTGATACCTACCTATGTATCTAAAAGCAAAGCTGAGCGGTGCACCATTGTACGACGTAGCTACGTTCTTTCTATTAAATAGGTAATTTGAATGAAGACTTATAACTTTGTTGTATCAGCTAGTTTGTTGTACTGCACACTTCATGATTGTTTAATGACTTGACAGGGGGTTCGGGGGGCGTGCCGCCTCCCGATACATCTACTATAACTGATAGTTTTATTTATACCTAACTGATCTCAGACAGAAAGTTTACAATAGTTACGCCTTAAAAATAATAATTATTAGTTTTCTATAATAAATTTTATTTTCTATTCCAAATTGAACATCTCAATTGTTAGTTAAGAATTAAACTGTGTAGTATAAATATTGGATTCAAGTAATGTCAGTCATAAATTTCATAGCCTACAACAATTATCAAATTCATACCATATATCATAAATCTTCTTTCCAATTACCTAGGTATCTAATAGGATGTACAGTGGTCCTGTGTGGTGCGCCGTACTGTGGTGCGCCGCTCAGCTTTTGGATACGTATCTGCGTGACCCTATTTATGTTGAGACCCTTTGATAGAACCGTTATTACTGCAACAGTGCCTGCCTCATGGGAGATATTTTTGATATTCTCTCCTAACAACTTTGAATTAATTCCTATATTATCATTAATTTTGCTGTGAACGCCTCAGTCCTGCAAACCATGCTCAATCAGTCTCCAGATTTTTAATTTTTGGGATTATTTGTCTCCAAAGATTTTCAAATTTCTCTCCTAAATGGCCAAAAATCCCATAATACTCTCCAATAATTCATAATTAGGTACATGTAAACATAAGAATTAATTGGAAAATTGTCTCCGAGACTCTGGATAATTCAGTGGACTAATTTGTAATTTCAAGGCCTCAACCCATGTTTATGTTACAGAGTATGTCAGTTAAAGCCAATTAATTGACTTATTTCATTTTCAAAAGGTCAAAACTCAGATATGTCTAATTGGCAATTTGGCTTGAAATTTTGAATTAATTCCTAATTTCCTTTGTTCCCATGTTAGTTTTGGCTAGAAATATTCATAATATTACCTAAGCCAAATTCAAAATTGGCTTGGTTCAGAATTTCTGTGAAATTTTGGCTCAAAATTGGCTTACAATTTTCCACCCTCTGAAATATGGGCCTCAACAGTCGCTGGATAAACTTCACAACTTCATGCATCTTTTGCAGACTGGTGAATGCCGAACACTGAACTGAATAAGAGATCTCATTCTCTACGAACACTTAACCAGTTTCTGCAGATTGGCGAACAGTACAAACTGTACACAGTACAATGACGCCTAGTTTCAGAGAATGTTCATTGAGTTTGAGTCCCCAATAATCAATATATCTTTTTTTTTTCATAAATAAGTCAAGAAAAATTAGTAATGCGGTCACCAGTCGTTGAAATTTAATTCCAATTTTGAAAGTCGACAGTCATCAATATACCTATATTATATACCTACCCCAGTCTGCAGAATATGGAACATTTTTCCAAGACTCTCTGCGGGAGTTTTTGATTAAATTTTAGAAATTTGAGATCTCTGCGGAAGATCTTGAATTAATTCCTATGTTACCATTAATTTAGCTGCGGTAGATTTTGAATTAATTCCTATGTTACCATTAATTTAGCTGCGGGAGATTCTGAATCTGCTACTGAGAGTCAGAGAATAACTGACTCTCAAATTAAAATCTCTACGGGAGGAGAGACACATTCTGCAGACTGGTACCTACCTAATTATCAAAAGTAAACATACTTTAGTTCTATATAATTGAGAGTGTATCAGTCAATCACAACAGTATCTAAAAGCTGAGCGGCGCACCACATTACGGCGCACCACTGTACTTTCTATTAATGACCTCAATGTGAAAAACTGTTATGTAGTGTGTCGTATCCGCTAGTTTGTTGTTTTGCACACTTCATGATTATTTAATGACCTGGCAGGGGGATTCGGGGGGCGACACGCCCCCCGATACATCTACCTAACGGCTAACTGATTAGTTTTTATTTACAGCTCAGACTGAAAGTTTACAATAGTTAACCCATAAAATTACAATTACAGTTTTCTATGATTAATTTTATTTTCTATTCCAAATTAAACATCTCAATCGAATAATTAAACTGTGTAGTATAAACATTGGATTCAGGTACCGTCAGGCGTCAGACATGAATTTGATACGACAAATAGGTACCTATCAAATTCACTCCATTTATCATTACTGTATTCAAATTACCTATCTAATAAAATGTACAGTCGTGCGCCGTAATCTGGTGCGCCGTACTGGTGTGCGCCGTACTGGTGTGCGCCGCTCCAAGTAAAATAGTATGTCTCATAAACTCACCATTTGTCTCTCCAGCTCTCTCCAAAATTCAACAAATTCTCTCCAAAATGATCAAATTTTCATAAATTCTCTCCAAAATAACATTGTAGCATAGGAGAAAAATAGATAAAACTCGCCATTTGCAATTGGAGGGCTCAAAATAACTGTCACAAACTCGCCATTAAAATGGCGAGTTTGGACATGCTTTATTACTTGGGCGCCGCTCAGCTTTTAGATACGTATCGTCAATCAGAGAGAGGCATACTTTCTTTCATAGTTATTCATTCGTTTTTTTTACGATAATTAGTCCGAGATCATCAAATTAAAATGACAAGTAGTGACCACATCATTCATAACAAAAGATTGCAATCTTTCACAGAAAACTGATATACAATTATACATCGCGGGGCACGCCATATCAAAACAAAATGGCGGCTTTGTTTACATTTCAACAAAGTTGTGCGCTTCCGCCATTTATAATTATGAGTCACCAATTTTAATTTTGAATCTAATTAAAGTGCTCATAGTCGTCTGTATATGGGAAAGATACTTATTTTCTCAAATTTTAAGTTGACAATTAATTGGCGACTTGGTACATATTCTGACCAGATTGTATTTGGTGGTAAATTCCAATGATATCTCGGTAGATATTCAATTTATCTAATAAAAAAATTCCTGCAATGTCGGAGGATATTTTGCTATTAATTCTTATATTACCATTAATTTTTGGAGGGGAAACTGGAAACATGTTGGAGGACTAGACAAATTGATGAAAAATGTTAAAAGCTATTTCTCAGGTTTTTGAAAAAGTCAGAGGAGTTCAGTGCACCAAATACAAACTGGTATTCTTAAACTAGACAATGACTGTTGACCAGGTAATAAAGCATGTCCAAACTCACCATTTTAATAGTGAGTTGGTGACAGTTATTTTGAGCTCTTCAAATTTCAATTGCAAATGGACCAGTCTGCAAAGCATGCACAATCAGCTTCCGTATATTTAATTTTTATGGCAATTGGTCTCCAAAGATTTTCCAATTTCTCTCCAAAATTTCCAAATAGGGTCGCACAGGTAAATTGCGACCCTTTAATTTTCAATCGCGGCCCTCTCAAGAGAGTCTCTAAAACTTTCTGAACCGAAATTACATTAAAATGGCATAGCTATCAAAAGAAGCGCAGTGCATGCTATAATTTATTAATTTAAGTTTTTAACGTGTATTTTGTAGCTATGATGTTTCTGTTGTTAGAGGCCGCTGTTTGTTAGTGTGCCGCAATTTACCTGCTTGACCTTCACCCTACTCTCAAATAATTACATGTAAATATAAGAATTAATTGGGAAATTGTCGCCAGATAATTCAGGAGACTAATTTCAAGGCCTCAATAGTCGCCGGATAAACTTCATGCATCTTTTGTAGACTGGACAGTAATATAGAAATTTATCAAATAGATATATAAATAGTCTTTCAAGAGAGATTATTTATCAAATAGATATATAATAGTCTCTCAAGAGGATTTTGCATATCTGTTTATTGATATAACTTTATATAAGTATGTAAAGTTACTTACTCCATCATAATCATTAATTCATTACTAAACTAATTTCTTTCCAGATTATCTATTTTGTTATTGAGTAAATGAATAGGGTCTCTTCATTTTCTTTAACTAAAGTGATTCTGGCAACTTGCTTGTTCTCTTCACTAAGACGCCTGATGGCTTATCGAGCTCAGGGAACCAGCAATGAAGACCTTGTGAAGAAACTTAAAGGTATAGCTACTGGAAATTTTTTCTAGCTATTTTTATTTTATAGGTTCTGTTACTAGGTAGTAGCTAGCTAAATGCTCAACAAAAGCTTAATGTTAAATGAAAAGTTCAAAGAGTAAAAATCTTATGGAACCTAAAAATTAGCAACAGACCAAAGTAAAATAATTTGATAGAAAGTCTGCTGTAGCTAGGATACCTATCCTTAAAGTTAGCTACTATAAAAAGTTTCAATATAAAGTATGCTGTACCTATTATCTTTGTCTATGTAGTAGCTATAAAATTAAGAAATATATAAGATTAACAAGATATTCTTTAATTTATTTGGTTCTTCTTTTTGCCAGAGAATGGAGTGATCACTAGTGATGGAGTTGCTGACATTATGCTCAAAGTGGACAGAGGCAAATACTGCAACTTCACCCCTTACTCTGACGCGCCCCAACTTCTCGGGTACGGTGTGACCATCAGTGCACCTCACATGGTCAGCATTCTTAGTAGTTCTGTTCAAAGTGATAAGTGAGAAAATTAGTTGATGTTTGTTGTGAATAGGTAGTAGTGATTGTTGTAAGAGAAACTAAATATATTGGATCTTTACCTTCAATTATTTATTAATAGTTTCAATTAAATTGTGAATTCAATTTGAGTATGTAGATTATAAATAATAGTTTGAGTGAGATGGTCTGTTTCGGACATAATTGATAACTTGAAAGCATCTGAGTATTTTAGAGTGGTGGCTCCTTAAGTATTTTTTCTCGCACACCCCTTACTTTCCTCAGGCACCCCCTGAGCATTGTATTGCATTGAAATAGATTGAAAAGCTACAGTTATAATATATTTATTTACTATTATGTAAGAATTGAAAATGGAATATTAAAAAGTAAGAAAATGAATGCTTGATTTACATTCTGCATGATATCAACAGCAAGAACCGGACTTATATGTAGGCATCCCCTGTAAGCCTTCCAGGCCCCAAAGGGATGCCACCCCTCCCCCATTGAAGAACCACTGATTTAGAGTCTAATCTAAAAGTCTAAATCTCCAAGTATAAAGCCTAAATGCCTTATTTTGTTTCAGCATGCCTGTGCCATTGATTTGATGTTGGGGCACCTGAAGGAGGGCAAGAGAGGTCTTGATGTTGGTTCAGGCAGTGGCTACTTGACTGCTTGCATGGCTCATATGGTGAGGGGAAATACATAGCTTAGCTATAACTAGAAAAATAGACAGTAATCTCGCTGTTGGTTTGGTAACCTTTCTTTCATTTCTCTAAAGGTTTACATTTGTTACAAAATATTTTTTGATAGCATAAAGTTAAAATAATTGTTAGTAAAAATCAACATTTAAACTAAATTTATTTTTCACTCACAATATTGATCGATTCATCATTTATCCTGAAGGCTGAATTTTATTTTATCGTTCCATTTAAGGGTTCTGATTGATTATTTCCTCTATTTATTATTCTAATTGCCCATTAAAACATTAACTTCCATTAAAATTACATGAGTGTTTGCTCTTTCCCTATAGGTTGGGAAGACAGGCAAAGTGGTGGGTATAGATCACATCAAGGAACTGGTGGATATTTCCCGCACTAACATCATGAGGGACAAACCTGAACTTCTGGAGTCTGGTCCTGTGCAACTAGTTGGTGAGCGGCAAGATATTATTACACTACCATTTTAAAATGTGATGCTTTTTTAAACTACCTGTGAATAAAAGTGATTTATTTTGTTAGCTCTTCAGAAATTAGGGCTGTACTGGTAGTATCGGTACTCGTTATATCGTCCATTTTTTTAGGTAGAAGAATATCAATGATTTATTAATTATGACCTATCAGAAATATTTTTTTTTTAATCCAAACCTTACCATTTCAGTGGGTGATGGGCGTGAAGGTTATCCCAGTGAGGGGCCTTATGACGCTATCCACGTGGGGGCTGCCAGTCCCGAGTTGCCTACCAAACTAATAGAGCAGCTTGTACCAGGAGGCAGACTGATAGTTCCTGTGGGGCAACAGGGCGAGTCTCAATATTTAGAAGTGGTGAGAAAATATTTTCCACCCAGTTTGAAGAGTGTGACTATTTTCGCTCCAAAAGAACACCATTTTCTATCTCTAATGATACCTGAAACATAAGGAGTTGTTCTTTTCATCAAGAATCGGATCAATTGCATTGAATTTCTTTTTTATTCTTCAGTGTTATTATCGACAAAAAATGATTTTAATGTTAGAACACTTTGAAACATGTTTGAAAACATAGATCATTTTTGATCACGTTGGTACATGTTAAAACATTTTTGAACAAGTTGGAACGTGTTCAAAAATTGAACACGTTTGTACACGCTACTTGCTGTCAATTCATGTACTGATGTTTGTTTTCAGATTGATAAGAAGGCCAATGGTGATATAAAGCGCAAGAAGTTGTTTGGTGTCGTGTACGTCCCTCTCACTGATAAAGAGAAGCAGTGGCCAAAAAGGTAAAAGATATATCCCAATGTGATATCAATTTAGGGTTGTACAGATACGAGTACCAAAAAATGTATAATCTGTCAATACAGATACCTAAAATTCATCTACACTCTGAGACCAATGCCTAAAAACGGCAGATTAAACCAGTATCAGTACAGCCATAACCAATTGAGTGAGGATCTAAGTACCACTATCCAGTTTTTCAATTCTGTTCACACGCATACCACCAGTCGAGCCCGTTGTGCTTTAATAGGTTTTTAAATATGAAAAAGGTGTTCATAATTTTATTGGAATTTAAATTTTAATTATTTCATTTGGTACAATTAAATAGCTATTTTTTAGTATCTTGCAGAATAGCTAAATTTAACACCTGAAATGGTGCTTTTTGTTCATTTAAATAATTTAAAATTCCAATACAATTATTATCCTTTAAGTTTGAAAATTCTAGAAAATCACAAAATTTGAATGAATATTTTTATGATTAACCATTAGGAAGTATTAATATTTCGCCCTTTTCAGTAAACAGTTTTCAAAGTTAATTGATACACAAGCCTATAGTATAATAAATAATATATTTACAGTAACTTTCCCTATTCTTCACAGATCAGAGTTGTAGGAGCATCAAATTCAAACTGTAGCCCTTGCGTAGTAGCTGTAGGTATAAATACTGTCCACGTACTCTTACAATTTTCCATGCAATATCACGGCAGGATGGGATGCAACCTGCAATGAAACTTCAAAAACGGAAGCGATTGAGAAGAAGCGGTGTGGTTCATAAGAATCTAGCTAATGGTCAATGTTCATAAGAATCTAGCTAATGGTCAATGTTCATATGAAACTAGCTATGGGTCAATGTTCATATGAAACTAGCTATGGTTCAATGTTCATATGAAACTAGCTATGGTTCAATGTTCATATGAAACTAGCTATGGTTCAATGTTCATATGAAACTAGCTATGGTTCAATGTTCATATGAAACTAGCTATGGGTCAATGTTCATATGAAACTAGCTATGGGTCAATGTTCATATGAAACTAGCTATGGTTCAATGTTCATATGAAACTAGCTATGGTTCAATGTTCATATGAAACTAGCTATGGGTCAATGTTCATATGAAACTAGCTATGGGTCAATGTTCATAAGAAACTAGCTATGGGTCAATGTTCATATGAAACTAGCTATGGGTCAATGTTCATAAGAAACTAGCTATGGGTCAGTGTATGGGTATTGTTCATATGATTTATATTTTGTTACACCGCGTTCACACAGTCTGTACCCAGGGTGTGAATTATGTTAACGAAAACTACAGCTGATGGTGTGAACGCGAAATAAATTCTTTCATCACATCATATGTCTAATATTTTATAGAGCTGAGATTTTATTTATTTGAAATAGTTTTTAATTGGTTATTCCCCATAATTTAATAGTAGGAGGTTGTTAAATTCAAAACTGTTATTTAATATCAGTGATGATTTGTCGTAAATTATGTGAAATATATGTTTTTATTTTATTTGTCTATTATTGATGGGAAAGATTGTTACAGTGTATATAGTAGGTACTTGATATTGCTACTATATATTTAGCCTTTTAAGAAGTCAATTCATTGTGTTTGTGTCCACTTTTCATGTATAGTATAACTGTCCTTTTTCATATTAATTACAATCTATGTGTATCAATCATTACCCCATCTATATATGTATGTAAATTAAGAATATGATTGCTACATATTATTGAAACGTTTTTCATCTCATTATTTCAATAAAATCTATCATTAGCCATTACAATCAAATACTTAAAAATATAAGATTCGATCAAACTTTTGTTATGATTAACCTTGCATCCTCACTATTTTTTATACTAACTATAGATGTGCCAATATGCTATAAGAGCATTTTTTTCGCGATATGCAGTATATGGATATCTCTATATATGATATAGAGATATTCCATCTTACAAAATGACCGATTAAGTTTTGCCTATTTATCGATAATCATTTAACCTATGTACCTATTTTATGCTCATAAAATATAGGCGAGTTACGGCATATATGCACAATATCGCATATCCCTAAGCTCTACCAGCAAGTTCGAACTAATGAACATGCTCTGACATGTTTGAATACACAAATTAGAACTGTAACCAGTTCCGAATTATCGGACGGTTCCACATTTTCGGTCATATAAGAAAAAAAATAGTTAAATTATCTTTTCAGTAGTATGGATACGGATAAACAGTCGGCCCAGTTGCGAAATACGACTCCTTCCAATTGATAATAAGTGTTTTTAATGATGGCTGTTCACGAAACACGACTCCTCGTGTTATACGAAACGTAAGACCAAACTAACCTACCTTCAATTGAAAAGCAACAGGCCTTTCTATGTTTATACCATTCAATTTAAGTATAATTTATTAAAATATCCTTTATTAAACTTTATAATACAATTAAATATCCTTCATCAAATGTTTGAAGCAATCACATAAATAAGTTGACATGGTTTGCCGTAACTATGATACAAAAATTTGTTATTTTATTACATTTATCCTAATTGTTATTGAATTCAAATGATTTCATTACTAATACTTGAATGTAAATTAAGAGGAGTCGGATTATTTTAATATCGTCTCTATATAGATCGAGGAGTCGGATCGAATTTTTGTATTTCAAAGGAGTCGTATTTTGCAACTGGGCCAAATAGTCCTCAACCATGTTAGTCATTTTCAGATGGGTAAATAAAATAGTAAATTTGATCCTTATTTACTATAAAAATTATCTTATTCAATATCAATCAATAATGAAAATAAATTAAGAAGGTAGCACACAAAAAATCTAAAATTTCTTTTATTCTTTGAAATGAAAAATTTCTTAAAAATAAAGGTAACTTCATATATGGATAACATTTATCTAGCAATATATGCACTTCGGAGGTGCATCTATTATTTTACGAATTATAACCATTAATTTTCAAGATAATTACTATTCCACTCGATCTATTGCAATATTGTGACTTAAGACTCTATATTCAATTAAATTAAACTTTAAAAGTGATACCTATTAATTCAGTTAACAAAAAAAAAATCGAAAAACAAACTATTTAGCGAACTCCATTATCAAAAATAGAATATAAAAGATGCATCTTCGCGAGTGGAATATCATATGTTTAAAATATTATTTATAATTTAATCAAATAGATAAATTTAATTCAATCCAGATAACCAATATTCTAATTAGGGTCAGGAGAGCGAGCACATAGGTACTTATTACTTTGAAAGTACCTGGGCGTGAGTCTAGTAAGAACAACGTTATTCTCGAACGTTCTCGATCGGATCTGCAAAAGGAACAATATCAATGTGCTTACATGGCTTTGGTTTTATAATCTAGTATTTAAATATTCGATTAATTTGAGTATCTTTTATACTATTGCTTTCGAATGTATTTTTCATTTATTAAAATGATGTACTGTTCGTCAATTGTCCGCACATAATTATGTTTTTAATTGCAATAGAATGAGAATTTGCATTGTTTATATTTTAAACAAACTAACGCATCCGAACACATTCATTTCTGTCTGTACTGTACGTGAAAACTCGTGCACGCTGCTCTGAAATTTCTATATTCATATCTACAAAATGGTATGAACTTCCCCAATTGATTTAACATCTTATTTCTATTATATTTTACTAACATTCAGATACATGTGTTAATTTATAACGTAAAATTCCATTTTATCTCACGATATCTTATAATTTGTGGCACCGGGTGGCGGGGTGTGGGTGTCAATTGCAAGCCAACTGACTCAAGTTAAAATAGTGTCAATTATTCTTCAGTTTCACCAAATATACCAGTACTGTTATTTTCACCAAATTAAGATTTTGTCTCGTTTGCTTAATGAATAGGTATACTTAGCAACCAAATTAGTGAAATTAGGTAGCAATATAATTTTTTTTAATTTTGTCATTTTCCAATTTTGTTGTAAAACAATGCCAAAATGTGTAATTTATTTAGTTCTTTTGTGTATCTAGACCACACATTTAATAAGTACCTACTATGACAAATAAAGCCTAATATTTGGCTTAAAATTAAAAGGTCAAAATTAATTGGCTTCAAATTTTCAATTTTGTATTACTAATTATTAATTTTATGTCCCTATTTTAATTTAATTCTGGTTTGAAAGTTGAAATCTTTAAATATGACCCAAAATTGGCTTGGCTTGAGATTTTTGATTTTTAATGAAGTTTTTGCTCAAAATTGGCTTACAGTTACAGTTGGCCAGCATCCAGTATTTTAAAGATTAAATTCATACCAAAATCTTATAAAGTTAATTAGATTACTTTTCTTGTTCATAGTGTATACGATTTGCTCTAATTATATAGTTAGATTTTGAATTTTTTTTCTCTTATTTTCTTCCCCAAAATGTATACCTATGATTAATTTTTCTCTTTATATTTAAATTCGATTCATACTCCAATTAATAGATTAATTTATATCGCCATATTATTAAAAAACACATACCTAAACTCAATTCTTCTATAGATTTGCCATTGATATTTTTGATGATACAAATCCTATACACTATACACACATTCCCTTGTTGTTAAATGTGTCCACGGTCTTCTGTTTACCATCTGCTGAAAGCCTGATACCTGAAACTGTTGTGTTTTCAAAATTGTAGCAAATTGGCCAAATATTTTTGTGATTTTCTTCTTTTCTCTTCTGTTCATAGTTTAATTAATGTAAATAACTTATAACTATAGAAGTTAACTCAAAATTGTTCATAGAAAAATTTAAAATTAATTCAAATTAATGTTAATATAGAAAATAATTCAAAATTATTTGATTCCAATTTCCATCATTCCAAAATATCATATTCTTCAATTTTTCAAATATCTCTCATAATATTATAATTATATAACTGTGTGTCTGTGTCTGTAAGACTGTATACAGTATTAATAATTTTCATGAATTCTTTTTTTTTTCATTCAATTAATTGTTATTTATCTTTTTAAAGTTAACAGAAATTTTAATATGAAATAATTTGTAATTTTTTTCTTAATGAAGATTTTAATATTTTCTTTTCTCCACAGCAACCCCAAGTCATTCTACTGAAGGAGGGTACTGACTCTAGTCAGGGTAAGGGGCAGCTCATTAGCAACATAAATGCCTGTGCAGTGTTGGTGGATGCCATCAGGACCACCCTGGGGCCCAGGGGCATGGACAAACTCATGGTCAACTCTAAGGTGAGTTTTCATTGTGAGACAGTGTCTAATTTTGAAGTTGGATAGTTAATTTGATCTATAAAAATAAAATCTTTTCAACATTACAATATTGATATCAAGTTTAAACTTGAAACTTAAATAGCAAATTTGTAACCTAAATTAACCTGAACAATATGTGAATTAAATGTGCTTCTTTTATAAATTAATAATAAGATCGATTCCTATATATTAATTTTAACATTTATATTTCCCTGATCAGGGTGAAGCCACAATCAGCAATGACGGTGCCACCATCATGAAGGAGTTGGATGTTGTTCATCCTGCTGCCAAAACACTCGTAGATATTGCCAAGTCACAAGATTCTGAGGTGAGACTAAAAAGTCTTCAGGAATGGGTTCTAATTTAGTCTAAATATTCAAATAAACTAATCAGGTTTTGGATAAATATCTTGTGGACAATCAATGTTAGTTTACAGTTAAGTAATTTGTACATCACTACTATGGTAAGTTTGAATAATAAGACCAACATTGGTCTATTATGGGCTTTATTTCATTTAAGAGAAATATTTGTAAATTTATTCCATGCATTATACTTTGTGTAATTTTCTTTTGATTCCAATAAAGTTTTCATTTTCATTAATATCACATTTTCCATTATACAAGATGATAGATTGACTATGGATGTTGAATATCAATGAAGTAAATGTTGAATATTTATTATCATTATTTTATTATCACAAAATTGAAAACATTCATTACTTGTAATATACCCTAACTAGTAAAAGTATCCCATGTAGCTATTAAAAATACATTCCACTCAGTTTCATTCGTTGGCAAGGATTATATATCTAATACTCATTATTTTTATATAGCTAGTTAAGAGATATTTTTCTCATTATAAACTTAAGATTTTTTCAATTCTATTTTTAAAACTTTAATCCTAATTTGAATTAAATAATGACTTTATTAAACTGATATTGCTCTTTTGGTATTATTAATATACTACAATGTGTCAGTGCCTAATAGTCATTAATGTTAAACATGCCATGTGTGTTTCAGGTTGGAGATGGCACCACCACAGTTGTCCTCTTGGCCGGTGAACTGCTGAAGCAGAGCAAGAACTTCATTGAGGAGGGAGTGCACCCTCACGTTATAGTCACAGCTTTCAGGAGAGCCACCAATGAGGCAATCAAACTCATCAAAGAAATCGCCATCAAGGTGGGTGGCTATTAGAAGAAATAGACATGTTTTGATGAAATGAAACATTGTGGGACTAGATTAAACATGTTTATCATTAATAACCTCCTTTATACCTTTTACCTAATCAAAAATGTAACTTTATTGATGAAGTTATTCCAAAAGAATTTTATAATTTTTATATGATCTCAATGTTTTAGTCATAACTGTTCATAGCTAATTATTAATTTCATATAGCATCATAAATGTTGTAAAATACTGCAAATGGGCATATTTTAACTAGAAAATTATATAGCATTTATCTATATCTTTCAATTGTTTAACAAAATACATTTAAGTAATGAGTTGAAATGTTAATTTTTTCGGTTTTCTCATGATTGAAAATGTGGATCATAAATCTAACTAGATAAAGCAAAATAAAAGTTTGTCTTATTTTCTATGTTGTCTCCTCCCTGTTCAGATCAACAGAGAAAATCCAGCAGAGCTCAGGTCCCTGCTTGAGAAGTGTGCTGGTACTTCCCTCAACAGCAAACTCATTCACCAGCAGAAGGATATGTTCGGGAAGATGGTAGTGGATGCCGTGACGTCACTCGATGCCAACCTCCTGCCCATCGACATGATTGGAATCAAGAAAGTACCTGGAGGTGCTTTGGAAGTGAGTGCTATGTTGCTAGTGTAGTTGTCTGTGTTATTTAAACTAAAGAACTCCTCTAGCTATAGTGAATGTAGGGTCATGAGTAAGGAAGTATACCAAAAAACGAATTAATTTTCCTTAATCTGCCATAAATTTATTCATTATACTAGGTGGTTGAAACTGCAAATTAAGGCCTCAGTCAAGATTCTACATTGACTATACAAGAGTTCTACTGTACTAAGATCTTGTCTGTGTACAATAAGTCTTAGATTTGTGCCTTTCACTAGATAGAATAGAAATATTCCTATATTGTTGTACTTAAGAAAAGAAATGATGATATACCATGTAAAAAAATACAATATATATTATATACCATGTTTGAAGTTCTCAAAATAAGGATGCAAATACAAATAGTAAAAATTTTTTTTTAAATTTAATCAACGAGATATGATTGTCTACCGAAATTTTATGATTAATATTACCTTCTGAATTATTTGTTTCATCCTACCCTCTGATATGATGTTATCCAAAATAATAGTGACTAATGATAAATATTCTCTATCAGGATTCCTTCCTTGTTGACGGAGTTGCCTTCAAGAAGACATTCTCCTATGCTGGTTTTGAGATGCAGCCCAAGAAATACAGCAACCCCAAGATAGCACTACTCAACATCGAACTCGAACTCAAGGCAGAGAGAGACAATGCAGAGATTAGAGTAGATAATGTACACGTGAGTTGCACATCTACATTTTTAAATTAGTTTTGAACTTTTGATCTATTTACCTACATAGGATTTCCCCCCAAAAAAATTTAACACATTTAAAATGGGTTTAGAATTTAGCAGTTTTCTGACAAGTCACATAGGAGATCAAATTTGTATGCAGGATTTACGTATTCAATTTATTAGGGTTGAAATAGGTTGAACGAAACTGTAATGTCTTTTTTTTTATTTCAGGAATATCAGAAAATTGTAGACACAGAATGGAAGATCCTCTACGACAAGTTGGACCTTATTCACAAGTCCGGAGCTAAGGTTGTTCTCTCTAAACTCCCAATTGGCGATGTGGCTACTCAGTATTTCGCAGATAGGTAAGATGCCAGGAAATGAAGGAGTGGGTTCTTTATTCTGTATGAATTTGACGGGGGAAATTGATAACTATTAGTATCACTGTCAAATAAGTTAATTAACTAAAGTATTATATATTTGTGTCAATTCTGGCTGCTTTCACCTCTCGCAGTAACATTGGTTTATTTTTCATTGTGCAGAGATCTGTTCTGCGCCGGTAGAGTAGAGGAGTCAGACATGAAGAGGACAATGAAGGCCTGTGGAGGAGCTGTCATGACCACAGCTCATGACCTCAATGAGGAGACACTAGGCTTCTGTGAGGAGTTCATTGAGAAGCAAGTCGGAGGAGACAGATACAATCTTTTCACTGGTTGCCCCAAGGGTAAGACCTGCACATTGGTTCTTAGAGGAGGCTCGTCACAGTTCTTGGAGGAGACAGAGAGGAGTCTTCACGACGCTATCATGATTGTGAGGAGGGCTTTGAAGCACGACAGTATTGTTGCTGGTGGTGGCGCCATTGAACTAGAAATCAGTCGTCACTTGCGTTCCCTCAGTGTTAAGGAGGCTAGCAGACAGCAGCTGTTCCTGTCAGCCTATGCCAAGGCAATGGAAATCATCCCCAGACAGCTGTGTGACAATGCTGGCTTTGACAGCACCAACATTCTTAACAAACTCAGAGCAAGGCATGCTGATGGTGAGTGAGATTTAATGTATATCCTCATTATTTCTTGAACAATGTGCAATTTATCATGTAAAACGTTTATCCAATTAGAGTAAGTTATGAATTATCGTTCAGTTCCACATTTTCGGTCATATAAGAAAAAATGATATAGCTAATAATTATTATTTAATTTTTATTTTACTTATTATTACGCTTCTTCTCCAGTGACTGAAGATGTGGAACTGACTGGTAATTCGTAACTTACCCTAGTAGTTGTTGATAGATTTATATACTAACGATAAAAATAATATGCATTAATGCATCCTCATAAAATTTTGCGTTCAATCTTTTTGCAGGTGGCAAATGGTACGGTGTTGACATCTGCACTGAAGATGTTGCCGATAACATGGCAGCATGTGTTTGGGAGCCAGCCCTTGTGAAACTGAATGCTTTAACTGCTGCCAGTGAGGCTGCCTGTCTCATTCTATCTGTAGATGAGACAGTCAAGAGTGCCAGAGCTGCCCAAGCTGGTATGGGGGGTGGTATGCCCATGGGAATGCCCGGTATGGGTCGGGGCAGAGGGAGACCCATGTAGATTATCCATCTTTTAGAAATATTCAAAATGTGTAAACTGTGCTAATTTAACGATGGAAAAAATTAACGAGATCATGATATCTAGAAATTACATTTTATTACGTTTATATATTATGTTAACAATTTTTTTCTGTCTTCGATTTGTTTATTAATTGTATGTAAATTTTGTTGATGTTGGTGCCATCTAACATCCCATCTCACTAACTCGCTAGAATTACTACCTTCAACTCTCACTGATCCTTTATAATAAAATGTCAAAATGATGCTCTCTTTATTACCACATTACTAGTTTGATTCTATTGTTAGGAAATTATTTTTACTCAATTTTGTCGATTGTTACAGAGGTAATAAAATAAAGTTTTGATGTGACACTTGCAAATTGGATTTTTAGACCAAGTGCTGTGAAGTCTACTATTAGATAAATAATTAGGTAATAGTACTCTAACTTGAATTGTATAAATACACTATTTCCTAAAAAATTAATAAACATGTAGAAACGTTAATGGGAGTATGAACAAATTTTTTTTTCAACAATTAGTATTTTGATGAACAAAGTATTTCAAATACAGGTAATATAATTGATTTAAGCCTAATTACAAAAAATATTAGCATATGCAAAGCTTTTCTGCATCCATGAGCATTGTCATCGACGGTGGTAAGTTGGTAACTGGTAAGTGACTTTGTTCATGGAGCCACTTTCCTTGCTGACTGCTTCTTCTAGTCCCTTGTATTTAATTTCCTTTTGACGTCAGCGAAACAGTCACGATATGACTGAAGCACGACGTTAAACCCCTACTAAAATAAATAAATAGCCTATGCAGACTCCCGTAAGAATTGTTTAAGAAAATATAAGTTATTACTTGAAATAATATCCTATGATGAATTATTAATTTAACAAATGATTGCTTTAGAATCTAAATTACATTAGTATATGGAAATAGTTATGAAACCAATAACTAGGGAGCGTATTTATTAAAGGTGGGGTTAATTTTATAATATTGTAATTTCAATAATATTAAATTGATGCAACTATTTAATAAACTTGGATAAACTCCTGAATTAATTTAACCGACACTGTAAAGTATGTTGTAATAGGCCTTAAGTTTACAGGGAAATTAAGTAGAACTTACCCTCTATTGGGGTAATTTTTTATCATCTAAAACAGTACTCTATGATATCATTAACATCTGCATGAGAATTGTACAGATGTTACCCTGAAATGGGGTAAAAATAAGAAATATTACTTTGTTGACATGGCACTTTTGAAATTTCCCAATTCAAGTTGACGTGTTGTAGCCTTGTAGGTTGTGAACAGTTGGTTGTTTTTGATAATAAATTAATAAAATCCACTAATGAGTTGTGATTTATGTTAGCCTACCCTTATATACTAATTAGCTTCAACTCTTACGTAGCATAAGTTATACCCAACCTAGATGCCTAACTAGTTAGCTAGGTAAAACCGATCATTCGCAATGAAAGTAAGTTCATAGTAATTTAAGTTGAATTAGTACTACTATCTTTAAATTGTAAAGTTGATAATTCTCATCAATATATTCCAGACTGCTAAAACTGGTAAAGACTTAAAGTCACTAAGTACTCTCCAAGAAATCCTCTATTTATGCCAGTTTCAAGTTTGCAAAGTGTGTCAAATCTGTCTCCAAGATTTTATTTTGAAGACAATTTTTCCAAAATGACCAGAATTCTGCAAAATGTCTCCAATATGATGTAGGTAAATGTACAATGTACTTACCAGTCTGACTCTGCAAAATAGGGTCACGCAGGCCAGTCTGCAGAATATGTGAGATATCTGGGATATTCTCTCCGAACAATTTTGAATTAATTCCTATATTTACATTAATTTTGCTACGAACACTTTTGAATTAATCCCTATATTTACATTAATTTTGCTACGAACAAAATAAGAGATCTCTACGAACACTTTACCAGTTTCTGCAGACTGGCACGCAGGTAAATTGCGGCCCTTAAATTTTTAATTGCTGCACCGGCCCTCTGCCGCCCCTCTCAAGAGACCATGTTTTTAATTATGGACAAAGTCGCCAGTATATTGGCGACTTTTGAGGGTTTAAATAAGTTGGAAAACCTATAAATAATAAGTAAATCATTCCTAAAGTAGTCTCAAGACATGCACATGCATCAGGCATGAAGTATAAGGATGTTCCCCAGTGTAAAATCTTCACTAGGAAGCCAAATTTCTCCTTTAAAGCCAGTCTGCAGAATATGGAACATTTTTACAAGACTATCTGCGGGAGTTTTTGATTGAATTTTAGAAATTGGAGATCTATGCGAGAGATCTTGAATTAATTCCTATGTTACCATTAATTTACCCAAGTAAAATAGTATGTCTCATAAACTCGCCATTTGTCTCTCCAGCTCTCTCCAAAATGATCAAATTTTCATAAATTCTCTCCAAAATAACATTGAAGCATAGGAGAAAAATAGATGAAACTCGCCATTTGCAATTGAAGGGCTCAAAGTAACTGTCACAAACTCGCCATTAAAATGGCGAGTTTGGACATGCCTCATTACTTGGTAATTTGCCTGCGGGAGATTCTGAATCTGCTGCTGTGAATCAGAGAATAACTCTCTCTCAAAATAAAGTATCTTAAATGTGGCAACCTGGATCCATTTTCTTACTAAACTGGCGACTTTCCTGCCACACATTAAAACATGGTCAAGAGAGTCAGTAGAGTCTCTAAAACATTTGGAACCGAAATTATATTAAAATTGTTTAGAGAGAATATCCCAAATATCTCCCATATTCTGCAGAGTGGCAAGATCTTACAAAGATACATTTTCCCTCAAAATATGCCTCCAAAGATGAGTGAAAGATCTTTGGTGACATGGACATGCTTTACTGACTAGCAATCTCTCTTTAAAATTTCTCCAATAATTACATCTATACATAGGTACCTAGAAGTAGGAATTAAATAAGAAATAGTCTCCAGACGGCAGACTCCAAGATCTCTTCAGTAATAAAAAATGCCTTCAAAGATCTTTGGGACTTTGGTGACACAGGCAATCAGTCATCATACATTGACGTGGAAGCACGGAATAGCGCTTTGCAGACTAGTAGACAGTAGTTAGGTAGACTCTTGTTCTCTGTAAAATACATAATTTAATAATATTATAATAAATTTAGGAGGAAATTAAGGATTCTTTGCATCAGTGATAGAATGATAGAAAATATTTAAAATATCCCATATTCACATATTTTGCAGATTGGAATCCGGGAATTTATTCTACAAAAAATCTCTTGAGGCTTAGAATCAGGCTCTAACCACAGTGATGCTAATAATCATCATGGCTTCAAAATGTTCATTAAATTAATAAATTACAACATGCTTAGTCTGCAGAATATGGGACATTTTTAACATTTTCTGTGCGAACAATCTTTAATTTCCTCCAATATTTACATTAATTTGTACTGAGAAGTTGAGAACAGTTGTCAAAATTATGCAAAATAGAGGATTTCTTGGAGAACAGTTTATCAGCTCCTGTATTCAGAGATCTGACTGCAGTTTGACTGAGTAATTCTGGAACATTGGAGTGTTTCATATATAATTTGAGATGAAGCGGAGCATGTATTTAACATCTTGCACAGACTCGCAGCTAGTACCAGTCTGCTAAAGCTAAACATAAATATTCTTAAGATTTTCTGAGTAAACAATCTCTTAATTTCCTCTTATATTCACATATAGCAGCTATTTACTATTTTTCTGATAACAGAAGAAAAAATTAGAGGATTTCTTGGAGACCATTTTGCCACTCCCTGCAGTCGTTTGCTAGGACAGGTATTCTCATATTTCTTTTCCCCTCTGTTAAAGTCTCTTTATTTTTCTGTCACAGCCCAGACTCTGTAACTTCATTATAATTTACATATACTCAAGATAATGACATTTTAGAGTGAAGGGTTTGGGTCTCTCCACCACTCAGTACTCTGTTCCATACCTGCAGTTCCCAAGCTTCTGTTTCAGATGCAGTTTGTCTAAGCTTTGAACCACTCTGCCACTGCTACACCTCCTCCATAGTCCTCCACTCCATCATCCTATTTACAACTTGCTGTTCTCCTCCAGCTCATCTCACCAAAATCTACACTCCGTCACAACTACTCTCTATGATGATATATTAAATATATCACACATGCTGGCTAACTTTTCTCCCTTAAAATGTTTTCTTTTTCCCTCCTGCATTCATAACATTTTTTTATGAATTCTCAGCGTATTTTAAATACTTCATCATATCTTAAGGGTAAGTTCTGAGTTATCAGACAGTTCCACATTTTCAATCATTCAAGAAAAAGTGTATAATAATTATTATTTAATTTATATTTTAATTATTGCATATTTCTTTCTTATTTGATTGAAACTGATAATTCTGATAACTCTTTTCTCTAAGCAATATCCCTTATTATTTCACCATAGTAATGAGTTTAGATGGCACAATGATAACAATTAATCATCTTCCATTTCATCAATAGTGTTTGGTTAGCCAGTCACCAAAATCTAATTAATTACTCAGCCAGTTGCATGAGTAATAGTTACAAACTTCATAATGAGCTCACATGTTTTTCACAAATTTAACACACTTGATTGAATATTTAATTTTTTTTCCTTGGTCAATAGTCTTATTGAGCATTGAAGAGAACTATTGAACATTGAATTAGTTAAACTTAATAGTCAACTCTAACAGTACTAAACACTTCCAGTATATATTTCTGTTGTTTTAGATTGGTTATGATTTTATCATTATTAGTAGAGTGTAGGAGAAATATTGGTTTGGTAGGGGAAACGTTTGTGTGATGGAAGAAACGTTTATATTATGGAAGAAACGTTCGTTTGGTGGAAGAAACGTTCGTTTGGTGGAAGAAACGTTCGTGTGGTAAAAGAAACGTTCGTGTGGTAAAAGAAACGTTCGTGTGGTAAAAGAAACGTTCGTGTGGTAAAAGAAACGTTCGTGTGGTAAAAGAAACGTTCGTGTGGTAAAAGAAACGTTCGTGTGGTAAAAGAAACGTTCGTGTGGTAAACGAAACGTTCGTGTGGTAAAAGAAACGTTCGTGTGGTAAAAGAAACGTTCGTGTGGTAAAAGAAACGTTCGTGTGGTAAAAGAAACGTTCGTGTGGTAAAAGAAACGTTCGTGTGGTAAAAGAAACGTTCGTGTGGTAAAAGAAACGTTCGTGTGGTAAAAGAAACGTTCGTGTGGTAAAAGAAACGTTCGTGTGGTAAAAGAAACGTTCGTGTGGTAAAAGAAACGTTCGTGTGGTAAAAGAAACGTTCGTGTGGTAAAAGAAACGTTCGTGTGGTAAAAGAAACGTTCGTGTGGTAAAAGAAACGTTCGTGTGGTAAAAGAAACGTTCGTGTGGTAAAAGAAACGTTCGTGTGGTAAAAGAAACGTTCGTGTGGTAAAAGAAACGTTCGTGTGGTAAAAGAAACGTTCGTGTGGTAAATGAAACGTTCGTGTGGTAAATGAAACGTTCGTGTGGTAAATGAAACGTTCGTGTGGTAAATGAAACGTTCGTGTGGTAAATGAAACGTTCGTGTGGTAAATGAAACGTTCGTGTGGTAAATGAAACGTTCGTGTGGTAAAAGAAACGTTTGTGTGGTAAAAGAAACGTTTGTGTGGTAAAAGAAACGTTTGTGTGGTAAAAGAAATGTTGTGTGGTAAAAGAAATGTTGTGTGGTGGAAGAAATGTTGTGTGATGAATGAAATGTTTGTGTGATGAATGAAATGTTTGTGTGATGAATGAAATGTTTGTGTGATGAATGAAATGTTTGTGTGATGAATGAAATGTTTGTGTGATGAATGAAATGTTTGTGTGATGAATGAAATGTTTGTGTGATGAATGAAATGTTTGTGTGATGAATGAAACGTTTGTTTGATGGAGGGAGTGTTTGACTATAACTTTCATATTTGTACTTTTTGGCCAATGCTTTATGTTTTATCAAATTATAATTTTTAATTTATTATAATTATCTATCTACTTAAAGTTTGATTATCAAAATGACAAAATTGATCGAAACTAGTAAATAACTAAATTTATCAATATAAGGCTTAAAGTTATGTGAACAATGTTAAAAGTCAGAGAGTTTATATAAGTAGAGACAATTACTTTACCACGTTGTGACTACTTTCTGACAGTGTGCCAAATATTGTATATATGTACTATAACTGTACTATCTATGTACTCTTAAGTTCTAAACTGTATCAATATACTCTAAAATTGTAACTACTCTCAATTGTATAGTAATTTTCATTGTAAAAATGGTAGCATTCTTTATTTTTAGTATTGATACCTGTTAATTAATTTGTTCATAGTATTACTGTTATTGTTTCATCACATACTATATTGTGACATAACATTACCTTAATGTTCATTGTCACACCAGGTGTCGGTAGGGTAAGTTTAACCCTATATCTTCAGCCACAGCTTTTGTTTCAGTGACAATAGTTTGTTGGTACAGTCACTCTCGTTCTTTCTAGTGGGTACTACATTGTGAAAACTGCTGTGAACTTGACTAGACTGGTAAATTTTGTTAAATGTTTCTGGGTTAGTTACGAGTTATGAGGCAGTTCCACATTTTCGATCATTTAAAAGAGTATGTAATTTAACTCGATATTTTAATTGGTATCCATGATACCTTTAACTATTTTAGATAAATAAACTGAAAATAAAGTGACAAAAAGAAGGGTATCATGGATACCAATTATAATTACTGGTTAAATTGTATACTTTTTATTATTTGATCGAAAATGTGAAACTGTCCTAAAACTCGGAACTTATCCCATTTA
Organism: Caprella mutica; assembly: GCA_947561585.1. Lineage (NCBI taxonomy): Eukaryota > Metazoa > Arthropoda > Malacostraca > Amphipoda > Caprellidae > Caprella > Caprella mutica. The sequence continues at coordinate 232,084 of CANNZV010000937.1, read as the reverse complement.
GTTTATAACAGTCTTTGTTGAATTGAGAGTAAATGAGTACAATATTCTAATACGTGTTTTTAGACTAACACAATCTTGTGTTTGAATGTAATGCATGCTAATGATGTGAACTTTTTCGGTTGAAATAACTATTTGTTAATAAATAATATAAGTTTTATTTCTTTAAACGTTTACTAAATGAGGGTTTATCTTCGTATATAATTAATGATTGATTTAAACTGAGAATTAAATATTAATAAACACACTGTAAAATAATAAACTATACAGTAGAACTACTCTATAGTGAATGTAGAGTCATGAGTAAGGAATTACCTCGAATAGTGAACAAATTTCAATTTTCTTCAGTCTGCCATGAATGGCTATCAGTATTCTATAAAAAATGACGGCCGTTCATTACAGACTAAAGAAAATTTGTTCACTATACGACGTACATAAACTTTTTGTTCAACTGGGACGAGCTCTATTGCATTTATAATTATGAATAATTCATGCATATTTATAAACGTTCTTTGCACAACGTTTATGGTAATAGGAACACTCGCGAAAAGCTTGATATATACTTGCCCCTTGATGGCACGTTTTTTTTTCTCAAAATAAATAAATTTTTCTTTTCTTAAATAATCATTTTAATGTGCATACATTAAATCATTCTGTAGTAATCATTTTGATGCCATTAAAAAACATAAGTAAATATTTAATTTTACTCTCACCACATTATAATCTTCTACATCTTATAAGTAGTATAATTCATTTCCTTTTGATGTCAGCGATATGGTCTTTGGTTCCGAAACAGACGTTAAACCCCTACTAAAATAAAAACAATTATCCCTGGCTATAATAAATTAAAAATCTCACGTATCCAAATTACCTCTTCTTGCTATCCCTACAGTGGATAGAATGCAGGGAAATGCACTATCCCTATAATATGGGCCATGTTATTATTATTCTATGCAGTTGTGCCTCGTTAGTTAATTAGCTTCGTTATTATTTAGTTAGGTAATTGATTGCAATGAGGTGGTATGGACTGAATGATATTAGCACTGAAATTAGCCCTGTGGGAGGCAGATATACAGCTGCTATAGTACTGGCACTGTGTGGGGCAATTCTGAGTTATTGAACGATACCATATTTTCGATCATGTAACTATATAATTATTCAACTGTTATTTCAATTGGTATCCATGATACCTGCAGGTATCATGGATACCAATTCTCAAAGGTGTGTATATAGGGTACGTTTCCAATTATCGGACAGTTTCTTATTTTCGATCATATAAGAGAAAATACGGTATGTACTTAACTTATTTAATTGATATCAAAATTTAATATAAATTAAAGTTAAATTATTACTATATACTTTTTCTCATATAATCAATAACATGGAACTGTCTGCTAACTCGGAACTTACCCTACGTCATCAATACTACGCTTTTCGTTAATTCTGACGTCAATATGAGTTATATGACCAATTTTCCTGGTAAATCAGTTCCCAATTCTAAATTAATTAGCATTTTAGAGGGATATCATTGTTCAACAAACTAGAAATCATATTAACGTAAATCAGCACGATGAAGCGTACAGCAACGGCAATTAGGGACAAAGTACCATCAGCTGATTAACAATCTAGTCCATGATTTGATGGTTTGAACTTTCATTTCCTTAACATTTTTTGTTACAATTCATAACAAAATAATATTGCATCTTTTTTAAATCATCCAAATTGTGTTTATTTAATTTTGTGAATATCCCTGCTAAATAATTCTTGGATAATTGTATATAGAATGCTTTATTCTGTTTAAGATATTCCTTTCAATTTTCAAAGATTCGTTAAATTATTAAATAGCCAGGATATGATATTGAGTATCATGGATACGATTATGAGTATCATGGATACGATCATGCAAATATGGGGTAATGAAATCTGAATACTTGGTATACGATTTTTTCAAGTACAGGCATACCCCACTCTTATTACGTCTCATACTTATCACAATGTACTAAGTGTGGGACATGTCTTTATTATATTTCTTCTGTTATAGAAAATACTTTAGGAGTAGATAACTACAGTAGTTTTCAGTTAAGCTTTTTTCGTGTAACTTAAGCAGGTGAAATAGATTAAAAATACCTTTATTGTAAATAGCTTAAATGTCGGCGAAAACAGCCTAACTAAAAATAAACAACCTAAGTTAGTTCAAGTTATCAGTTATACCATTAGAATTAATTGCGAGACATGTCCCACACTTATTTGATTGTCATAAGTGTGAGACGTAATAAGAGCGGAATATGTCTGTTCGATGTTTGAGTTTCCAGGTTTTAATAGCCTAATTTTATCTAAATTCTAGAAAATGATCAAAAACTAACCTAATTATTTTTTTCTCATTCAGGACTGGTGTGTAGTTAGCACTGAGTGCCTCCACTCTAATTACTTCCTCCACTCTTCCACCTCCACTCCCATCACCTCCACCGTACTCTGCCACTTCCACCATGTCAGCTGCAGCACCAGATAGTCCTTCCACCGGGGGAAAGACGCGTAGGTGAGACACCGGGGGAAATGGTTCATATTTTTTTTATTTTATTTTTTTTTGGGGGGGGGGGGGGGGTAAAATAATATTTGTAAAAATTAATATACTAAATATCGCATTCATTATTTTCTATTATTTATTATTTCTATTGGTTTCAATTGCGTGTAGCTGTTACAGTACATTCCTCTTTTCAACAGGTCTGTGAGTGGGTTACGTCTTCGGTCTGGTAAGATGATTCCCCGCCAGTCAGACGATGAAGAGGAGACACAGCTCCTCATACCCTCTGACGATGACGATGTGAACCACCATAAATGGGTGAGTAGTCGTCATAAGTTATTATTTGTCCCCGAAAAGATCCACTCGAGTTGTGAATTTTATATAAGGGCTTGTTTTTAGGATTTATGTCCCTGTTCATTATTTCTTATTCAATAAAATGAAATTATTGTTTTAAATAATGATTGGATAATATTCATTGAGAAAAGATGAAAATGATTCTTTCTCAAGCTCTTATATAAGATAACTTTTACTAGCAGTACATTGTTTTGTTAATAGAAGGTATGGATTATCAGAGAACACATGAGTAACTAAGAAACGAACGAACACACATAATTATAATATGATTATCGTTATTAATTTTAATGAATATTAATGATAATTGGAAGATTAACTTAGTGCAAATTTTAACTCCCCCCCCCCCCTTCAAATTATTCGGTGGGTCCACCTAAATTGCCCCTCTTGATGCTAATTATAATTTTTATTAACTCATTTCTATTTAGAATGGTATCTAAAGGATATTTTTAATGGGTCATTTTATATATTCTTTTATTCATCAGTAATTGCATAAAAACTTGACAAAAATTATGTATCAATTTCTTCTTATTTTAACTTGGTGATTAATTTGATTTTACTTTTAATCAAAAATGTTGAAAGGTTAAGGTGATTATTTGTGCAGGTGATTAAATTATGAGGTGTAATTAAGTTAACACCTGTGTAAAGTGTAGACAGGTAACCACTGACCTAATATAGAACATAGGTAGTTAGTGATGTTATGTGCCCAAGTCTATTGCTACTGTGTGTTTAAAATGAAATCTGTTTTGAACTGTGATTAAAATCAAGAGTGATTAAAATCGGTAATATATCTATAGGTTTATTAGAAATCTTTTGTAGATTCCGAAACTGTCTTTGGTTTTCTTGTAGCGCTAAAATTCATTGACTTTTCATGTTTCTTGTAAAATAAACATTCTGTAACGTTTTTATTATAAAGATAAACAAACTACACATAGCCTACATATACTTAGGTTGAAGATGAATTTTTAAATGACCAGTTTTAAAGATAATTTCTAATCATTTAATTCTCAAACAAATAATAGTATCAGTCTAAAACTGTAAATGAACCTATAACTGAACATCACCAATAAACTTAGCCCCTGTCGGGGTTAAGTTACTTAGCTAATAACATTGATATTCTACTGGGACACATTGTCCCAATAGAATGCGATGTACACGACTAGTGGGACACATTGTCCCAATAGAATGCGATGTACACGACTAGTGGGACACATTATCCCAATAGAATGCGATGTACATGACTAGTGGGACACATTATCCCAATAGAATGCGATGTACACGACTAGTGGGACACATAGTCCCAATAGAATGCGATGTACATGACTAGTGGGACACATTATCCCAATAGAATGCGATGTACACGACTAGTGGGACACATAGTCCCAATAGAATGCGATGTACATGACTAGTGGGACACATTGTCCCAATAGAATGCGATGTACACGACTAGTGGGACATATAGTCCCAATAGAATGCGATGTACATGACTAGTGGGACATATAGTCCCAATAGAATGCGATGCACACGACTAGTGGGACATATTGTCCCAATAGAATGCGATGTACACGACTAGTGGGACATATTGTCCCATCACAAGTTTGAAATAAACACTTTATCAATAGATTAAAATAAGATACAAACAGCTAAATATCATTAACATTAGGCCCCTTTTACAAGGGCGTTTTTGTCATTCCGAAACAAAGAATATGGAGCATGAAAAACAACGCTTCGATTGAAAAGCGTATATGTTTTGAAAAGTTGTATGTATTCATTGATTGATCTTTTTTTTCATGCTGCATGTTTTTTGGAAAAAAACGTGCCGTGTGAAACATGCCTCACTGTGTGAACAAAATGTTATAGTTTATTAGACTGATATCTCACTCACTACTAAACGACTACCACCATTTTAATAACGTGACACTACTAGAATTGTACCCACTGCTCTACCACGCACTACTTGGTGTCGCAATTTCCCTACCTTTCTCTAGATACATAGGGTAAGTTCCGAATTATCGATCAGTGCTGCATTTTCGGTCATATAAGAAAATAACAATATAAAAATTGTTATTATTAGACAGTGCTATCTAATACTTCTGCAAACCCGGTTTTTATATAACTTGTATTTTAATTAAAAAAACATTATTTTTTTATTAAAAACGATATATTTCTAATATGATTCAAAAATCTTGTGGAAAAGTAGGAGGAGCTTTTACAACCGGGTTTGCAGAAGTATTAGATAGCACTGTGTAATAATAACAATTTTTGTATTGTTTTTTCTTATATGACCGAAGATGTAGTAATGACCGATAATTCGGAACTTACCTTAACATGAAAATATTCGCCACTTGTCCCAAAATCTCTAAAGTTTAAATTGTGATACCTAATGCTATAGCATTTAACATCTTTGTTGGTTGTATTTACTCGCATATTCTTGATATGAGTGATACCTTATTACATGCTGAAGGAACTGGATGGGATTAGTTATTTTGTATGTGATTTATTTATTTGCAATTAATTAAAGAGTGTAATAAGTGTTTGGTAGAGACCATAATGGAGTCCACCCATAAGACGGTGAGTGATATCAAGATGTATGTCTCTATACATTTATTAACATTATTTCTTGCAAACAATGCTTATTCGTAACTTACTCGTTCATCAATAATAACAATTTTTTTTATTAATCTTTCATTAATTTCATCATTCTCTTATTCATACCTCAATTAATGTCTATATATTTATTAATTTATTCCACTATTTATTAGTCTATTCATTCATTCGTGTCTCAGTTCATTCATTCGTGTCTCAGTTCATTCATTCGTGTCTCAGTTCATTCATTCGTGTCTTTGTTCATTCATTCGTGTCTTTGTTCATTCATTCGTGTCTCAGTTCATTCATTCGTGTCTCTGTTCATTCATTCGTGTCTCTGTTCATTCATTCGTGTCTCTGTTCATTCATTCATGTCTCTGTTCATTCATTCGTGTCTCAGTTCATTCATTCGTGTCTCTATTTATTCATTCGTGTCTCAGTTCATTCATTCGTGTCTCAGTTCATTCATTCGTGTCTTTGTTCATTCATTCGTGTCTCAGTTCATTCATTCGTGTCTCAGTTCATTCATTCGTGTCTCAGTTCATTCATTCGTGTCTCAGTTCATTCATTCGTGTCTCTGTTCATTCATTCGTGTCTCTGTTCATTCATTCGTGTCTCTGTTCATTTATTCGTGTCTCAGTTCATTCATTCGTGTCTCAGTTCATTCATTCGTGTCTTTGTTCATTCATTCGTGTCTTTGTTCATTCATTCGTGTCTCAGTTCATTCATTCGTGTCTCAGTTCATTCATTCGTGTCTCAGTTCATTCATTCGTGTCTCAGTTCATTCATTCGTGTCTCAGTTCATTCATTCGTGTCTCAGTTCATTCATTCGTGTCTCAGTTCATTCATTCGTGTCTCAGTTCATTCATTCGTGTCTCAGTTCATTCATTCGTGTCTTTGTTCATTCGTTCGTGTCTTTGTTCATTCATTCGTGTCTCTGTTCATTCATTCGTGTCTCTGTTCATTCATTCGTGTCTCTGTTCATTCATTCGTGTCTCTGTTCATTCATTCGTGTCTCTGTTCATTCATTCGTGTCTCTGTTCATTCATTCGTGTCTCTGTTCATTCATTCGTGTCTCTGTTCATTCATTCGTGTCTCTGTTCATTCATTCGTGTCTCTGTTCATTCATTCGTGTCTCTGTTCATTCATTCGTGTCTCTGTTCATTCATTCGTGTCTCAGTTCATTCATTCGTGTCTTTGTTCATTCATTCGTGTCTTTGTTCATTCATTCGTGTCTCTGTTCATCCATTCGTGTCCCAGTTCATTCATTCGTGTCTCTATTCATTCATTCGTGTCTCTATTCATTCATTCGTGTCTCTATTCATTCATTCGTGTCTCTATTCATTCATTTTTACAGGGTGGGGCGTAAGTTTGGAAGCAAATGAAAGTGCATATTATAATCCAACGAAAAATATATTTAATAATTTACAGTTATGTATTATTACATACGGGTTTTAAGAATTCAAAAATCATAAATTTATTCAAATGTCCCCCCTTGTTTTTAATAACAGCCTCAAATCTCCTCCGAACTCCTCCTACTGCGGCACGCAACTGTTCTTGTGAAATTTCCTTCCAAGATCTCTGGAGCGAACGCTTTAAATCATCCACACTGCGATGGAATTTACCACAGGCCTTTGATTCAAGAATGGACCATACCGAAAAGTCCATAGGATTAACATCTGGGGAGCAGGGAGGCCACATTTCTTTGGACCCAAACCGTGGAAGATGGTCATGGCACCAGTTTTGAGTGACATTTGCAGTATGTGAAGTCGCGCCGTCTTGCTGAAATGTCCTTAGAGTGTCATTACCGAAGTGATCCTTAGCTGACTCCAACATTGGCGTCAAAATATTCTCAATATAACATTTAGCATTGATTTTGGCGCCTTGTTCCACAAAAATTAAAGGAGATCTCCAAGTTTCTGAAACGGCGGCCCACACAATTACTAAAGCAGGTTTCATGGTTCTGTGGACAGTTTTTTGGTTGTATGGGATGTCTTTTGCACTTGTACCAATTATTCTGTCATTCCTCCGGTTGTGAGCCATTTCCACTGTGAAATTTTTTTCGTCAGACCAAACAATTTCACCAGCCGTGCCAGACTTCAATTCTCTCAGAAGTGCTTTGCTTCTCTCCAATCTCTTTTTCTTTACAGCTTCTGACAGAGTCTGTCTCTTTTGGAGGGTGAAAGAGGACATCTTTAGGTCTTCTTTGACAACTCTTCTCATTGTTCTGGGACTCACATTAGCTGTTTTGGCTAACAATCGTATTGACCTTTTCGGGTTCCTCCTGATCTTCTCTCGGGCACATTTTATCAGTTGTTTGGTGCGTTGTGAGCGTGGTCTACCAATTCTTGGACGATCAGTCAAGTCTCCTCTCTCATTAAAACGCTTCACACACTTCCAAACAGTCGATCTCGCTATTGAGAGAGTCTTTGAAATGACGGATTCTGACTTCCCGGCACGGTGTAGAGCAATAATGGCTTCTCTTTTGTCTGACATTTTTGAATTGACTAAATTTTTGTAAAAAATAACACTGCCACGTCATAATGTAGTGTCTCTACTATAGTTCAAACCCTATCACCTACTTAGGAACTTATTTTTAAGAATTATATTAATGTTAGAAAAATTGCTTCCAAACTTACGCCCCACCCTGTACCATGTTTATCATTTTTTTAACGCTACTTGCAGTTTTAGAGGATAGCGCTAGGGTTATGCTCTTCAACTACGAGGTCTTAGATTTTGTGTTAGGTAGACTCGTAGGCTTCAATTACTATCACCTCTTCATTTTCCTCTTCTCTTCGTGAGTGCAGCCACTGGTGCTTGTGTCCCTTTTCGTCACATTCCTTGGTAAGTGACTGCATTCACGGAGTAGATTTTCTGCATCCATGAGCATTGTCACCGACTTTGGTAAGTGACTTTGTTCATGGAGCCACTTTCCTTTCTGACTGCTTCTTCCAGTCCATTGTACTTAATTTCCTTTTGACGTTAGCTAAATGGCCTTTGGTTCCGAAGCAGACGTTAAACCCCTACTAAATTAATTAATCGTTAATTCGTGTCTCTTATAAAATTGTTTTCCTTATTAATCTTGGTGTTGATTTAATAGATTTTAATCACTGCTTTAAATTAAGTCTTAATTATTTAAGACTTAATTAATTTGATTTTAACTTAAATTAAGTTAAAATTATTCAATTTAATTAAATATATGTTAAATGAAAATTAGTTACCACTTTTCCTAGGTTAAATTATCAATTTTCGGACAGTTTCACTTTTTCGATCACATACGAAAAGAGCTGTAGTATGTCATTGCAACTAGTCATTTTATTGTTATCCATGATACCTGCAGGTATCATGGATACTAATTGATGTTATCATTCATTAGTTAAAAATGTCAAATTATACTTTTTCCCACATGATCGAAAATGTGAAATGTTTGATAATTCGTAAGTTTTCCTACGCTAATTTTCTAATTCTATTTGTTTTTCTCTCCTCTGTTCAACCAATGTATTGCTATTGACTATTCTACCTGACAGTTCATAATAGTATTTTAATTTAGCTACGAATTCTTCTTTGAAATTCTATATAACTCTAGGGTAAGTTACGAATTATCGGTCAGTACTACATCTTCGGTCATATAAAAAAAAACAATATAAAAATTAAAAATTATTATTACACAGTGCTATCTAATACTAACAACTTTCAAATTTTTTTCTTATATGACCGAAGATGTAGTACTGACCGATAATTCGTAACTTACCCTAGTTATTACCTCATAAATACCATTACTTCATTAAATCTCTGAAATGTATTTTTTTAAGTAAATTTCGTAATGTGGTTAAATTATGTGGTACAATAATTGCAACTAGTTAGCTGCTAATTGAGTAACTGGCAACTGCTTGGTAGTACTGTCACGTGGTCTCATCATTTGTTAGTTACTATAATGAAGTCATTAGTTACATCGTTAGTGAGTGATTAGTCATGTGCTGCAGTGAGCAACTGAGAAATTAGAAAATAGCTAATACTCGTGTTAATGTATTGTAAAAACTAAGTTTGGTTAAATTATATTACTGGAAAAATAAATATTAGAAAAAAATAAACAATTATTATCTTGGTGTGCCTCACGCTGGACTCGTTCTTAACATGCTGAGCCTCACGCTAGACTCGTTCTTAACATGCTGAGGCTCACGCTAGACTCGTTCTTAACATGCTGAGGCTCACGCTAGACTCGTTCTTAACATGCTGGACTCGTTTCTATCACGCTGGACTCTTTTCTATCACGCTGGACTCGTTTCTATCACGCTGGACTCTTTTCTATCACGCTGGACTCGTTTCTATCATGCTGGACTCTTTTCTATCACGCTGGACTCTTTTCTATCACGCTGGACTCGTTTCTATCACGCTGGACTTGTTTCTATCACGCTGGACTTGTTTCTATCACGCTGGACTCGTTCCCATCACGCTGGACTCGTTCCCATCACGCTGGACTCGTTCCCATCACGCTGGACTCGTTCCCATCACGCTGGACTCGTTCCCATCACGCTGGACTCGTTCCCATCACGCTGGACTCGTTACCATCATGCTGGACTCGTTCCCATCACGCTGGACTCGTTACCATCACGCTGGACTCGTTCCCATCACGCTGGACTCGTTCCCATCACGCTGGACTCGTTACCATCACGCTGGACTCGTTCCCATCACGCTGAGCTTATTTAAGGTAGCGTAATGTGGTTCTTAACTTCATTCCTGAGTTGTATGCCGTAGCTGCAGGTTGTGTGTCTGTGCTGCCTGTGTGTTGACTAGTGATTAACTGTATAGAGTTTGGAAACACGTGTAATTTGTGGATATTTAAATTCATCATCTGAAAATAGAATTTATATTTTATCTAATTGATTTTAAATTGAATAATATTTAATGTTTTAATTGGCGAAGAGTGTTCGGTAAATAAAGTTCGAAATGACTGATATTATCAAATCGAACAGTTCGGTGAACATCTCCCAAGACTGTCCTCCAACACCTGACACTGTGGATGAGGGTACAAACACCACCCCACACTCTCCCCCGGTGGTGCGCAAAAAGAAACGGGGGAACAGGGCTAACTCCTACCCCGGTGTGAACGACAAGAAGGAGTCGGAGGCTATAGAGATCGTCACTGAGGATGGGGATGAGGCTGCTCTGAAATCATGCCTCAAGAAAGGGGAGGAGAAGGATCTTGAGGCTGGGGAGCAGGACAGGCTCCTCACCAAGCTAGGGCCCATACCTGAGATAGTCATGACGGTACCCCCCGAGGAGTGTGTGCCTTTAAAAAAAGATAAACAGAATTTGCTATCTAGGATATTTCTTTCGAAGAAGGTGAGAGGTGGACTAGCACTAGGGTAAGTTCTTAATTATCGGTCAGTTCCACATTTTCGGACACGTAAAAAAAATCGATATAATAATATTATTAATATCTATTTAATTTTTTTTATTGGTATCCATTAAACATGCAGGTATCATGGATACCAATAAAAATTAAATAATTATTATTATATCGTTTTTTCTTACGTGTCCGAAAATGTGGAACTGACCGATAATTAAGAACTTGCCCTATTGATGTCAAAAATATTAGTTTATTATAAATTCCATTATGTTCAACCTTGTAAAGCATAATTTGTAACAAACATGACGCGTATAACCTACAGCACTTCATAAACACTTTAAATTAAATAGATTAGTAAAACTGTTCTCCATTTTCCATTTGAAAATAGGTTCCGCAAATCTATTCACTGACTTGTTTTCTACTTGTTTTGTACCACAGTCACTGACAGTTATTGTTAGTAGTGACGCAAACAAAAAATGCTGCCCGCGTGCTGTCAAATTACTGGTAAATTAATATCCATTCATGCCATTAAATAATTACGCATTAGTTTGGTACTTAATTCTTTTGGCGTATGAATATACGCATGTATAGTATTTGATTTATTCATTTAAATTGATGCTATACATGAAGCGTTTTACTCGTGTTTTCGTACTATTATTAATAGCTATCTACATTGTATAGCATAATTAATTCTTAACTTTTTTAATTATTGCAGATCATTTTATAATACCAAGATTGAATGTTGGGTAAGTTTCTTATTATCGGACTAATTAAATGAAAAAAAAAATCTTATGTAAACGAAGATGTGGAACTGTCCGATAATTCGTTATTTACCCTAGTGAGATAATTACCACTTAGCATTGAAATCTCGGAATATTTTCTTTTCTTTTAAAATAACAAAGCAATTTAAACCAATAAACCTGTTGCTATCATATAAAAATATTCTAATTTAACTGTTTATTTTAATTATTTCAGGTGGTAGTTTAAAAAGCAGTACACAGTGCTTATTATTATTAATTATCAGTGAATAGTATTTAGAGTAATTACCGATAATCATTAACTATCAGGTAGATTGTATAATTTGCTATTCGTACCATTGTTCTATATGTGATTACTTGCTAAATGGTGTGTGCTCGTGTATTTGTAGCTTTTTACGTTATAAGCATTCACGGAGTAGCTTTGCTGCATCCATGAGCATTGTCGCAGATTGGTGTTAGGTGATTTTGTTCATGGAGCCACTTTCCCTCCTGGCTGCTTCTTTTAGTCCCTTGTACTTAATTTCCCTCTCGACGTCAGCGATATGCCCTTCGGTTACGAAGCAGACGTTAAAAATTATATAATTTTTTATCTATGTAATTATATATATATATATAATTATTCCTTTTAATTGATATTTATCATTTCCGCAGTTATAATGGAATACCAATTAAAACATTATTTATATAATTATTAAATATCTTTCCTATGATCGAAAATGTGGAACAGTCCGGTAACTAGAAATTTACCCTCTGACAAGGTTCAAATCGTGTTTCTAAAAAATAGCATTTTTAAAATACATTTTTTTTTTAAATTAATTTTTTTATTATATTTTTTCAGTGCATTGAATAGAAACTTGAAACCGATATTTTTGAAGGACTTTATTTTCTTAGTATTTTTATTGCATTGTCTAATACTCTCCTTTACCTTTGCCAGGCTACTCCAGATGTAGCTGAAGGCATTCTCACCAACAACACTGCAGTGAAACAGGAGGAGTCGCTATCCACTGATGGTAAGGGGTGGTGGGGTAACTTATGAATTATCGGTCAGTGCTACATCTTCGGACATATAAGAAAGAACGATATAGCTAAAAAAAATTATTGGATAGCACTATGTAATAATAACTATTTTTATATTGTAAATACTTATTATATTATAAACACTTGATACTTTTTTTTTCATTCTCTGTCCGAAAATGTGGAACCGTCCGATAACTCGGCAGTTACCCTAATACTTAGTAGGAAAAGAATAGTTTAAATGATAACCAACATAATTCTAAAACATGAAAATATATTCAATCTATCATCTATAATTTTGTATCCGAGACTAATTCCAGCTCTATACCCAGGGTATGATTGTTGTTGTGTACCATTTCACCTGTAACTTCATCAGTACTTTATTTACTTCATTTTAGTTTTTAAGTGCATAGCTATATCTTTATTTTGTCTGGGCAGATTAGAGAAACTTTAATTATTTCCTTAAATAATCTACTTTTATTGATTAGATGTGATGATTTAAATTTAAAATAAAATATACCCACCCAGGGTTACACTCGTTTAAACTAATTGTTTTTCATTTTTATGTACGAAAAAATATCTTCTAATTTAATAATTTCGTCAATTTTCAATCTTTCCATGAAAAATGATATTTTTAATCCATCTTCTTAACGATTATGATAATACTTATAGTTTTATTTAGAGTAAGTTACGAATTATTGGTCAGTTACACATCTTCGGTCACATAAGAAAAAACAATTTAATAATTATTAGTTTAATTGGTATCCATGTTAGCCACCTGCAGGTATCATGGCTACCAAATGAATAACTACTAAATAATAATTAATATGTATATCGTTTTTCTTATTTGGCCGAAGATGTGAAACTGTCCGATAATTCGTAACTTACACTATTTTCATTAAGAAATAGGACTAACTTTCTACTTTTTCCCCCTCAAGATAGCGATGAACTCGTGTCCCACCTCACGGGGAAAGCACCCCACAAAGGTACCCTCATTGGGGGGCGGGTGAGGGTGGAGGAAGCGGAGGAGCCAGAGGGAGAGAGTAGTCTCAGCATCTTCATACAGGTATGGACATAAAATACACGGGGGTAAGTTACGAATTATCGGTCAGTACTACATCTTCGGTCATATAAGAAAAAACTATATAAAAATAATTATTATTACACAGTGCCATCTAATATAAATTTTTATATTATTTTCCTTATATGACCGAAGATGTAGTACTGACCGATAATTCGTAACTTACCCTACAACAAAATCTCCTAGTAGACCAGAGTTACGCTTCAAGTTTGTTTGGTCTAGTAAGAAACTCACTTTATTAGTTACGTACCAGACCAACATCGGTTTCTCTAAAAGGGAAGCGGTGACTTTAACATTTTCTTAACTCTATCTGTTCATCGAAAATTTAATGGTGACTAATAGAACAATTTTGAGGGGAAACTCGTTTAAAAATAATTTTTTGTTTTAATTGTAATAATATAATACATTTTTCAATTAAATAATCATCTAGTTTTCTGTTCTTCTTCACATTATTTTTTTTAGCACAGACTCTGCCTTATGTTTTATATATATAAAAGAATTTATTTATATAAAATAAAAATGAACAAATGATAAATATAATAGCTACATTATTCCAATTATTAGAGATTTATCTTAAAAATAGTATTGCCATTATTACTCCTCGTAATATTTACACTAGAATAACTGTCAGGGGACTAAAATTGTGTTTTGTCTCGTAGGAAGTTTTTCCCAGTACAGTTTCAAAAATATTACTATTTTACTAGGATTGGTTGAGTAAAATAATAATTATATCATTTTTTCTTACATGACCGAAAATGTAGTACTGACCGATAATTAAGAATATTATTTTTGTTGCAATATAAGTTGGTTGCACTATCGGTGTTCACAGTGATGTTTGCTCTCTTACAGGTGGTACTACCTTTCCTGGTTGCTGGTTTGGGTATGGTTGGTGCAGGTCTGGTACTTGATATGGTGCAGGTAAGGAGACACTAGGGTAAAGGGATACTTACCAAATGAAAATTCTAATAGCTTAATAATTATTATTAAAAAAATATTTGATATATATTCATAATGTGGTAAACTTTTTAATAAAATAAACTTTTGGAATTTTAATTCGGTAGCTTTTTAATTTGCATCTTGGCCATATTTGTTTTACTGTAGTTAAATAATTAATTAATTTAATTAACGTAAGTGTTAGTTAGCTATAGACATTATATTGCTACATTCTTTTAACTTGTTCATGGAGCCACTTTCCTTTCTGACTGCTTCTACCAGTCCCTTGTACTTCATTTCCTTTTGATACCAGTGTTATGGCCTTTGGTTCCGAAGCAGACGTTGAACTTTTATCAATTTAATTAACTAGTGTACTAGTGCCGTTAAAAATGACTTCCACTATCGATTTTATGTTCACTGATGGTAGTTCAATTTATGTAATAATTATTATCCCTGACTCCGCTTTTACTCCAATATTTTCAACTGAATAAAATTTATTTTAGTTATTGAAACCATTTATTGAACTGATATCAGAATAATTTCCTACCCATGCTATCAGCTGCTGCCAAGCGTATTATTAGGTTAGTGTGACGGACAGACAGAAGCAGTTCTTGTTTTATTTTCTAACCAAGTTAATTTTTTTCTTAGCACTGGAAGGTTTTCGTGGAGGTGTCCGAGTTATTCATCATGGTGCCTGCCCTGCTGGGTCTCAAAGGAAACCTGGAGATGACACTCGCCTCCCGTCTGTCCACCCACGCTAATATGGGACACCTGGACAAGACTGAGGACTGCGTGTCCATGATAGTGGGCAACCTCGCCCTAGTACAGGTAAGTGGGAAGGGCAAAAAAAACCTACTTCTTTTTCATGTGTGTACAGGAAAGAAAAGTGTGATAACTTTACTAATTGTAATGTTTTTAGATATTCTAAAATAAGTTTGGGTAGCTACATGATGATAAATTTGTAAGATTTTTTAAATGATAGTCAATTAGAACTGATTTGTGACGAAGTAAAGTCCACCCACCCTAACTAACAATATCCCTCCCTCTCTCCCCCCAGTGCCAGGCCATAGTGGTGGGTTTCTTGGCCTCTGTAGCTGCAGTGGTGATGGGGTGGATACCAGAGGGGGAGTTTAACATGCTGCATGCATTGCTGCTCTGTGGGGGTGCTTTGGTTACTGCATCCTTCGCATCCTTCATCTTAGGGGTCATCATGGTGGTGGTCATCTTGATATCAAGGTCAGTAGCAGGGATACGCTTAACATCTCTAGTCTGTATCTGGGATACACTTATGTAAGATATAAATTTATTATAATATTATTTTAAGAGAGAAAATTTATTTTTTACTGATGATGATTAATGTATTTTTTTTAGGCATTGAATTGCATTATTAAACAGTTATAATTGAACCTGATTTATTAAGAAAATGATTCAATTTGTAAAATGTAATAAACTGGAAAACCTAAAATCTAATTCGAATATTAAATGATTAATATGATAAGTTCCAAGTTATAGAACTGTTTCACATTTTCGATCACATAAGAAAAGAAGTGTCTACGTTATTATTATTTTTATTTTGGTATCATTGATACAAAATTATGATATTTATGTATCCATGATACCTACAGTGTAATGGATACCAATTAAAATAAGATTTTTTTTTTATATGATCGAAAATGTGGAACTGTCCGATAACTCAGAACTTACCCTATAAATATTTCCTTAATTTTTTAAATATTTTCTTCTGTTTCAGAAAATGCGCCATCAACCCTGACAACGTGGCCACTCCCATAGCCGCTTCACTGGGTGACTTAACAACTTTAGGTCTGTTGGCTTGGATAGCGTCACTGCTGTACGAGGCAAAGACAGCTGACATGTGGCTCAGTCCTCTTATTATAGTGGGTAAGTAACACCATTATGGTGGGTAAGTAACGCCATTATGGTGGGTAAGTAACGCCATTATGGTGGGTAAGTAACGCTATTATGGTGGGTAAGTAACGCCATTATGGTGGGTAAGTAACGCCATTATGGTGGGTAAGTAACGCCATTATGGTGGGTAAGTAACGCCATTATGGTGGGTAAGTAACGCCATTATGGTGGGTAAGTAACGCCATTATGGTGGGTAAGTAACGCTATTATGGTGGGTATGTAACGCTATTATGGTGGGTAAGTAGCCCCATTAAAGTGGGTAAGTAGCGCCCCAATGGGGTATGGTTAGGAGTCATTAGACAGTTCCACGATCATATAGGAAAATTATGATCTGACTTTTTTTCTTCTTATCGGAAATGTGGAACAGTCCGATAACTTGGTTCCTACCCTAATTTATAAATACCATATAAGTTACAGAATGTGTAAATAAGTAAAAAACAGTATTTTCAAATATATGTATTCCAATTAAGTGAGATCCTATTCTGTTATGATTATTTCTTCTTCTTTTTTCAATGGGAAAATATCTTTTTGAAAAGAATCCATTTCCTGTTCTTCAGGTTACCTGTTCTCTCTGCCCCTCTGGATTTGGTTGGCATCTCGCAACAGACACACTAAGGAGGTACTCTACTCGGGATGGACTCCTGTGATATCTGCCATGATGATATCAAGGTGAACTAACATACGACTAAAATCACTATTTGCGATAGTCTTTAGATTTCAATAAAATTATAGGTAGCTATTCGAATAATAAAATTCCAATAAATAATTTAAATTAATGACATTATTATTTGAATATAATGTTACTGAAATTGTTTTTTTTAGCATGGGTGGCGTGATTCTCGACTACGCTGTCTCGTCGTACAAAGGCATAGCAGTGTACCAGCCTGTGATTAACGGTGTGGGGGGTAACCTGGTGGCTGTACAGGCATCTAGAATATCAACTGCTCTGCATCTAGCTACACCCCTAGGGAGACTGCCTCGGTAAGTACTACCTATATTTTCTAGTATCACTTTTATAAGGTAAAGTTTTTCTTTTATTAGGTTGTTAAAGTATTACTTTTATTAGGTACAGTAGTGGTCATTTTTATTTTTCTAAGTAAAGTGTCACTTTTATATACTAGGTAAAACTGTGTTTAGAATGCTAAACTTCTTTCTTTCAGTATATATTACTTATTTAGTAATCTCACGAACTCCATGGTTATTAATTCTTTTTCTCCTGCAGATATGCCGAGAAGATTTGTCACAATCCCGGTAACGTGTTCTGCACCAGCACGGGGCACGCCCGTACATCCCGAGTGTTGTTACTGCTGGTCATTCCTGGTCATCTGATCTTTGCGTACTCCATTAGTTACCTAAAGGCCGGACACACTTCCCTCACCCCCATTTTCGTGATAGTCTACCTCTGTGCCGCGCTATTGCAGGTAAGTTAACGCTTTGGCCTCTTTCACATGGGGCGTTTTTTTCATGCCACACACAGCAACAAAAATGCAGCATGAAAAAACCGTCCTATCTATGTGTACATACGTTTATTCAGTCGTAGCGTTTTTTTGTCTGAGGCATGAGAAAAACGCCAGTGTGAGAGGGGCCTTAGTATGCAAATAAATTGTGTAGATACAGAATGCTGGTCTGGTATCCATGATACCTGCTGATATCATGGATACAAATTAAAACAATTCTTGTACGTTCGGAAAGGTGTATCTGTACAATAATACCTACTAACACCCCCAGGTGATAATGCTACTCTACTTCTCTGTGGTGATGGTGCATTGGATGTGGAGTGTGTGTATTGACCCTGACAACTCTGCTATCCCTTACCTCACTGCCTTTGGGGACCTTATTGGTACAGGCCTGCTAGCCATCGCCTTCCACCTCCTCTACCTGGTGGGGGACAAGGACAGCGACCTGGGGGACTAGAGGATATTGTGGGGAAAAGTCATGCCGGAGTATATCGTCTTCCTCTTCCATTCAGTTATTTCTATGTCAGTAAAGCTACTTATGAAGTATTTCCCTTTTGGAAGGCCCGCCCCCACTGTTATTACAATGGGGGTAACACATACACGCCCCCCTCCTCCCCAAACCTGTTCCCTAATTCTTTCTGTGCAATAGTGTCTCTTTAAATAAATAAAGCGTCTCATTTTGTAAATGTCCCACCATTTTCTCCGTGAGTGCCTTAAAAGGTTAGTGTTAGAGATTATTAATTAATTACTGTTGTATTTATTGTAATTAGCCTTCACAGTTACTTAGTTTGGGTCCTTATTTTACAGAGTGATATTTTTATTCTAATTTTAGTGCACTTGATTTTTTATTTCAATGCAGGTAATAAATTTAAGGTGTGCTTATGTTGCCCATGTACTTAGAATTTTAATTCACAATCCCTATTATTAAATAATAATTAATTCTTAGACTCCAAATACTGTTGTGAAGATCCATTTTTAATATATTTAAGTTGTCAGTCATTTTCATTTTTTTTTCTAATTTCATATTAAAATTTTGAGTCACAAGTTACCATATCCTTTAATTTAATAGTTTACTAATTGTTATAATTCAAATCTTTTATTTTACTAATTAATGAGCTATTTTTTGTATAATCTTCAATTAACTGTTTTAAAAGTGAACACCTAATTATTTTCCATCTAATAACGTGTTCCAAAAATATGTAGTTAAATTGAACTTCCTAATGGAATTATATACCTCTTGTAAATACTTTCTATAATCACTATCTATGTACATAAATCCCTTTCAGTAATATAGTTTATACTAATTTTATTATTTGTATAATTGACAATAAAATGAGAATTAAACAAAATATTTTACTTTTCATATCAAAAACATACCTAATCATATTACACAACCCTGTGGATGCAATCTAGATAGTGAAGGGCTGTACACACGTAGGGGAAATCTTTCCACCAGACTTTTTGCTAAGCTCCTCCTACTTTTTCCACGAGAATATAAGAAAAAACGATATAGTTTTCATTTATTTTAGATGGTATCCATGATACCTGCACCAACTAAAATAAATTAAAACTATATCGTTTTTTCTTATATTCTCGTGGAGAAAGTAGGAGGAGCTTAGCAAAAAGTCTGGTGGAAAGACTTGTAAAACCCTACGTGTGTACGGCATTTCAGAGCTTTCTTCACTTACTGCATAAATATTAAAAGAAATATTATAAACTTAATTTGGAATATTATAATATCTCATGATCAATAATGTGGAGCCGTTCGTTAACTGAGAATTTACCCAACTTTAAATGCGGGCATAAGGTCAGATGAAGAAGAAAGTTAAATACAAGGAACTTAGCTGTAGAAGATGGACAGGAAAATATGTAAGTGATATGGATTTAATAAACGCTATCAACTAAAGTACGAAAAGTTAATTTTTCGACACAGAATTAAGAATTAGTCTGTAGTTTAAGTGACTAAATTTTATCACTAGTAGAACATAGAATTGAAGGTAAATTAATTTACTAATTAGCAAATTTAAAATGTTATTATTATCTTATGCTTTCATGTATCGAAATAAAATAGGTATAAAATTAATAATACATATTCTGTCTTTTAGAAGTATAGGAAAAACCTTAATAGTAGAAAAATGATGCAGAAAAGCTACTCAGTGAATACAGTCACCAAGGAATGTGACGAAAGGAGACACAAGCACTGTATGGAAGAGGAAAATGAAGAGGTGATAGTAAATAAAGTCTACCTAACAAAATCTAATACCTCGTTGTTGAAGAGCATAAACTTAGCCTTTAAAACTGCAAGTAGCGTTAAAAAGTAAGAAAAAAAAGCCTACTTATAATCCATATTACAACAGTTAGGCTACAACATTAATGCTAAAAATATAAATCTCTAGACTATAATATCATCTCTACATCAATACACGCATGCAAATTAGTTAAATACACTAGTTTTCTCCTATAGCATTAAATTAACTTAACATATTAAGGCACTTCCTAAATGTTTAAAATTCACATAACAATAAAGAAGTCACAAGTTTTCCTATAACAAATAACTAGCTACTAAAAATAAATGCCCATAACTTTATGTGTAAAAACTCTTCAACAGTGAAATAATCATTATAGTCTACATTGCTACAGTAAACAGCAACTGCATTCAAACAACAGCAACTGCATTCAAACAACAGCAACTGCATTCAAACAACAGCAACTGCATTCAAACAACAGCAACTGCATTCAAACAACAGCAACTGCATTCAAACAACAGCAACTGCATTCAAACAACAGCAACTGCATTCAAACAACAGCAACTGCATCCAAACAACAGTAACTGCATTCAAACAACAGTAACTGCATTCAAACAACAGTAACTGCATCCAAACAACAGTAACTGCATCCAAACAACAGTAACTGCATCCAAACAACAGCAACTGCATTCAAACAACAGCAACTGCATTCAAACAACAGCAACTGCATTCAAACAACAGCAACTGCATTCAAACAACAGCAACTGCATTCAAACAACAGTAACTGCATTCAAACAACAGTAACTGCATTCAAACAACAGTAACTGCATTCAAACAACAGTAACTGCATTCAAACAACAGTAACTGCATTCAAACAACAGTAACTGCATTCAAACAACAGTAACTGCATCCAAACAACAGCAACTGCATCCAAACAACAGCAACTGCATCCAAACAACAGCAACTGCATTCAAACAACAGCAACTGCATTCAAACAACAGTAACTGCATTCAAACAACAGTAACTGCATCCAAACAACAGTAACTGCATCCAAACAACAGTAACTGCATCCAAACAACAGTAACTGCATCCAAACAACAGTAACTGCATCCAAACAACAGTAACTGCATTCAAACAACAGCAACTGCATTCAAACAACAGCAACTGCATTCAAACAACAGCAACTGCATTCAAACAACAGCAACTGCATTCAAACAACAGCAACTGCATTCAAACAACAGCAACTGCATTCAAACAACAGTAACTGCATTCAAACAACAGTAACTGCATTCAAACAACAGTAACTGCATCCAAACAACAGTAACTGCATCCAAACAACAGTAACTGCATCCAAACAACAGTAACTGCATTCAAACAACAGTAACTGCATTCAAACAACAGCAACTGCATCCAAACAACAGTAACTGCATCCAAACAACAGTAACTGCATTCAAACAACAGTAACTGCATCCAAACAACAGTAACTGCATCCAAACTACAGTAACTGCATCCAAACTACAGTAACTGCATTCAAACAACAGTAACTGCATTCAAACAACAGCAACTGCATTCAAACAACAGTAACTGCATTCAAACAACAGTAACTGCATCCAAACAACAGTAACTGCATCCAAACAACAGTAACTGCATCCAAACAACAGTAACTGCATCCAAACTACAGTAACTGCATTCAAACAACAGTAACTGCATCCAAACAACAGTAACTGCATCCAAACTACAGTAACTGCATTCAAACAACAGTAACTGCATCCAAACAACAGTAACTGCATTCAAACAACAGTAACTGCATTCAAACAACAGTAACTGCATGGCACTTGGCTGCTAATTTCTTACTAGGGTAAGTTCCGAATTATCGAACAGTTCCACAATAAGAAAAATTAAGTATTTCTATTAGTATCCACAATACCAGCAGGTATTATGGATACTAATAAATAATTTTTTTTTTATGATCGAAAAAGTGGAACCGTCCGATAACTCGTAACTTACCCCATTATGCTAAGAAGGCATTGATAAGCGAAACTAATTAATTTATTAGTGTTTTTTATAACTGACTGCCATATAGGTGACTTCAAAAGGAAATTAAATACAAGGGACTCAAAGAAGCAGTCAGCAAGAAAAGTGGTTAAAGCTCATGGATGCAGAGGAGCTACTCCCCAGACACAATATCTTGCTTTCATACAGAAAATAAATTCACAATAAAATGTCGTTAGCACTCCTCACACAATGTGTATATACACAAGTAGGGTAAGTTCCGAATTATCGGACAGATCCACATTTTCGATATAGGAAATATTTATAATATATTATTTTAACTATATACTTTTTGTCATGTGATCGTAAATGTGGATCTGTTCAATAACTCGAACTTACAATGAATATTATTTACACCAGCTGCCTACAAATGAAGAAAGTGAGAATCCGTGTCTAGTAAATAAGTGAAGTCTTAAATAAATAAATACAGAAAATATACAAAGAAAAGCGAGGCAGTAGAAATTAAGTAGCTAGTCCGAGATGTAACTATACATTATACATTTTAATTCAATTGAATTAAATAGAAACATCAGTCTTCTGGTTATTTTAAAAAGACAGATTAAATTAATAAAAAATAATACTTTTTAAAATGGCTGTCACCTTAAAATTAGAAAAGTTAAAAGAATATAAATATTGTGTGTTGGTTTGCTTAGAGACTAAATCACTTGATATTATTAATTGCTGAGTCACGCAGAATAACTAATGTGAAAAAACTTTACCAGGCTAGTTGATGAAGAAAATGAAGAAATAATATTTAAAGATAATACAACAGTGAATTATCACAACAGTAATGGCATCATTAACTGCATACTTTATATTGCTACACCCCTGAGAACTTACTGAAAAGAAACTCTGTAGAGACACTGGCGGTTGTGTCTGGCAGGCAAGTGCCGCCACAGACAAGTGCCGCCACAGACAAATTCCATTACACGGTTTGTTCAGGTTTTGGTGGTAGAGTTTTCTGTTTTTTCTTTTCCAGTACACTGAATGTTAAGTACGAGTACACTATACTTCCAACAACACTGAAAAAAATACATAGATTAGTACAAGATTGGGATGAATCTAATGTCAAACTCAGTTTTTAGATATAAAAACAATCAGGTTTCGAATTTAAAAAAATTAAAATCTGAACCTAAAATCAAACACTTTAAATTCTACGCTTTAATCAAGCTTGGCAAAATTTCTTACCTAATATTAAGGCCCATGAAGTTGTAGACTGAGAAGACGTAGTCACCACCTATCACCATACCACAGTAGGTGATGATGATGTTCTTGAGGCAGCCCACAATGGTGGTGGTGAGTGCTGAGTTGTACTGGGCACACAGCATCACAGAGTAGTTGAGGATGAAGCCCATGATGCAAGTGAGGAGGAACTGGAAGGTGAACATCGGGTCTCCCCACCCTTGGTAGTTCAGAGCCTGAGGAGAATGTAATGCGGTGAAATGAGTCGAAAGGATCTGTGATATGACGCGTAAAGTGGAGGAAGGACCGAAAGCCTGAGCCAGAAAACTTGAAAGTGAATTTTTTCATGAAATAGGTATTCTTATAATTAAAATAAATATTGGAGTATTTTCATTGTTTCATCAGTATTTATTCAAAGATAGGCAAAAGAACTTTAATTGTCTATTATGTCTCAGTAAACCTATAAAAATCTACCTACAAGCTTTGGATGCTTCTCCTGAACAATTTTAAAATGTTGCTTAGATCATCAAATTTAGTAACGAATCAAATGTATATATATGCTTTTCATTATTAATATTAACACAAAAAAAATTCATTTATAAAAAAGTTGTAATGCAGATGCAAAGGCAGAAAATCTGTTTTTCACTTGTCGGCATGAAATAGTGAATAACATCGATGAATCAATCAACATCCGGAAGAACAAAAAGTGCCGTTATGGAGAACCTGTGCTAGATGCAGAAGAATAACAACCAAAAGCCTACAATAATATAACCTAGGGTAAGACTGAAGCAACAATCACCTTATCCAGATCCCCATCAAAGTAGATGGTTCCAAAGAGGAATGGTAGCATGAAGAGAGCGTTGTAGTACAGCAAGCCGTACTTGCCCAGACTGTTGGCGTCAAGTTTCTGTTTGGTGAAGACTCCGTTTGCGGCAGTGAAAAGATCATTGAGAAGAACAAACAGGTAACCAATGGTGTCAAACGCAAGGTCATTCCTGTGGGAGAAAACAGAGAATGAGATGGAAGAGAAGAAAATGTTTTTAATAGACTAAGGATCTTTTAATCGAAAAAAATAAAAGAGAGATAAGATATAAAAAAAAGTGAAATAATAACTTATCAGTGCTAGAATGTGCATTAATATAGAAAGTGCAGGAATATAACAATAAGATTAATTCAATTTTAGTAGGGGTTTAACATCTGCTTCAGCCACATCATCATGGACTATATCACTGACCGTACACACGTAGTATTTTCAAGTCTTTCCACCAGACATTTTGCTAAGCTCCTCCTACTTTTTCCACGAGACTATAAGAAAAAACGATGAAATAATAATTTATTTTAGTTAGTATCCATGATACCTGCAGGTATCATGGATACTAACTAAAATAATTAATAATATTATCGTTTTTTCTTATATTCTCGTGGGAAAAGTAGGAGGAGCTTAGCAAAATGTCTGGTGGAAAGACTTAAAAAACCCTACGTGTGTACGGCCCTTAAGAGAAACTTAGATTTAGAATAGAGTAAGTGACTCACAGTGCTGCGACTATAGATCCGAATATCATCATATAGACTGTGAGGGAGATGGACCACGGTGCCTTTACCCTGAAATTAATAAATATTATGAGCATAAAGAAATTAAGGGTATTTTAGTTAGGTAGCTGCAATTCTTTTCAATCTTCTGTTTAGCAACAAGCATATCATGAAGTCATTTAATTGATATTAAATACAAAGGAGTAGTTAAGTAATGTCCACTTTTTAAAAATGAAAAAAATTGTGCTGCTGTAAAATTGAATTTTTGGATGCAAATCTTTTCACAAAATGAAAGGATGAATTATTTTCCAGAGATAAATAACCGAGATAAGTGATTTAACAAACAAAATAATCTTTTATGCTTTCAGCAGCCATCACATTGAGTGATAGACTTCAGTTATTTACTCTATAGCTTACCCGAGCACTATCCGTTCCCCAATCATAGTCATTAGGATGGAGAATCTGCGCAGTACAGTGAACATAGGCAGACTGAGCCGCTTAGTGCCACCCAAACCAAACACTTGGTTACCTGGGGAGAAAGGGGAAAGAGGGAAATGAAGAGGAGAAAAAGACATCACCACCTATGTATATAAGAGGCAGCATAACTCACCACTCACTCACCTATGTATATAAGAGGCAGCACAACTCACCACTCACTCACCTATGTATATTAGAGGCAGGGTAACTCACCACTCACTCACCTATGTATATTAGAGGCAGAGTAACTCACCAGTCACCACTCACTAACCTATGTATATTAGAGGCAGGGTAACTCACCACTCACTCACCTATGTATATTAGAGGCAAGGTAACTCACCACTCACTCACCTATGTATATTAGAGGCAAGGTAACTCACCACTCACTCACCTATGTATATAAGAGGCAAGGTAACTCACCACTCACTCACCTATGTATATTAGAGGCAAGGTAACTCACCACTCACTCACCTATGTATATTAGAGGCAAGGTAACTCACCACTCACTCACCTATGTATATAAGAGGCAAGGTAACTCACCACTCACTCACCTATGTATATAAGAGGCAGGGTAACTCACCACTCACTCACCTATGTATATAAGAGGCAGGGTAACTCACCACTCACTCACCTATGTATATTAGAGGCAAGGTAACTCACCACTCACTCACCTATGTATATAAGAGGCAGGGTAACTCACCACTCACTCACCTATGTATATTAGAGGCAGGGTAATTCACCACTCACTCACCTATGTATATAAGAGGCAGGGTAACTCACCACTCACTCACCTATGTATATAAGAGGCAAGGTAACTCACCACTCACTCACCTATGTATATAAGAGGCAGGGTAACTCACCACTCACTCACCTATGTATATAAGAGGCAGAGTAACTCACCACTCACTCACCTATGTATATTAGAGGCAGCATAACTCACCACTCACTCACCTATGTATATTAGAGGCAGCATAACTCACCACTCACTCACCTATGTATATTAGAGGCAGAGGCCATATTTTATTCAGAACATCTGAAGTGTAGTCTTCAAAGTATAAAAGTTTGAAATTTTTAGCCAATCTCAGCACTACGATAGTTGCCACCATCTGAAGAAAATAAAGAACATTATCAATATAACTAAGTAAACTAACTATTGGAGAGTTCGTCTCACTACTCACTAGGATATAAAAATGGTATAGCTACAGTACAATTCCACTATAGTGAGTGTACACTGTAGTCATCAGTAAGGAACTACCCCAAATAGTGATCAAATTTTCTCTAGTCTGCCATGAAAGGCCAATTAGTTATAAAAAAAAAAGGAAAAAAGTTTATATTTTAACATTTTAACGGATTATTTTAATTGGTATCCATGATACCTGCAAGTATCATGGATACCAATTAAAATAAAGTTTCAATTTTTTTTATACAATGCAGGTATCAAGGATACCAATTAAAATAATGAATAAAATATTAAATTGTAAATTATTTTCTCTAAACTAATGGCCATTAAATGGCAGACTAAAGAAAATTTGTTCACTATAGAGGCTACTTCCTTACTCAGGACTACATTCACTATAGAGTAGTTCTACTGTATATCTACATTCTACATCTGTATATACACCAATAACTCTCACCTGACCAAAAGCTACAAACTGGAAAGAGGGGAAACTGAAAAGAAAAAGAAAGAAATTAACTTTAGTATATATCACATTAGTCATTACTATATATATTTATCTTGTATGTTCGAAAATGTGGAACCTGTCCAATAACTCGAATGTTTGTGATATGCTATAGCAATTATAAAAAACACTAGTGTATTTTCCCAGAAAATAATGAGTTTTCTATGTTATTCGTATATACCTAACAATTCACACATGGTGCGTGACTTCAGAATTAGTTATTTAATAACTTATTATATTACTAGTGTATTTGCCCGTTAAAAATAACGGGTCTTCAATAGTTATTTATTACCCGTCGTTAAGTTATTTTTAGTAAATAAAAATAAAAGTTAAAAAATTCTGTATAAACTGATACTTATTTTATAAATAAATACATTTAAAAATTGAATAAAAACAGGTGAATTTAAACATCAAGTCAATATATTCCCGTGCGTATCATAGTTACATTCTTCATGTTTAATACCCGTAGTGTAAAAGCGGACACCAAATAAATAAATAAATAAATAAATAAACACACTAAGGAAATTATTAGTATAGATACCCTGTTGTGTTTGAATTACTTTTCGAATACATTAAATTTTTTGCATAGACTGATGATTTTTATAGATAAATTGGAATTAGAATATCGTATCAATATATTCCCCTGCGTATCATAGCTACAGTCTTCTTTTTACTATTTATGTACTGAAACTTTGACACGAAATACATATAAGTATTCACATCTATTTTTATTATATAGACTCAGATATTAATTATGATTAAAATAGTAATTATGATTGAAATAGAGGTTACGATAAAATAGTAATTATGATTGAAATAGAGGTTACGATAAAATAGTAATTATGATTGAAATAGAGGTTACGATAAAATAGTAATTATGATTGAAATAGAAGTTACGATTAAAATAGTAATTATGATTAAAATAGTGATTATGATTAAAATAGTGATTTTGATTAAAATAGTAATTATGATTAAAATAGTAATAATAGAAGTTACGATAAAATAGTAATTATGATTAACAAAGTAATTATAAATTAGTAAGCGATATTCAATACTTGTTATATAATCAAAGCGATATCAAGTTTGAACTAAATAAATAGGTTACACGAAATAGCAGGTGTTAAACATAACAGGTGTACCAGTGAGGTGGGGGGGAGGGGGGTTATACCGGTAATATAGTTAATACCGGTGGTGAGAGAATACCAATTCGGGTAATGATATTATTACCTTCGCAAATTTGCAGAAGGTCATATTATACTCAGCATTAATTTATATATTTATCATCTTGTTATTCGTTTAACTGAAAAAGTGTTCAACCAAATTGCCTGAAATTTGGTGAAACGATTGGTCCATGTCCAGTGACATTCTGGTAGAACTTTGGGAGCAACCTGGTCAAAGGTCAAGGTCATGGTAATTTATAACTCAAAAAGTATTGAACCATATTGCATGAAACCATTTTGTTAGATTTTGTAAGCGATCTGATTAAAGGTCAAAGATCAAGGT
This sequence comes from Caprella mutica, assembly GCA_947561585.1. Classification (NCBI taxonomy): domain Eukaryota; kingdom Metazoa; phylum Arthropoda; class Malacostraca; order Amphipoda; family Caprellidae; genus Caprella; species Caprella mutica. Next base: position 203,441 of record CANNZV010000937.1, on the reverse strand, counting down.
CAAGCCTATTTATAACCCGATTGCTATAAAAAGTATTCAACCAAATTGTCTGAAATTGATTGGACGATTGGTCAATGTCCAGGAACCATCTGATAGAATTTTCGGAATGATCCAGTCAAAGGTCATTTATTACTCAATAACTCAAAAAGTATTGAACCATATTGCATGAAACTTGGTGGGACGATTGGTCAGTATCCAGACACCAGTTCATCAAGTTTTGGGAGAGAACTGGCCAAAGTAGCGGAGAAGGTATGCGAAGGTACCTCCTCACACCTTTCCAAAATCAGTTTACTTAGTTGATGGTATCTCCTTTCTTCTTTTATTTAATTTATCTGGTGGCAATGGTTAGTTTATTTCCATTGCTGTGATCAGAGAATTCATTTTTCTGATATCTAGGGTATTTCTGATTGTTGTTGTGGTCATGTTGAGATTCTTCAGACGATGATGAGTCTGCTCTTCGTAAGGGTCGTTTTGTGGATAAGCTTTGACTGAGTTGGTAGGTTTTATTTTGTTGACATGCTCTATTTTCATTCTTGTTCATATTTTGCTTGTTGTTTGGGACCGGTGGCGGAGGCATATGAGTTTTAGTTTTAGTAATTGTTGCATATGTGGGGGTTTCAATATTTCTATTGAGATTTACTTTGGCTCTGGCTTCCTTAAAAGTTAGATGTTCTTTCGTGTTTATTATCAGCAGTTTTTTTTTCTATATAGTATCTGTGGCAGGTTGTGGATGCTACGCTGTGTGGCTCTTGGCAATGAATACCTACATTATATACGTTTTTGACATGTTTCTTCTTCGTGATCATCTATTATGCTATCCCCACAGCGTGAGCACACTGGGATGGCTCTTCTGCACCCGAGTGTCCATAGTTCTGACAGTTGAAACATCTACGAGGCAAAGGTATGTAGAGTCTTACCCTGTCTTTGAGTCCTGTAGTTATTGATATATTATCTGGTGGATTAGGAGTGTTGAAGGTTAGAATTAGGGTTGATGTGGGTTCAGGATTAGGTGATTTTGGATTTCTGATTATACGTCTGCAGCCTATGACTCCATACTCTGATAGTCCCTCTGCTATTTCCTCCTCTGCATATTTCTTCAGTAGTGTGCAAGTGAAGACTCCTTGTGATTTGTTGTGGAACTCGTGTGGTGTCACAGTGATGGGCTGGGATAGTAGTTCTGACATGGTTGAAAGTTTTTCTCCTTGCTGTTCACTTTTTACTTCTATGGTTCATAATATATTTTAAAGGTCTTCTGATATTCTCTCCAATTCTCCAATATATGATTTTAAAGCTCTTATCAACTCTAAAAATATTGTTTTTTGCGATATTTGCTTCTCCAGTAGATTTGATGGAGTATTAACACTAGTCCCAGCCTGGTTTGCCACTGGGTAGTGAGTACCAGTCACTTTCGGTATCGCACCCCCCTTTGGTACTCCAGGAGACGAGGACGGACCTTGTAACCACGAACCGCCAGGAACGGCCGTTATATTTTTCCATGGACTTTTCATGATGGATTTTTATGGGGATCCACCCTAACTATTTAACTCATAGTTGGGTTGAAACTCGTTGGTCTGGTCCCTCAAGAAGAGCCTCTCCAGCATGATTGAATCTACCAGGGCGAACCCAGCTGGTACAGCCTCTCCCATCACTGTGGCACACAAGCCCCTCCACCACGTCAAGGTGGCCCCATGGAGGGATAATTAAATTAATAGTAACTTACTGTGATTTTGAAAACATTAAAAAAAAAGTTCTACAGAAATAATTCCTGTTCACTATATTTACAACTAGAACAGGCACTCAGTAGAGCGCATACCTTCACCGAATAACAAGATGATAAATAAATAATTGCCCCCCTGAAACATTATTGTTTCTTCACTGTGCACTATATGTCCACTATACCTACTATTGTTATCTAGGTTACTTATTATTAGGATTAGGATAGTTTAATGCCTATATAAAAGCCTTTCCAAGGGATATACTTATATAGGGACAGAGGAAGATGAAATGGGTCCCCTCTCAATCTTCTATGGCCCCACCATAACTTTCCCCTCTTTATCTTCTATGACCCCACCTTAATTTTCCCCTCTTAATCTTCTATAGCCCCACCTTAATTTTCTCCTCTTAATCTTCTAAGGCTCCACCATAACTTTCCCCTCTCAATCATCTATGACCCCACCATAACTCTGGAAATTCCAAACCTATATTAAGGACCCTAACACCCTGTGGGCGATGTACCATGCATAGCCCAAGGGATGTTATGACTGTAGGTTATGAAGTCATCGAGGTTTAACTTCTTAATGTTAAAATTCAGTGGCTTCACACTAAGTAATTTCACAGTGTTCAGGTCAAAGTAATGATGTACTATTACACGAGATGTAATTAATGATAACCTCGAGTAACGTGTATGTAGTGTACATTGAGAGAGATAAATGAGGGATCATTTCAGAAAGTTATTATAAAAAGTTAGACCTATAATAATATAAGTAATCAAAAAGTAAGTACAATAAACATTAATTCAAGAATTAATATAATAAATCAATGGAATATGATAAACTTGGGTATGTTCTAAGTTATCAAACGATTCCACATTTTCGATTATGTATGTAAAACTATAATTATAATTAGCTTTTAATATACCAATTAAATTATTATTGTCTATATTTCTATTTTCATGATCGGAAATGTGGCACCGTTCTATAACTTGGAACATACCCCATGTACACATGATGTCACGCTTCAGAATTTAGAAGATGACGTCTTGCGGTTAACCTCAGGAAGTGGAGATGCTACTATACCCACACAGAAACTAATGGTGGGGCCATAGAAGATTAAGAGGGGAGAGTTATGGTGGGGCAATAGAAGATTTAGAGGGGAGAGTTATGGTGGGGCTATAGAAGATTAGGAGGGGAGAGTTATGGTGGGGCCATAGAAGATTGAGAGGGGAGAGTTATGGTGGGGCCATAGAAGATTAAGAGGGGAGAGTTATGGAGGGGCCATAGAAGATAAAGAGGGGAGAGTTATGGTGGGGCCATAGAAGATTGAGAGGGGAGAGTTATGGTGGGGCCATAGAAGATTGAGAGGGGAGAGTTATGGTGGGGCCATAGAAGATTTAGAAGGTCCTGCCTCAATCTTAACTTACCATAGTTAAATTAATAAAAAAAGATAATATAATTAAATTTATGAAGAAGATTAAGAGTGTCCCCCTATTCTTCTATGGCCCACCATAACTTATAATCAAACCGTTCACTCAGTAACGAAGTAGCTAACATCGATGACAGTGTGGTAGTACGACATCCACGAGCACAAAAAAGGGGTAGTTATTCTAGGAAGGAAAAACAGTGACCTTGCCAACATTCTGGAGATGACAGTACAGCAACAACAAGAAAAACAACAAGAAGAAGAAGAAAAAGAAGTGCCACGTAACAAAGTTTGACAGCGCAATAGGGTAAGTTCTTAATTATCGGTCAGTTCCACATTTTCGGACACGTAAGAAAAAAATATGTAATGATTATTATTCAACTATTTATTTTAATTGGTATCCATGATACCTGCAGGTATCATGGATACCAATTAAAATAAATAGTTAAATAATAAATTTTAATCATTAGCTATACATTTTTTTCTTACGTGTCCAAAAATGTGGAACTGGCCGATAATTAAGAAATTACCCTATAAGTAGTTAGTATAATCTAATATAATTACATTTCTCCAGTCGGAAAATTACGCTCGGCAGATTGTCTATAATTGACATTACGGTGCTTATTAATCGTAAAACATCGAACTTTGAGAAATAATTTTAGTCGATATTTTTAGTTAGGAATGTCCGACGAAAAACAGTGTTTTAAATTAACTATGATCAATTACGATGAAATTTCCTTCCAATCATTAGGATTAATGTATTTTTTTTACATGTTCGGAAATATGGAACAGTCCGGTAACTATAAACTTACCCCACTCGCTTTCAAATTATTTTCAGTAGCATTAATAAAAAAATATTCATTACAATACTGATGCCTTTAATAGGACCAATTTATTTCAAACTAGAACGGACACTCGTAGTAGAGCGCATACCTTAACCGCCGCTAAATTGTTTACTCTTCTAGAGTTTATAAATGACCTTGACCTTTGACCTGATCACTCCCAAATCAATTTGGTTGAATACTTTAGGAGTTATAACAAAATGATAAATGAATAAAATCTTCCAATGTTATTTGTACGGGAATAAATATCGCCGATTGAAACATAACCCTCTGCAATGTCACGAAGGTACTTCAGATTACAATCGGTGAGTGTACACACTATCGGCAATAGAACATTCACCCCACTAACGCTGTGACCTGAGAGAGAGAGAGAGAGATACCTGGGAGAATGACTCAGCAACTTTTAGAGGAGAGGAGCAATTAGGGTAAGTGATGAGTTATCGGACAGTTACCCATTTTCGGTCACAAAAAAATCTAATTAAAATACGAGTTAAATAATAAATATACATTTTTATATATGATCGAAAACTTGTAAGAGTCCCATAACTCAGACCTTACCCTAGTACAGCAAATAAATCTAACAACAAATAATGAAATTAGTTCTTTAGATGACAAGAAATTAAATAAACACCGGAGTGATATCAACTGCAGTAAGTTTATGTTATCATCGGGGTTTGTGTATTACCTAGGAACATATTATTCACAATATCTTATTTATTGTGCATAACATATTATTCACAATATCTTATTTATTGTGCATAACATATTATTCACAATATCTTATTTATTGTGCATAACATATAAAGTTAAAGGAGTGCTATTTTACATATAGATTGTAATTAAAATTAATTCTACCTAATTATATTAAACACAAAAATAGGGAAAAAACCAATATTGCATATTGAAATGACTATACAATTGTCGTAAAGACTACATATAATTATCGTAAAGAATATATAAAACAAAGCGCATACCTTCGCCGCCGCTTTGACCCGTTCTCTCTCAAAATCTAATAAACTGCTAACTGGATAATAACTAATCGTCCCACCAAGTTTCATGCAATATGGTTCAATACTTTTTGAGTACAGTTACAAATGACCTTGACCTTTGACCGGATCACTCTCAAAATTCTACCAGATGGTTCCTGGACATTGACCAATCGTCTCATCAAATTTCAGACAATTTGGTAGAATACTTTTTGAGTTATTGAGTTACAAATGGCCTTGACCTTGATCTTTGACCCTATCGCTTCCAAAATCGAACAAAATGGTTCCTGTATATTGACCAATCGTCCCACCAAGTTTCATACAATATGGTTCAATACCTTATGAGTTATAAATGACCATGACCTTGACCTTTGACCGGGTCGCTCCCAAAATTCTACCAGAAGGTCACTGGACATTGGCTAAGCATTTCACCAAAGTTCAGGCAATTTTCAGTTATGCGAATAACAAGATGATAACTAAATAAATAAATGAAGGGTAAAATATAACCTTCCACAAATTTGCGAAGGTAAATATCGTACAGACTATATATAAATATAGTACAGACTATATATAATTATCGTACACACTATATATAAATATCGTACACTATATATGAATATAGTACAGACTATATATAAATATCGTAGACTCTATATAAAAATCGTAATTATTGACGATTTATCGTAAAGACTATATGATTATCGGTAACAGATGGTAGTTTATCATCCGATAAAAAAAAAAGCTAAATTTATTAACTTCAAATCAGGTTTTGGTAAGAACTGTTATTTACCTCTTTCATTACCTGTATCTGTGCTACAGTTTGGCATCTGTGCTACAGTTTGGTATCTTTGCTATGGTATCAGTGATACAGTTTGGTGTCCGTGGTACACTTCGGTATCAGTGATACCATTCACAGCATAATGCTGGTGCACTTGTACCAACTAGTCTACAGTACTACCATAGACTTTAGTACAGTAAAACTTGTACAACTGTACAGACTTTAGTACAGTAAAACTTGTACAACTGTACAGACTTTAGTACAGTAAAACTTGTACAACTGTACAGACGTTAGTACAGTAAAACTTGTACAACTGTACAGACTTTAGTACAGTAAAACTTGTACAGACTTTAGTACAGTAAAACTTTACAACTGTACAGACGTTAGTACAGTAACACCTGTACAACTGTACGTACAGAGTTTACACTGTAACTCAATAGAAAAAAGTATAAATATGTCACTTCTTTCTATGATAGTACACATATTGTACAGCTGGAGTTCTATGACAATAAAATACAAGTGTTCAAACAGGGAAGCTCTAGAAATGGGCCCTGATTGATGTTATTCTTGTTGTTATTAGAAGTAACTAAAAGGAAAAACAAGTATTGGTTTGCACGGTTTCCCAATGTTTCGAACACTCTGTGTATGACAGGGAAAAGTTATGGTAAATTTCGTTTATTTTCTGAGTATTTGATAGCATGTATCCGGTGTACTAACCAGATAATAGCACATGTTCATAACAGATGCTTGTTCATATGAATTATCCATGACACCTGTAATAATAAATAAATTTATATATATCTTAAAATAGGATAAGTACATATTATCGGACAGTAACACATTTTCGATCAAATAAGAAAAAAAGTATTATAAATTTGACTGCTAATTTATGAATACCAAACAAAAATAGAAGTTAAATAATAAAATATCAGGCTTATCATTTGTTAGATATTGCAATGAAATAAGCTTTGGAAAATAGTGTTTGCTTAGGTATAATATTCAATAATAGAAAAAGATTGAAATAAATGAGCAATAACATTATAATGGTTATTAATTACTTATCACAAAGTCATACAATATATATACTTAAAAACTGTTAATGTTTGTATGTTTGCACACTGAACAAATAAGGAAAAAATTAAGCCTATTTTACTGCAGAAATGAACTCTAATGACAACCAAATGAAAGAGATACTGTATCCCAGATATGATAGCTATAGTATCCTAGATACGATAGCTATAGTATCCTAGATACGATAGCTATAGTATCCCAGATATGATAGCTATAGTATCCTAGATACGATAGCTATAGTATCCTAGATACGATAGCTATAGTATCCCAGATACGATAGCTATAGTATCCTAGATACGATAGCTATAGTATCCTAGATACGAAAGCTATAGTATCCTAGATACGAAAGCTATAGTATCCTAGATACGATAGCTATAGTATCCTAGATACGATAGCTATAGCATCCTAGATACGATCAATATAGTATCTTAGATACGATCAATATAGTATCTTAGATACGATCAATATAGTATCTTAGATACGATCAATATAGTATCCTAAATACGATAACTATAGTATCCTAGATACGATAGCTATAGTATCCTAGATACGATAGCTATAGTATCCTAGATACGATAGCTATAGTATCCTAGATACGATCAATATAGTATCCTAGATACGATCAATATAGTATCTTAGATACGATAACTATAGTATCCTGTATAGAATCCGTCTATATATCGGAGACGCAGATAATGGATGCAGAAAAGCTACTCCGTGAATTTTGTCACCATCCATATTCTGTCAAAATCTTACCAAATGGTTCCTGGACATTATCTTTCAGGTAATTAGGCTCAATATTTTTTGAGTTATGCGAATAACAAGATTAAAAATAAATCTGACAAAAAACATAACCTTCTGCAATTTAGCGAAGGTTATAAGATGTTGCGTATATTTTATATATTGCGTACTAATGTCATTTTTTGTGTCTAAGGGTTTTGCCAGACACAGAGAAAAAAACAGTGGTGTGAGTTCATTTTATATAGAACATGGAGTGGCTTTACTATAAGCCAGATATTAGGGTGAGTTTCGAGTTATCGGACGGTGACACATTTCCGATCGTAAGAAAAACTACCTAATTTTTATTCAACTTATTTATTTTCACTTATCTGGTATCCAAGATACTTGCAAGGTATCATGGATACCAATTTGAATAACGAGTTAAATAATAGTTACGTAATTTTTTGTACAGGGTCGAAAATGTGGCACCTTCCAACAACTCGAACGTTACCCTATGTGAAATAAATGATATAGATTGATATTTAAATTGGTAAAAGCATTTGAAAGTTATTGAAGAAGAATAGTTAGTTAGAATGGTTCGGAGCGGAATATTCTTCTTACAAAGCACAAAAGATTTGAAAGGTGAATCTATACTAATTTATTTAGTGTGTGTATTTATTTATTTGGTGTCCGCTTCTTCAGAATGAACAGAATTTTTTTTTAATTTATGGCAAGCTGCATCACAAATACAGACTGATAAAATATTTTGAGGTAAATTGAATAATGATTCATTTATTAGCGAAATAAATAGGGCGAATACGAATTATTGGACAGTTCCACAATATCATATATTGTTTGTGTCTGTCTGTCTGTCAGTCGCACTAAATTATTCTAGTATCAGTTCACTAAATGAAACAAGTCTGTCTGTCCGTCAGACCAAATTATTCAATAAATGGATTGTGTCTGTCTGTCCGTCACACTCAGTTCATTAAATTGTGCCTGTCTGTCCGTCACACTAAATTATTCTGATATCAGTTCAATAAATTATTTGTGTCTGTCTGTCCGTCACACTATATTATTATGATATCTGTTCAATAAATAATTTGTGTCTATCTGTACCTAACAACGGGTAATAAATTACAATTGAAAACCCGTTATTTTTAATGGGCAATAGAATACACTAGTAAGAAAATAAAGCCTATATAAACGAATATATCAATAAACACTAGACTCCTACTTCCTGATTATAGCCATAGAAGATTGAGAGGAATCATAGAAGATTTAGAGGGAGCCATAGAAGATTTAGAGGGAGCCATAGAAGATTAAGAGGGAGCCATAGAAGATTAAGAGGGAGCCATAGAAGATTAAGAGGGAGTCATAGAAGATTGAGAGGAGTCATAGAAGATTGAGAGGAGTCATAGAAGATTGAGAGGAGTCATAGAAGATTAAGAGGGAGCCATAGAAGATTAAGAGGGAGCCATAGAAGATTTAGAGGGAGCCATAAAAGATTAAGAGGGAGTCATAGAAGATTTAGAGGGAGTCATAGAAGATTAAGAGGGAGTCATAGAAGATTAAGAGGGAGCCATAGAAGATTAAGAGGTAGCCATAGAAGATTAAGGGGGAGCCACAGACGGATGAAAAAGGGACATAGAAGAATGAAAAAGGGCCATAGAAGATTAAGAGGGGGCCATAAAAGATTAAGAGGGGGCCATAAAAGATTAAGAGGGGGCCATAGAAGATTAAGAGGAGGGCATATAAAATTAGGGGGGGGGGCATATTAAATTAGGGGTGGGGGCATATAAAATTAGGGGGGAGGGGGGGCATGTAAGATTTAAGATGAGCTCTATGTTAGTAGAAGATTATGATGAATTATTTTAGAAAATTAATAGCTATACCACTCACCTGTAGCTGGTGAGCACACTCTTGTTGACCACCACTATCAGGAAACTGCAGAGTCCATAGAAAAGCGCAGAGAGGATCTTACGCCAGCTGCTGTACCTCTCTGCAGAGTCCATGTCCCTGAGGTACACGAGAGGACATGTTAGGTACATGGTGAAGACATGTTAGGTACATGGTGAAGACATGTTAGGGACATGGTGAAGACATGTTAGGGACATGGTGAAGACATGTTAGGGACATGGTGAAGACATGTTAGGGACATGGTGAAGACAAGTTAGGGACATGGTGAAGACAAGTTAGGGACATGGTGAAGACATGTTAGGTACATGGTGAAGACATGTTAGGTACATGGTGAAGACATGTTAGGGACATGGTGAAGACATGTTAGGTACATGGTGAAGACATGTTAGGGACATGGTGAAGACATGTTAGGGACATGGTGAAGACATGTTAGGGACATGGTGAAGACATGTTAGGTACATGGTGAAGACATGTTAGGGACATGGTGAAGACATGTTAGGGACATGGTGAAGACAAGTTAGGGACATGGTGAAGACAAGTTAGGGACATGGTGAAGACATGTTAGGGACATGGTGAAGACAAGTTAGGGACATGGTGAAGACAAGTTAGGGACATGGTGAAAACATGTTAGGGACATGGTGAAGACAAGTTAGGAACATGGTGAAGACAAGTTAGGAACATGGTGAAGACAAGTTAGAAACATGGTGAAGACATGTTAGGGACATGGTGAAGACAAGTTAGGGACATGGTGAAGACAAGTTAGGGACATGGTGAAGACAAGTTAGGGACATGGTGAAGACAAGTTAGGGACATGGTGAAGACAAGTTAGGGACATGGTGAAGACAAGTTAGGGACATGGTGAAGACAAGTTAGGGACATGGTGAAAACATGTTAGGGACATGGTGAAAACATGTTAGGGACATGGTGAAGACAAGTTTGGGACATGGTGAAGACAAGTTTGGGACATGGTGAAGACAAGTTAGGGACATGGTGAAAACAAGTTAGGGACATGGTGAAAACAAGTTAGGGACACGGTGAAGACAAGTTAGGGACATGGTGAAGACAAGTTAGGGACATGGTGAAGACAAGTTAGGGACATGGTGAAGACAAGTTAGGGACATGGTGAAGACAAGTTAGGGACATGGTGAAGACATGTTAGGGACATGGTGAAGACATGTTAGGGACATGGTGAAGACATGTTAGGGACATGGTGAAGACATGTTAGGGACATGGTGAAGACATGTTAGGGACATGGTGAAGACATGTTAGGGACATGGTGAAGACATGTTAGGGACATGGTGAAGACATGTTAGGGACATGGTGAAGACAAGTTAGGGACATGGTGAAGACAAGTTAGGGACATGGTGAAGACAAGTTAGGGACATGGTGAAGACAAGTTAGGGACATGGTGAAGACAAGTTAGGGACATGGTGAAGACAAGTTAGGGACATGGTGAAGACAAGTTAGGGACATGGTGAAGACAAGTTAGGGACATGGTGAAGACAAGTTAGGGACATGGTGAAGACGAGTTAGGGACATGGTGAAGACAAGTTAGGGACATGGTGAAGACAAGTTAGGGACATGGTTAAGACAAGTTAGGGACATGGTGAAGACATGTTAGGGACATGGTGAAGACATGTTAGGGACATGGTGAAGACAAGTTAGGGACATGGTGAAGACATGTTAGGGACATGGTGAAGACATGCTAGGGACATGGTGAAGACATGTTAGATACAAGAGGGTACAATGTTATATTACAAATATATCTCTCTCAAAATAACCATAGCTACTAGTGAATACGTTGAAAAAATAACTAGCTAGACATTATTGTAAGCACTAAATCATCTCCAGCACAGGACACCTGTCACTGTGACGTCACATTTTTTGTTAGGCACATGTGTACACTATACACCAAAGGTAGGGTAATTCGTGAACGTGTCAGCCATGTACCAAGAGAGAAACTTATGGTGAGGCCAGAGAAGAAGAAAGAAGATATTCTCTCCCTAAACCAAGTGGATGTACCACATCTTTCTTCCTTGGACACGTTTTGTAATAATTTTATTGCTCTGTATCAGGGCTACTATTCTCACTGTTCAGTATCAGGGGCTCAGGGCTACCGTTTTCATTGCTCTGTATCATGGCTACCATACCAGGAGTTCAAACTATGCAAATAGGGAACGCTTCTAGTTATCGAACGGTTCCATAATTTTCGATCATTATAAATATTGAATAATCATTTGTCAAAATAATGAGTTGAATTATTATTTTTCTTACATGATCGAAAAGGTGGAACTGTCCGATAACTCGAAACCTACCCTACCATCTCATGATCCATTCCACCTCACAACAAATATGATCAGAAGTTCACTAATATAAATATAAGAGTACAGTGAAACTCCTGAGTTATGAAGTTTTTTTTTTATGAAGTACCCGAGTAATGAAGGACCTGAGTTATGAAATGCACCTCAGTTATGAAGTAGTTTTCTTTGTTTAAATCATAGAGAACTATAGTTCTTGAGGTATAACTATACCTTTTCCAAGTCAAGTTGGCAGAAGTGAATAATGAATTGGCACAAGTGAAAAATGAATTGGCACAAGTGAAAGTCATATAGCAGAAGTAAAAATAAAAAATGCAAGTATGACAAGCAATTACAAAATTAAGTGTTTTTATGAAAATTACAACTTCAATACAATAGTGGGTTATTGCAATCTTCTCCACTAGAATAAGATAGAGTATTATAAGATAGAGTATTATAAGATAGAGTATTATAAGATAGAGTATTATAAGATAGAGTATTATAAGATAGAGTATTATAAGATAGAGTATTATAAGATAGAGTATTATAAGATAGAGTATTATAAGATAGAGTAGAATAAGATAGAGTAGAATAAGATAGAGTAGAATAAGATAGAGTAGAATAAGATAGAGTAGAATAAGATAGAGTAGAATAAGATAGAGTAGAATAAGATAGAGTAGAATAAGATAGAGTAGAATAAGATAGAGTAGAATAAGATAGAGTAGAATAAGATAGAGTAGAATAAGATAGAGTAGAATAAGATAGAGTAGAATAAGATAATACTCTACTATAGAATAATACTCTACTATAGAATAATACTCTACTATAGAATAATACTCTACTATAGAATAATACTCTACTATAGAATAATACTCTACTATAGAATAATACTCTACTATAGAATAATACTCTACTATAGAATAATACTCTACTATAGAATAATACTCTACTATAGAATAATACTCTACTATAGGATAATACTCTACTATAGGATAATACTCTACTATAGGATAATACTCTACTATAGGATAATACTCTACTATAGGATAATACTCTACTATAGGATAATACTCTACTATAGGATAATACTCTACTATAGGATAATACTCTACTATAGGATAATACTCTACTATAGGATAATACTCTATTATAGGATAATACTCTATTATAGGATAATACTCTATTATAGGATAATACTCTATTATAGGATAATACTCTATTATAGGATAATACTCTATTATAGGATAATACTCTATTATAGGATAATACTCTATTATAGGATAATACTCTATTATAGGATAATACTCTATTATAGGATAATACTCTATTATAGGATAATACTCTATTATAGGATAATACTCTATTATAGGATAATACTCTACTATAGAATAATACTCTACTATAGGATAATACTCTACTATAGGATAATACTCTATTATAGAATATTACCCAATTATAGGGTAATACTCTATTATAGGATACCACCTATAATTGTGTATTATCCTATAATGGAGTATTATATATGAAAATGTGAATCATGAAGGCAAAGATTTACTACATCATATTAGGTTATCAATATATCGGATATATTGAGTATAAACTGTGTTTTCTTTATTGTTTGAGGTTTAAATGATGTGTATTTTTGTTAATGATTTGAATTTAGGACTACTACTAAATGACTACTACCATGATAAATATTGATTTTTGTACAATAATGAGTTGCTATATTTATTTCCCACAACATTACCCTAATATTTGTTTAATTACCTCAATTTGTATAAAATATTAGTGCACATCCATATGAGAATTATACCATAGTTATCCCTCAATGACAAAAATTCTCTATGATTTTAATCATAGAGAACTCTCACTGCACACGAATTATGAAGTGGCTCTGAGTTATGAAGTGGATCTGAGTTATGAAGTGGCTCTGAGTTATGAAGTGGCTCTGAGTTATGAAGTGGCTCTGAGTTATGAAGTGGCTCTGAGTTATGAAGTGGCTCTGAGTTATGAAGTGGCTCTGAGTTATGAAGTGGCTCTGAGTTATGAAGTGGCTCTGAGTTATGAAGTGGCTCTGAGTTATGAAGTGGCTCTGAGTTATGAAGTGGCTCTGAGATATGAAGTGACTCTGAGTTATGAAGCAACCATTGCTTCATAACTCAGGAGTTTCACTGTATTTCTTTATTTCCAATATACTACGTATGTAGTAACTAATATATAAATTATACTAATATACTAATGATAGTACTAGGTAACTAGGGTAAGTTACGAATTATCGGTCAGTACTACATCTTCGGTCATATAAGAAAAAACAATATAAAAATTATTTACTAGATAGCACTGTGTAATAATAATAATTTTTATATTGTTTTTTCTTATATGTCCGAAGATGTAGGACTGATCGATAATTCGTAACTCACCCTATTTCTTTCTTCCTAATGTTGTCTTTAGGTAAGTTAATCAGATCATCTCTGGATGAAGGGAGAAAATGAGGCGTGAGAAAAGGCACAGATAAGATAAAACAGATACTCTAATGGTACAGTAATAACAACTACGGGGATGAATGTGAAGTTGAAGAATGATTGTGAAGTTAGAGAATGATTGTGAAGTTGAAGAATGATTGTGAAGTTGAAGAATGATTGTGAAGTTGAAGAATGATTGTGAAGTTGAAGAATGATTGTGAAGTTAAAGAATGATTATGAAGTTAAAGAATGATTGTGAAGTTAAAGAATGATTATGAAGTTAAAGAATGACTGTGAGGTTGATTATGAAGTTCGAGAATGATTGTTCAGTTCGGGGATGTTTATAAAGTTCGTGGATGACTAACGAAAAGTTCGGGGATGTTTATTAGGTTCATGCATGGTCATAGAAAGTTCGTGAGTGACTATAAAAAGTTCGTGAGTGACTATAAAAAGTTCGTGATTGACTATAAAAAGTTCGTGATTGACTATAAAAAGTTCGTGAGTGCCTATAAAAAGTTCGTGAGTGCCTATAAAAAGTTCGTGAGTGCCTATAAAAAGTTCGTGAGTGCCTATAAAAAGTTCGTGAGTGACTATAAAAAGTTCGTGAGTGACTATAAAAAGTTCGTGAGTGCCTATAAAAAGTTCGTGAGTGCCTATAAAAAGTTCGTGAGTGCCTATAAAAAGTTCGTGAGTGCCTATAAAAAGTTCGTGAGTGCCTATAAAAAGTTCGTGAGTGACTATAAAAAGTTAGTGAGTGCCTATAAAAAGTTCGTGAGTGCCTATAAAAAGTTCGTGAGTGACTATAAAAAGTTCGTGAGTGCCTATAAAAAGTTCGTGAGTGACTATAAAAAGTTCGTGAGTGACTATAAAAAGTTCGTGAGTGACTATAAAAAGTTCGTGAGTGACTATAAAAAGTTCGTGAGTGACTATAAAAAGTTCGTGAGTGACTATAAAAAGTTCGTGAATGACTAAAAAGTTCGTGAATGAATAATATGTTTGTTAATTAATATTATTAATTTTATTATTGGTTTAACTTCAGCTTCAGAACCAAAGACGTCAAAAAAAAATTAGATACAAGGGACTAGAAGAAGCAGTCAGAAACAAAAGTGGCTCCATGAACAAAGTCACTTACCACTGTCGGTGACGATGCTCATGGAAACAGAAAAGCTACTCCGTGAATGCAGTCACTTCCAAGGAATGTGACGAAAAGGGACACAAGCACCGGTGGCTGCACTCACGGATGGAAGAGGAAAATGAAGAGGTGATAGTAAATGAAGCCTACGTGTCTACCTAACACAAAATCTAAGACTTAAAGTAGCGGTAAAATAGAAAATAAACATGGTAAAAATGAAAAAAAGACGATACAAATTACAACAGTTCAGAGTCCAAGGAACACCAGACCCCCTCTCTTCCATTCACCACAGACAGCTTCACGATAGAGAGACAGGAGGCTTACTGACTATAAAGTTTGGGGAATAAAATTGGGTGCAATTTTTCTTCGTCTGTCAATATACTAAAAATATCACCAAAATCTAACTTATTGCTTGTCAGTGAAAAAGTTAGCTATGGTGGGGCCGTGGAAGATTGAAAAAAGGCCCTCTTAATTTTTTTAGATGTTTAAAAGTTGTCCCTGTCCACTACAAGGTGATCCAAACAGAAATGAAGAGGACCTCGTAGAAGAGGGGACAGTGAAAGTACGCTCAATGCTCGGCTACAACTCGGCTACCACAGGTAAACTCAGGACAATGTGGCCTGTGGGCAATAGCAATTTCAAACCCCTGTCCCCCTAGTCTGATAATCAGAGTGATTACTAAAGAGTAACTACCTAGCAGCTATAAAAGAGTGTTAGAAAATAGGTAAATTACTACTATAAGAATCAGAATTAAGGTAAATTACGAATTATCGGTCAGTTTCACATCTTCAGTCATATAAGAAAAATCTATATCACAATTGTTTTTTATTTTGATTTTAATTGTTATCCATGATACCTGCAGGTATCATGGATACCAACTAAAATCAAAATAAAATAACGATTATGATATAGATTTTTCTTATATGACTGAAGATGTGAAACTGACCGATAATTCATAATTTACTGTAAGTGATTTTAAATAGATACTCAAAATATAAAATCACAAAGATAAATCATAATAAAAGTAAGTAATGCATAAGGTATAAAAATACTAATATTAGCCATATGTTAGTGAATAGTTAGTATACTTGTTAGTATTGCACCTAACTCCCAAGTCCAACCTTCAAAAAGTAGAAAGTTCACCCCCTCAATTAGCAACCTTGTACCAAACAGTAAATGTAGCACTACTTACACTCCCTCCTGCTCTACCAGTGGTTCTTTCTCCATGCCTGGGCAAGCTTTGTCGTCACACAGGGGTATTAGCTAGCGACTCTCGAAACGGAGCATCCGATACACTATTTCATAGATTCCTCTCGCTAAACATTGCTTTATGATTCACGGAAGGAAGTAATAGAAAACAAATTCTCTTAACACTCTTTGAAAGCTTTCATCAGTCAAATCAAATTTAACAAAACCTAAACAGAAAAAAATGTCTATCTGACTGTAATTAGACCAAAAATATTAGACTGGACGTATCAAGTTATTAACTAATAAGTAAATAACATTAAATAATATATATATGGTCGCTGACTACAGTAGAACTCCTTTATAATTAGATCCTGTATAGTGAATTGGTGTCCTGAGAAAGGAAGTAGCCTCTATAGTGAACATAATTTTCTTTTAGTCTGCTGTAAAATGGGCATCAGTTTTCTAAACCTGACAGCCAATCATAGCAGAATAAAGAAAATATGCTCACTATAGAGGCTACTCCTGGACACCTACTCACTATACAGGATTGTATTATACAGGAGTTTTACTGTATAATTAAAAAAAAAACACACGAAGCTCCAACAACAGCAGCGCAATCAAAACTAAACTGAAATTGAACAACCAACCTACTATCAAATAACCAATAGTAATCAGCAGTCTTTTAACTTACATTCAGAACACCTGTAGCCCAAGGTAATTAGTTGCAGGTATACTAGAGGTGACTACACAGCTGCTACATCATCAGTCACACATGAAGCCAATTAATAAATCATCTTCTAATGAAATCAGAGCTCAAATATTGAATTACTTAAGCTAATCTATTGATAAATCTATGGAATATTCAATTATTATAGGAAGTTCATGTTTTAATTTAAAAATTAATTCTGTAATGATTAAATAATGAATGTACTAATCTCAAATTTGAAAGATATATTCAATTACTTATGCTGATTTATTGATAAATCTATGGAATATTCAATTATTAATACAATATATAAAGTGATTCTGCATGTTTTATTTTATTAAGTTATTTTGTAATATTTAAAGGATGAATTTACTATTTTTTTACTAGCTACATTGACATGAAATAAATCCTTGATAAACTAGATATATTTTAAACTTAATTATAATAATAGTAAGAGGAAAAAAAATATAGTTCTGATATAGATTGGTCACAATAATCTAAAAAACAAGCTGAATATAGAAAATTATATGGATTAATAAATGTTAATTAATTTCAAAAGCTGAATATTGATTATACAACATTTAATCATAATATAATTGTGAAATCATAGTAATCTCAAGCTATAAAGCCTATAATATTATAGCGACTCATCTCTATCTACCTATGTTCAATTTTGAAGCATGATATTAATTGACGAATCCAATATTTTTTGCTGACATGTTTCATTTCAATTTGCAAATGGAATTTTCATTAAAAACTGTTATTTTGATGATTCAGTCAATTTATTATTAGCAAGTGTTTCTTGATTTAATGGAAAAGAATTTAAAAAGAAGAGAAAGATAATAAAAATAACTAACAAATTCAAATTATAAAGAATTTTATATTATAATTTCTTTTGTGAATAGGGAACATTCGAGTAGCAAAATTAATGTAAATGTAGGGATTAATTCAGAATTGGTTGTAGCAAAATTAATGTAAATATTGAGGAATTCATTCAAAATTGTTCAGAGAGAATATCCCAAATATCTTTCATATTCTCCATAAGGGCATCTTTATGATTCATGTCCCAGTCTGAAAAGTACAACAGGATTTGAGGATTAATCATGCACCAAAATCCAATTCAATTTCTATGTTCCCATGTTATTTGCTGCACCCAAATCCCAATTTCTATAAAAAATCCTGGGGCTGTGGAGACATTCTTTTCAGACTGGTTCATGTCTGTTGCATGTCAGATATGTATGGTAAGACAGGGTAATTTGATACTAAATTGAGGTTTTTGCCTAATTTAAAACTGTTATTAACAAATATTTACTAATTTTTATTCTATTCTTTCCATTCAGGATCTTGGCTATCGATTCATGTAATAGTTTCATAACTTTCATTAAATATGATATTCCATACATCCGTGGCGATAATTAGAAAAATGAAAACAATGCATCAAATTACCCCACCTTTGGGGTAATTTGATACAACCTCATTATTCAATTTTAAATGACACATAGCTTGCCAAGTAAAATAGTATGGCTCAAAAACTTTTCATTTGTCTCACCAGCTCTCCAAAAATAACATAATTTCTCTCCAAAATGATCAAATTATCATAAATTCTCTCCAAAATAACATTATAGCATAGGAGAAAAATAGATATTTCTCACCATTTGCAATTGAAGGGCTGAATATAACTGTCACAAACTCACCATTGAAAATGCTTTATTATCTGGCACATAGGTTGGAAAAAGGAGTTCTAAAAGATTCTTTAAGGAGTTCTCAAACTGTTGATGATAGTACACAGAACTGATTGGATGAGAAAAAGATTAAAACATTGAATCAAAACTGTCAATATTATATTTTCATTGTTTTCTCAATTGGAGTCTCATGTTATGAATTCACCTACTAGTTTTAGGAAATTAATGAAGCACTATGATACTAATCTGCACTGTGGCTTATACATAAATAAACTATGCTTTGTTCTTATACTTCAAAGTGTCTTCTTTCTTATGAAACTAAGAAAAACAGAATCCAATAGTAAGTTTTTGAGTTATAGACTTATTTAAAATTGTATTGGATAAAAAATTATATTTTATATAAACAACTATCCTGCCAGACTGCATGTACTGGTCAACTGTTCTCCAAGAAATACTCTAATTTGGCTTCTGTTCTCAGTAAAATACATGTAAATATAGGAGAAAATTAAAGATTGTTTGCACAGAAAATGTTATAAATGTCCCATATTCTGCAGACTGGCCATCCTGCCATTTTGATACATTAACAATATAACAGATCATAATGGTCTATTAATTATTAATAGTAAAACTATACATTTAAAAGTAAACAAGTGTCTAATATTTTGTAGTTACTTCTTTCATATAAGTCTTTACATTATGGGCATTTTACTATGTATTTTTATTTTATTTAACTTTTCAAAACAAATAAACACCTTTTATTTCTTTATTCCTCACCTACGCCCACACAGCCTGGTCACCTGACATATCCAACACCCACTCCAAAAAACACAAAACACTGCACTCCGCATTGCCACCAGTTGTACACAAACAACACCCACACACCACCTACACACAGAAACACGAGTCCTTCCTCTTACTTCACACATGGACATGAGAGGCACACACTTTTATACTTCTACACTGGACCCCTCACATCTCCTACACTACATGCAAACTGAGAGGAGGACACCACGCACACTACACACCACTCCCTCCACACACTACAGACACCTCTACACCACTCTCCATCCCACACCCGACAACACTTCTCTTCACAAACACATACACACCACTTTCACACAAAGAGCTCTAGCCTCCTCCCTTCCCAACAAACTCCTCGGGTCTAGGCCTCCAGCCATCGACCCTAGTGAGTCGGCCATGTCTCGTCGTGATAGGGTTACCCTATCACGTCTGAGATGTGGCCACCATCCTTCTCTTCCTTACTACATGCACAGGATTAGGAGATCGGACTCTGATCGGTGCGACTTCTGTCAAGCCGAGCAGGGCACAATCACTCACATTCTCACACAATGTCAGTCACTACACCAACACAGGACTACACACAACATTCACTCACTGCAGCACCTTTGGACCCATTCTCAGGCAGTTATTAACTTCCTGAGTGATGCGGGTTTCCCTTAGGCCCACACACTCCCACACAGTGCCTCATGGCTGAAACCAGGGGCGCCCCTGGCCGCCCCTCCATCCCGGCGAGGATGTTGGGGAGGTTAAACAACAACAACAACAAATTACAGTATCATCTTTGCTTATTTATAACAAAACTATACATGTTTCTAATACTCTCATTGTGTCTTCTTTCATTTGAGACCAATAAGGTAGCAATCGGATTGAAACTTTTCGAGATATAGGTCCTATAAAAATTAAAAATAAATATATCAAATTTCACCTGTATCAAATTGCCCGCCCAATCTGTAATTGGAACATAAAATCCCACTAACACTTTCAAAAAGCTAATGAAATCCACCAACAAATTTCCAATAATTCGGAAATAATTCATTATCCTAAATTATCCACTGAAAATTAATGGTAACATAGGAATAAATAGCTAAAAATCCACCGACTTTGCTAGAATACCAGCCATGTTTCAGAGGCTGGAAAACTGGAAGCCAATTTTTGAGCCATAATTTCACAAAAAATCTGAATCAAGCCAATTGGCTCATTTTTTGAAGATTTCAAGCCAAAATTAACATGGGAACATAGGAATTAATTCAAAATTTAAAGCCAATTAGACATATCTGAGATTTGACCATTTCAAATCTAAGCCAATTAATTGGCTTCAACCGACACACTCTTATACATGGATTATACCAGTCTGCAGAAACTGGTAAAGTGTTCGAAGAGATCTCTTATTCTGTTTGTAGCAAAATTAATGTAAATATAGGGATTAATTCAGAAGTGTTCATAGCAAAATTATGTAAATATAGGAATTAATTCAAAATTGTTAGGATAGAATATCTCAAATATCTCCTATATTCTGAAGACAGGCTAGAATATTATTTTGAAGGGGAAAAAATTCCACCGACAAGTCGGTGGAATTTACCATGATATACAGTCTGCCAGCCAGAGTGGAAAACTCAAATTCTGACAGATTCACTCATGAATACTCAAGTGCAGAGTTTATTAATGATTATCTCCGCTTAGTATTTGTAAATCATGTATAGCATGCAGAGTTCAATTTTTTCAAATATTATGAAATAAATAACTGATTTTTACATAGTTAGTCTTATCTGTCTCTTCCTATCCGTTAATTCTTATCAGTCTATTCCTATCTGTTAATTCTTATCTGTCTCTTCCTATTTGTTAATTCTTATTTGTCTCTTCCTATTTGTTAATAATTATCTGTCTATTTTTATCTGTTAATTCATATCTGCGGTATATAGGGTAAGTTTTGAATTATCAGACGAGCAGTTACTTATTTTTGTATATGTAAAAAATAAACATCTATTAATTATTTTTTAATTCGTTGTTTATATTATCATTACCCTGCAAACATTTCAACATGTATACCATGTGGTTAGTCCACATTCTAACAATGTTGTTAACATTTAGACTTTTTGGAAACTTGGACAATATGTTATACATGTGGTTTTGCCAGAGCTGAGAGCGCGAACCTTTTTTTAGGTTCCGAATCCGAACCCAAATCTTCGTCGATTTTGGGTTTCGAACCTCCGTATAGCAAGCCCAATTTTGAAAATTTCGGTCCGAACATTTATTCCAAACCGAAAATTTATTCCGAACCTTGGATTTTTTTAGATATATATTTTATATATAAAATATAAAAAAAGACGAAAGTGAACTAGTCTACACATTTATATTCAGCCCTATTATTAGGTTATGCTTACAAGGGTTTTAGGGCAACCTAGCAACCTATATATAAAAAAAAAAATTCAACAAGATATTAATTATTTATTAGCAAATATTATTATTAATATAATAAATTTATAATAATAATTATACTGTGACTTCACATGACTACATAATAGAGGAGTTGCACTGGTAGAACTCCTGTTTCATGGAATACGACTAATTTAGTGAATTTACTATATAGAAATAAGAGATTCATAGAAAACTTACTAATATTTGTGGTAGACTAAACTATATATGTTCACTATAAAGTTCGCTATACTGGAGTTTACTATAGCTACAGCATGATTCACTATAAAGGAGTTCCACTGTACTAACTACTTATAAGTTAGTAATATTGAGTATGAGCATTAAGTATCTTTAAAGGTCCCCTCCAGTCTCCACTCCAATACATAATTTAAGTTGTATTCTGATTTTTCTTCTTACCTCCGAATTTCTTGCAAAGAAAAATTAAGACCAACTTAATATTAAGACTCATGAACTCTCCATTTGTTTTTCCATCTTTCTCCAAAAATAACCATAAATCTATCCAAAAATAACCATATTTTTCTCCAAAAGTAACCACTTATAAGAAAATTAGATTAGATGAAGCACATATGCTACATTGTAACATAGGAGGAAATTAGATATTTCTCTCCAATTGCAATTGAAAGGCTCAAAATAACTCATAAACTCGCAAACATGATTTATTACCGGGTCCGGCGACAATTTTCCATATAATTCCTGTTCCATATAATTATTTAATTATTGGAGAGTATTTTGATATTTTTGTCCATTTTGGAGAGAAATTTCAAAATCTTTAGAGAGAAATTGCCCTAAAAATTAAATATCTGGAGACTGATTGTGCATGCTTGATGCTTTGCAGACTAGTAGCTACCTAGGTATGTTCCAGTGTGTATTTCATGGGAAATTCCACTGACATGTCTGTGTAATTTTTCCCCCTTTGAATATAATATACCAGCAAAGTTGGTGGATTTTTAGATATTTATTACTATGTTAGTATTAATTTTTGGTGGATTAATTAGGAAGATGTTGGTGGATCAGCAAAATTTTTGAAAATTGGTGGTTTTTTCAGAGTTATGAAAAAGTCAGTGGGATTTTGTGCACCAAATACAGACTGAGGTAGGTTAGGTACCTAAGCTGCAGTCCCTGTCTGTATTTTATGGTGAATTTTTTCCCCTTTGAAAATAATGTTCTGGCAAAGTTGGTGGATTTTCACTTTTCAGCTATTTATTCCTATGTTACAATTAAATTTTGTTGGAAAAATGTTGTTGGTTTTTTCAGCTTTTCAATTTTATGAACAAGTCAGTGGAATTTAGTACACCAAATACAGACTGGAGTTAGCCTAATTGATCCTTGTTAGTTGTTACCTAACTAGAAGTTACGCTTAAGTTCTAACTAGGATCAACCGGTCAAGCAGGTACATGGCTAACTTTCAGCACACTAACTAACTGCGGCCTCTAACAACAAAAGCATCATAGCTTCAAAAGACTCTTCAAAAACTTAAATTAATCAATTATAGCATGCACTGCCCTTTTTTTGGTAGGTATGCATCATTTTAATGTAATTTCGGTTCAGAATGATTTAGAGACTCTCTTGAGAGGGACCCAATGTCCCTTCATGACACTATGGTAGAGTGGGTAAATAGTGGCAATATAGCTAATTGCAGCTACTAACCGCAATACGACGGCAAAGGTATAGATTAGATTATTTTCCACCTTTATATCTTTTCAAATATTTCTTTTGATAAATAGCTATATTTTTCATTTTTTAATTTAATTTTTGCTCAAAAATTCCTGGTTACCAGGAATAATTATATAAGAGCTTGATGAATTGTTGTATATCTTCTTCAATAAATCCTTATTCAGAATAACTTACGATATTTATAATAAAAAAATTTGGAATACCAGTTTAATTTCAGACTCGCTATAATTTTTCCTCACAAAGAAAATGAATGAATGCCGTTTGTTTTCAATGTGAAACTTTGTATATGACGGTTTAAAGTTTCAAAAACTATCATTGAAACTTGTTCATACATAAATGAATGATTTAAATCTATTAGCTAAATGATAAAAAGCTTATTTGTTCAAAATATTCAAATTGAAAATTTAAACAATGGGTGTAGCTACAATCTTTTAAAAAAAAAATGATTTTCATTCATATCCTCAGGTAAACAATCTGGAAACCAGACACCAGCTCTGGAAAGGATTCATAAGAGAACAAGAGAAGACTCCAATGATGACATTCAGCATCACAATTCAACAAAAAGGGTAGGTTGGTCTGATTTAACAGACATAAAAAAATATTGAATCAATCAGGAAGCTGATGGTTACCATTGCCTAACATTATCTTTCATTGGCAGATAATTATTTGTAGCCCCTACATTTCTTAGATTTTATTGGTAAATATATATGTTAGTTTAAATACACAGTTATACACTCGAACTCTTCTGCAGATTTGTGATGAAAAGGGTACTGTTCAGCCCAGGACGCCAAAAGGGTCAGCTCAGCCCAGGACGCCAAAAGGGTCTGCTCAGCCCAGGACGCCAAAAGGGTCTGCTCAGCCCAGGACGCCAAAAGGGTCTGCTCAGCCCAGGATGCCAAAAGGGTCAGCTGAGCCCAGGACGCCAAAAGGGTCTGCTCAGCCCAGGACATCAAAAGGGTCTGCTCAGCCCAGGATGCCAAAAGGGTCAGCTCAGCCCAGGACGCCAAAAGGGTCAGCTCAGCCCAGGACACCAAAAGGGTCTGCTCAGCCCAGGATGCCAAAGGGTTCTCAACCCAAGCTGTCAATTACTGGCAAGCAATTTTCCAGTCATGTGAGTATTAATGTTAATTCTGAAAATATTCCCTGGAAAAATTTCTATCAAGTCTATAAACATTTTCCTCACAGTCTGATTTTGCTGAAATGTCTGGATCTTCTGCTACAGATTCTGAATTACTCACATTGGTGTATGATGCAGGTATATGCTAAATAGTTCTATAATATATAATACTGTAATTTCATTAGCTGTTTATAACCCAGGCAGCAATGTAATATTTTTATAATGTTATTTTAAGGTTCGAATGTTATATTTATGTTAGATGTTATTCCTTCAATGTTAGTTTAAAATTATTTTAATATTAGCATGTAATGTTGTTTAATTAGAATATTATTTTAATATTAATGAAACATTAGGGTATAATGTTATGTAGGGTACGTTTAATCAATGTTACCAAATAATATTTTAAGTAGGTTAGTTGAGAACATTAAAAAAAATTTCGTACTTCAATAGTATAAGAATATTATACAGTAATATTAGAAAAATATTTACATTATAATATTAGTACATAATATTATTATAATATTTTAATATTATTATGATAATTCTCCTATCATCCCGTTTCAATTTTTTATCGGGAATATTATTGATACGCGGAAAACTAATGCATAAATTCTTCTACTAAATGTTTTGTATTGATTAAGTGAAATTATCAATATTAATTATGTCGACTGTATGTTTAATTTGTACGTGTGCTTTATCTTTATTTGCGTTGATATTTCCGTATGGTATTCTGACATAAGCTAGCAGATGCGTTGTCAGGATATAACAATCTAGTTTATTATTCAGTATGGTTGTTTCAATATTCCTAATAATATTTTGATTATAAAAATGAATGCTTGGAACTGGTAGCTGTACTTAATAGATGTAAAAATAGCTATATTTAATGGATGTGCGATAATGGAGAAAGCATATTTACTTAGGCTAGTTCGAACGGACAAGCATTCAATTGACTTCGGTTACAGTTTTATAATGTGACACTGAATATTCATTCATTGAGACAATTATGAACATACATGAGGCCAGTAAAATGTAATTTATCAACTTAAATTATATGTATTCTTTTCATGAGGATTTACATTAATAAACATATATCTTATATCGTAACCGAAGTCAGTAGACAACTGGAGGATACGAAAAAAGCTTAATCACTACCGTGCATCTTATATTATTGTGGCTGATAGTCTAGTGTTTGTTTATAAGGTTTTAATTTCACAGAGAAGAAAGTCCTTTTATTTTGTACATAGAATATATTTATTTCATCAAGTAAAATTGAATGTTAAAGCAGAAAAGAATACAAATTACAGATTTATAGTAATATATCAGAACGTTACATGTTCTAAGTAGAAGTGAACATGTTCTAGAAGACCGAGTCCCGTGACGTGTCTTAAGCTTTGTGCCAGACGTACGAGTATATATGTATCAATAACAAAGTATAATCTGTATAAATATATATATAATTGATTGTGTGATTAGCAAATTTTACGTATTTTCATTATCTTTAATGAATTAATGAAATGTAATATAAAATAATGTCCATAATTACATTATCACTTTACATATCACCAAAGTTTCCACGTCGTACATCTGGCACCATAGAATGACGCGCACTTTTTGATAGTTAAAATCCAACCGTTGTGTCAAGTGCCTGTGCTACCGATTCCAGTGTTGAAATGCCTAATAAATATTTTCACATTAATAAAAACAAAAATTATACCTTAAATTAGTTGAAGATACGTATGTGGATGATAATGAATCAGTTGAAAGAGCAGCAGTACTTGGAACTTCAAAAGAAAATGTGTCAGATTCATTTGGTATAGAGAGTAGAGTGTACCTAGTGAATAGTGATGAAGAGCAAGAAACAAATACAGAAAACAATGAAAGTCAGGATGTTGAAACGGAGGAGAGGTCTAATATTGTTGATGTTAACTTTGATAGTGACAATAATTTTGATTGTGATAGTTATAGTGAAAGTGATGGATATACTAGTAGTGACAGTGACAACCACCAGTGTGTATCCAATGAAGGGAAAAGTGTGTGTAATTCTAACTTCAAACAATCATTGAAAGCTTGGGCACTCACTCATAATATCACACATTTTACTATCAATGATTTATTGAAATTATTAAAACCTACAAATGATGACCTACCAGTGGATGCTAGAACCTTGTTAGGCACCAGCTCCTCTTCTATCATTCAACATTTTGAAGGCGGAGAATTTTGCTATTTTGGTAAAATGTGTATAATGAAATATTTTGAGACAAATAATTTAGATATATTCAAACATTTAAATTCTAATATTCTGCAATTGAACTTTAATATAGATGGGATTCCTCTTTTTAGATCCTCATCAATATCTTTTTGGCCCATATTATGCACAATACAAGATATAGACATGATGCCTTTAGTTGTTGCTGTATATTGTGGTGCTTCAAAGCCAGACCTGAATTCATATCTGCTTGAATTTTCCAATGAAATGAAATCTTTAGACTCAATTGTATATAAAGGTTTTGAATAATATTAAAATTAGAGCTTTTATATGTGACGCACCTGCCAAGTCTTTCATTAAACAAGTAAAGCAGCATGGGGGATATTATGCCTGCGACAAATGCCATACCAAAGGCAAATTTAATGATAAATCTAGATCAATATCATATGATAAATGTACAAAAGAGCCACGCAGCGATAGAGAGTTTAGAAAATCTGCTATTGGTCATCATGTAGGAGATTTGCCTTTAGTATTACTACCGGTGAACATGATATCTGTTTTTTGTTTAGATTATATGCATTTAGTATTGTTAGGTGTATGTAGAAAATTACTCCACTTTTGGATGTCAGTCATTCCCTTCAAATTATCTTCTTCATCCAAAAATCAAATAACTGAATGTTTAAAATTATCCAAAAAGTATTTGCCTATTGAGTTTAATCGTAAGCCGAGTAATTTTTCTGATTGTGAAAGATGGAAGGCATCTGAATGCCGTATATTTTTCTTTTATATGTTGGTCTGTTGTGTATGGAAAAGCATTAAACTTAAACTCAATGGAAACACTTTTTCATTCTCTCAGTCTCCATCAGAATATTATGCTCAAATACCCTTTCTAAAGACTTGGACCTTGTTAATTATGCAGAAACATTACTCAAATTATTTGTCAATGATTATGATATCATTTATCCTAATGTGAGCATAGTTTACAACACTCATGGTCTTTTGCATTTGCCAGATGAAGTTTGAAGGTTGGGTGCATTAGATTCATTCAGTGCATTCCCGTTTGAAATTTTTTTAGGTATTATGAAGAGGAGAATAAGGTCTGGAGCAAAACCATTAGCTCAGAAAGCTAATGGTTTTGAAAGTTTCACTTTCTCTGAAAAATCTACTAAGAAATACAGCAATGTTACTGTTATCAATAAACATAATATTATCATTGAAGATTTGAAAAATTCATGTGTCTTATTGGATGATAATAGTGTAGGTTATATTATTGATCAAGTGGATGATTCAGTTCAGTTGAATGTTTTTATTAATCAGTCTCCATTATTTAATAATCCAATCAAAACAACTTTCATAGATTTATATAAGACTGGTGTAAACACTAGGAAAATACACAAAAAGACAGAAAATATCATTTCTAAATGTTTTATTTATCCATTTTCTGATGGGTATGCCATTATTCCTCTCTTATAATCTACTGTTTTTTTTATATAATCTATTTTATTCACACCAGAAAGTGAATAAATTAAATAATGTATAAGATAGTCATTTTCCCCAATGAAAATAGCGTAGAAGGAGTTCCAAATTCTTGGGTTCAGGAAATGGACAATGGAACATATTGTTTCTGGCCAAAAAAATCCGAAAAAGTTACACACTACGTGAAAAAAAAACCTCATGAAGACTGGATCATGGTTCCTTGCATTGTAAAGGGGTTGGCTCAAGATTACGAAGATATGAGGAAGAAAGCCAAAAATGCTGAGAATATCACCACTGCAGCAGAGAGCAGTGACTCTGATGAACCTCTAACAAAGGTTAAGAACAAGGAGAAAAGAGTCTACCCTACGGATGATGAAGATGAGGACCTGACTATTCCTCTTCCACCCCTAAAAAAGTAGTGCAGCTCATCCCGTAAGTACTTACATTTTCAATAAAATGAAGTAGTGCTAGTTAAATAATGTTAAGGGGACCGTCCCCAAAATTTTGAAAAAATTTATTATTGAAGTTATGGTTCTGAAACTTTGTATGCATATATAAAATTGAATTATCTATCGTTTTTGTTCTTGACATTTTTTCAATTAGACCCAAAGAGAACGAGTTATTCGAATTTTGAACAAATTTCGAACCATTTCAAAAAATAAAGCCCCTGGTTTTTGGTTGAAGCTAGAGCATTGCGGTTTTTTGCATTCGATACTCCATACTGATATCTACAATATGATTTTCTACGATTTTTGATTTTCGAATGGGTTTTCTAAATTTCGACTTTTTCATAAAGAGTAAACCAAAAATTTTGAAAAAAAAATTGTCTGAAAAAATTTTCTACAACAAATTCGAAAATCAAAAATTGAAGAAAATCATATTGTAGATATCATTATGGAGTATCGAATGCAAAAAACCGCAATGCTCTAACTTCAACCAAAAACCAGGGGCTTTGTTTTGAATACTCATTTTTTCACCTTTCTAGAAGTGCGAGAAATTGAGGTTGAAAGTCTAGTACGAGATATAGGTATATAGTGATTTTTGGGTATTTAGTGATTTTTGGTGACATTATTCAAATTGGTAGGTGCATCTCTATGCTAATTGGCTAAGACAAACATCACTCCATATCACGTCACACGCCTCATAGATGAGATTGCACATGGAAGTCGCAGCGCGTAACCTTGAAATGTTATTGAAAACCCTCCCCTTCGCCTTTGGAGATATAGTTATTTTTGGTCTCTCACATTGTTCACAATATTGGTAGGTACTTGATTATGAAAAAAAAAAATCATAAAATTTTGAGTTTTCTTCGGGGACGGTCCCCTTAAATAATATCATTTTCAGAAATCTCTATATATGTTATTTATAAGTATGTTTTGATACTCTTCTCATCTGATCAATATCATATATAGATAGTAGTTATTACCATTAAATTATTTTTCCAAAAACATTCTTATAGTATCAGAGTCCCTAAATTGTAACTGCATTCTGGTTATAGGAAGCTGCATTCAAATCTACTGAAATGATTTCTACTGGTATCGAATAACCATTTTTTATAAGTCGGATGTATCACTAACACATTAGAAAAATCATTTACAATTATAATAAAAAATTGAAAATATTTTCAGAAAAATCTACACAATCAAAAGACAAGGAGGCAAATAAATCAAGTTTGTGTTCATCATGTTGCGAAGGAATTAGGCAATTAAAGACTATAATGAAAGAAACTCGCAATTTGTGTATCCAAAATAAGGCATCAAATGATCTCATCCATAAGGAAATACTCAAAATACATCATGATGTGAAATCTTTAAAATCCAATCAAACAAGTGTAGCTAGAGTTACTGATGATGGTAATGAATTCAATTCTTTTCCGTTGAAAATACTTCAAAATCTCAATGATTTCGAATTGCTACTAAAAGAGCAGAATTTCAAAGAAACTTTCATTTCATTTTTGAAAAAATTGGGTGGAGTGAACTACAAGAATTCCCTACACCTAATGTTGAGAAGAATCATTTCTCCAGAGGTGGGAATTCAATTTAGCATGGAAGGAAGAAAAGACCAAAAACTGAAATTTGAAAGTTTGGAAACCTTAACTTGCATCAAAAGTAAGTGAAATTCATATATATATTCAAAATTAGGACTTACAAACTGTTGTAATGAGTGTTTTTTAAAGTGAAAAGTTAATGAAATTGATTCTACTTTTATCATTTAAACTTCTGTAGTCTACCAATTATTGCAGCAAAACTAAAAGAAGGCTTGCTAAAATTATTGCCCCTTGTCCATTTTTGTCTATTCTTGCAATGCATGCGCTGAACCGACACGAGCTACGTGGTAATGATTTTCTTAATGATTTATTTCATATCATCTCTGTAGGAGCAGTAATGGAAAACACTTGTTATACTGCAACCAAAGAAACTGATATTGAGAAAACTGTTGGAATATGGTTAATACATTCCAAGTACAAATTGAAGGGGAATAAATCTGAAATTAGAGGAGATATAGAAGATAGAAATGAGGAAGAATTGGACAAGGAAAAGGTGGTAGGAGAAATGAATGAAACAGTAGTTGATTAAACAAATGATGAGAAGTAATTGGTGTTATTTATGTTCAGTTCATATTGGTATCCTATCATTTTATAGCTAAACCTTAACTAATTGTCTGTAATCTTTTTCTTCATGCATATATTTTTTTCATATATAGGTAATCTTTGAAGTTCTTTGAGTGCTATTTTTCATAGTATTTGTTTTTGTTTTCTTTATATTGATATATATATACTGAAAGTGACTAGATGTTGAACTTATTTTTTTTATTTTGGCTGTCATTGAGTTCACATTCACAGTTTACATATTCAAATTTAGAGGAATAGCTCTTATTCCCAGTTATTTCTTTTTAAATATATATATAATCTTCTTCATAGTAATGGTTTTTGTATTATTTATATAAAAATATATATATATATGTCTATGCTAAAAGGAACTAGATGTTGAACCTATTTTTTATACATATTCAACATATTCAAATGTAGAGGCATATATAGTTCTTATTTCCAGTCATTATTTTTATTTTTCTGTACTCAAAGAAATCGGTTGCTCAGAAAGCTCGTTCTATATTTTCTTATGGTTCATTTCATGTATTGATGCTCTGATGTCATATTTTTCAAAATTAAATCTTATCAATTTGAAATTAGTTTTTTCCCTCAGTAAATAAAAGTAAATTGCACAGTTTTTGAAATAATTCTTATTCAGACATATTCATAATCTGAAAGTTGGGATTCAGTTATGAACCATGGTATGTGTTGGGTCAACATGGTCTGTGACAACCTGATAGTCAACTCAGTGCATGCAACATACTTTCACTTTCCCCTCTTCTACTAGGCCTTCTTCTCTTCATGTTTCTTCACATTATTTTATTGTGAATAATCACAACTTTTAAACCTTCAATATAATATTTATAACTAATACGAACTAAGATATTATTTATGAATTATTCTTACTAATTTATAGTTTCATTCTGTATTGTGATCTAATCAAGAGGACGATATGACTGGGTTGTTTAAAACAGTATATATCTGATCAGAAATATGATTTAAACTCATTCATGTTCAACATACTCTAATTCAAATTTTTACTCTGAACCACCTCTTATATACTTATTTTAAATTTCCTGGTGAGCACCTCTATAAAAAAGCTAGTGATCTTCTAGTAGAAGACCACTTTGTTCATTGCAGGAATGTCAAATTTGCTTATTCTATATTCTATATTTTATATATATTGCACTGAAAAATAAATTGAGCTTAATCAAAGATAAGGAAATAAAATCTCAAATAATTATTTGATCATTCTTGTAATGAACATTTGGTGAGATGGAACATTCTACATTGACTACTTTCAACATGTATAATATGAATTATATACTCATAAGATAGTTATTAAAAAATATTTTGAATGTTGTTTGTAACTTTTACTTCTTATTTTTAAGATAACAACACTGCTATTCTGTCGAGTACTTCAATTATTAGATATTTTCTTTCGGGATTGCAGTCTTCTTGAAGTGAAATGAGTGAGATTAACAGAATACAACATTTGGATCACATATTGCAGTACTGACAATCTATAGTTGTCGGCAGGACGCATCTTCAAGTGTGGCTAAATCGAGTGATTTAAAATTGGTCTCTCCTGAAGGGTTGGGAGATTTTTTATAGTACCTTCCAATCTGTCAGGAGGGATCTTTGATAAATTCACAATATCATCTTTTGACTGTACCAACAGCCGACTTGTTACTGGAACATTGAATTCTTTAAAAAAATACAGGTTAGTGTACCAATTGTGCTGCAGAACTGAGTGACAACTTATCGTGTTAATGTATTAATAATATTGTTTCAACCTAACCTAATAATATGTTTAATTTAGATAATTTTATATCAAACTTTTTATAATGTAATTCAATATTGGAATAATATATATTAATAATATTTTTTTCAATATTACAGTAACCTAACTCTAAAAAGAAGTAAAAAAATGAACAAATGTTATATAATATCTATATTATGTTTAAAGTAATATATTTATAACATTATTTTAATATTACATAATATTATTCTAACCTTACCTAATTGTGCCGGCATCGGCATAATTATTTTACGCTTCCTTGTTAGGCGATACCATATAATAAAGTAGTAACATTATCTGTCTTTAGCAAATTCCTACCGACTTTTTGTTGCTTTCCTTAGCTGAAATTTTAGTGGTTATATTTTTATATTTCGTCAAGTTAGCCGCTGTACCTTTGTTCGTTAGTTTGTGTGTCCTTTTACATTAGATTTAATTAGCTAAATAAATTATGTGCATTGTGTGTTACAGGGTAATCTATTCTAAAATTTAGTGAAAAATTGTTGACAATTTTTGTGAGAATGTTACTGTGAGTGTATAGTTACCCAGACTGATTAACCAGATCAATTCCGCTGGAGGCTAAAAACACAGTTCTGTGAGTGTTAATCTTTATTGCTCTACCCATATGAATTTTATAATAAATAGATAGATATGTTTAGTATCTTATATTTGTGTTTTTACCTCAGGTCACTAAACCAATGAAGTAAATTTATTGAAGAATAAATTCTAGAAAATCCTGCCTTTTACTTCCACGGACAGTCTAGAGTCGTGACACTAATATTATTTTAATATTATGTAATGTTATATCGTAATGTTTTTCCAAGGTTATGATATAATATTTAATCAACATTCTAATTCCAAGGTTATAATAATATTATTTTAACATCGAAAATAATGTTACTTTATGTTACGAGATAATATTATTATAATATTATTATAACTTTTATTGCTACCTGGGAAAATAATCTTATATTTTTTTTAATTTTTTTGGGTTATTATTCTTTTGCTGCGAGTTCTCATACTACCAGGACTCTTGAAGATCAATTAGAATCTGAAAAAGACATAATACTTTAACCTAATAATTTTATGGCAAATGTAAGATACTTGATAATCATGTTAATATAACTAAAGCTAAGTCAATATATTAACATATTTTATTGACAGATTTCAGAGACATCTCATTCAAGAGAAGTTCCTAATGGATCTATTAAAAAGGAGGAAAAACATGCATCAAAGAAGAAAACGACCAGCTGCCATCGTCTTTTCCAGCCAAGGAACTCCACACCAGTGAAATTTGGAAATGAAAGACTACTTAAAGTTGCTAGACCAGCAAAATCAAGAAAACAAAAGAAGAGGAGATCTGGGAAGGTTCTTTACCAGCAAGAGAAATTTTCTGACTATATGGCATCAAGCACTAAATACTGCAATAGATACCTTGCTGCGATAATCCACATGGAGATTTTGAAAAAGACTAAGAAGAGGGTAAATTATACCTTCTTCCAAAAATGGTTAACAGCAAATATTCTCTTATCTACATCTCAGTATGGCTATGCCTTATTGAGGCAGCTTCTTGCACTCCCCTCATTTTCCACCATCAAACAGTTCTTGTATGGTTATAAGATGCCAGCTGGTGTCCGAAAAATTAACATCCAAACAATGAAAACTAAGCTCAGTCTGACAACTGATATTGACAAACTGTGTTTCATTTTAATGGATAAAATGTCTGAGACACAGCTACTCCTATGATCAACACTATGACAAAATATATGGAAGACTATGGAGAGTCTTCAAATGAATCTGCTAAACAAGCACTGTGTGTCATGGTAGTAGGTGCTGTGAAGAAGTGGAAGTATCCTGTTGGATACTACCTAACAAGAAATGGGATTAAAAGCAAAAATCTGCAGGAAATTATTGGTACCACCGTCAAATTACTCAAAGATGAAGGTTTCATTCCTTTAGGTTTAACAACAGATCAAGGAGGAAATTTTCTGCAGACCTTCAAAGAACTTGGCTGCATCTCGAAAAAACCGAAAATAGTTATAAATGGTGACGGTTATTACGTTCTTCATGACGCACCACATCTCTTGAAGTTTGCTCGAAATATGCTGTTCAATAAAAGGAAGCCACTTTATGTTCCAACATATTGAGAGCCTGCCAAATGGAGCCACATTGAAACCATATTTCATATGGATAGCCAAAGAACTTTAAAACTGACTCATAAACTCAATAGGAATAATGTCTTCAATATGAGTTATGGAGCTAAAATGAAAGTGAAGAGAGCAACTTGTGTAATGAGCAACACTTAAGCCAAATGACTTATTTGATGTTTTTAATGGGTCAACTTCCAAATGTAAGTTACCAATAAGACATTCCGTTTCCCTGAGAGATAAAGTCATGAAGTATTTAGATGATGTAATGCCAACTCTCCTGGAGCTCGATGACATCAACTGTACTAGGAGAGTGAAATTCATCAAGGGTTGGATCCAGAATATTAATGCAGCGAGGGATTGCTCGTTGATCTACAAAAGTATAAAGTGAAATATCTATCACTTAGGAATCTTTGCCAGGATCCACTTGAGCTCCTATTCTCAAAAATTCGGCAGTTAGCTAAGTACCCAAACAGTAAATCTTTTGCAGATATGAATGCTAAAACTGCTATTTCTTCACTACTTAAAGCTCCGCTTTCAGCTAATTGCGAAGAGCTGGAGCAGCAGCAACTGGATGAAACCAACTTCCTAGGTGAAATATCACCACCTCCTTTACCTGAAGTACCTATCTTGAAAATAGATGACATTGATTCTGTACTGAATTATTCTGGTGGTGGAGAGTTATGTAAGATTGCATGCGATTGGACCTATGATAACTGTAAGTTAATTCAGTGGTTTCATTGCGAATAAGTCAAATGATCAGCATCTTCGTATAATAGAGTCTCCTATCCAAGATTGTGATATTTGTTGCAATATTTTGGAACCCAGAAGTCTGGATAGATATTTGTTCATAATTTTTAAAGAATATTGTGAAAATGGAAATCTAGATTAGGGCTTGAAATATTGCAGCAAAGCATTCATAGACTTAATTTCCCAATTTGGGAGGATTTTCATTTACTTCTTTGAAAACTATGCCCATGTCAATAGATTTTCAGTACTTATTAAAAATTTCATATTAGATGTGATTATTGTAGAAACTTGTTCCGTATTAACTGAGAAGTTCCTGGTGCATTATTTTGTTAAATGTAGGATCTTTCACTCTGTACAGCTGCTAAATGATAACTTAGTCTGCACCAAGGGAGATGAAAAGTTTAGAAAAATCACTCCTCATTAATCACTCATTATTAAGAAATAATTATATATTTGTAAATAGCTAGTTAAGTTTACTCAAGTTCAGAGTATGTTTGTCATTATATTCTTAAATAAGGTGCACTCTGATCTTGTGTAACCTTCAGTTATGTTAGGTACAATGGAATCATTTGAAATTTTTATTGAACCTTTTTTCAGCTTTATTAGTAACTAGTTATAGATTGTTGTACAGGGTGACAATTAAATGGGGTAAAAAGTAAACCTCTAGAACTTCAACAATTTTATTCTCACAATAAAAACAAATACATCATTATATAACTGAGAATGTGAAGTTTTCTATGTACTTTTCAGTTTTGAAAATAGAGATCTCAAGACGGGCTCCCTCTGCCTTCAAACATTCTTGCATTCTTTTACCTCGCACTGCCTGCATTACAGCACGGAGAGTGATCACTGTAATCTCTTTAATTTCAACAGATATTAGTTCTTGCGATTTACCTTCTCTGTTCATTAACTACCTCCAGAGGAAAAAGTGTGGAGGTGTATGATCTTTAGATCGTGTGGAGCAGACCACGTTGCCAAATCTTGAAATCAATCGGATAGGAAACTCTAGCATAAAAACAGCCAAAGATTGCCTAATAGTGTGCATGGTGCATCCAGTGATTCTGAAGATTATTTCTCCTAATTACTAGGAGGAAAAATTTTTCTAACATTTTGCTGCAGCGCTCCAAATTGACTGTCACTGCATTGCCTCGATTTGAAGAATTTGCGATGTAGACTGGCCCGCACGTTCTCCAGATCTTACACCACCAGTTTTTTTCCTCTTGGGAATTTTCACAACTGTCCCACTAGGGTCACGCAGGTAAATTGTGGCCCTTTAATTTTTAATTGCGGACCTCTCGAGAGAGTTTCTAAAACATTCTAAACCGAAATTACATTAAAATGGCATAGGTATCAAAAGAAGCGCTGTGCATGCTATAATTTATTAATTTAAGTTTTTAAAGTGTGTTTCGAAGCTATGATGTTTCTGTTGTTAGAGGCCACAGTTTTTTAGTGTGCCACAATTTACCTGCTTGACCCTGCACTGCAAAATCTGAAGAACAAAATATGGTAGAAATTCAAGAGATTAATGTGGCCACTCTCCGCGCTGTAATGCAGGCAGCGCAGAGCTGAAGAAATTTTAAGAATGTTTGAAGGCAGAGGGAGCCCCATCTTAAGATCTCTATTTTAAAAGCTGAAGATTGAATAAAAAACTTCAATTCCTCAACTTTATAATAATATATTTGATTTTATTGTGACAATAAAATTGTTGAAGTTAGTCAAGTTACAGAGGTTCATTTTTTTTACAGTATTTAATTGTCACTTGTATTATTATGCAGAACTGAATTAGACACAAGATAAATGATACTTGTACATGATCTTTTCATTTATACCTCCATACTATATATAAAATTGGAAAGGAATATATGTACCATATATTTAAGTACACACAGAACTCTTAACAGCGAAGAGGTTTATGAATAAAAAAAAATCATAAAATATAAATCAATAATTCATGTGATTTTAGTGAATGAAGGAGGTACAAATTAATTATAATTCGTGAAAAATTTATTTCTTCCTAACTAGAAGTTTACCATAAGTAAAATATATGAAGTATCTTTATTTTTTTCTGATTAACAAAAACGAGGCAACATATATAATTTGGTATAAGAAAATAATCAATCAATTGTTCTTTGATTTAAATTATAATAAATTGTAAATTATTATGTACGCAATACTTGTTCTACTCTATTGGCAGTAAGCAAACATTCTACATAAGCAATTGTAGTTAACTAGAGTTCAAACTCCTCAGTAGCATGCACAAGCACAATCAAACTGTTATCTAGAGAGCGTTTGTTTATAGTGACGTCAGAGATCAGTGGACGTGATTGGTTGAATTTTTTAAATTTTCAAGACTGTGTACACATTGGATCTGAGCTTCTTCTTATTCAATGTTCTGTATTCAGTATACTGACCGTGTCAGACTGTATTTCGTGGTAAATTCCACCGACTTGTCGGTGAAATTTTTTCCCTTTGAAAATAATATTCTGGCCAGTTTGTATTTGGTGCAATGAACTCCTCTGACTTCTTTAAAAATCTGAGAAATAGCTGCCAACATTTTTCATCAATTTATCTAGTCCTCCAACATTTTTTCAGTTTCTCCTCCAAAAATTAATTGTAATATAGGAATTAATAGCTAAATATCCACCTACATCGCAGGAATTTTTTTATTAGAGAAATAATGAAATTGAATATCTCCCGACATCCAGTTTGTATATGGCCAGTCTGCAGAATGAGTTTGAGAGACAGTTACTCTCTCGACTCTCAGTAGCAGATTCAGAATCTCCCGCAGCTAAATTAAAGGTAACATAGGAATTAATTCAAGATCTCCCGCAGAGATCTCAAATTTTAAAAATTCAATCAAAAACTCCCGCAGAGAGTCTTGGAAAAATATTCCATATTCTGCAGACTGGGTATATGGTGCACTGAACTCCTGAGCCCAATCTGCAGAATATGGGACATATTTAACATTTTCTGTGCGAACAATCCTTAAGGGATTGTTCCCCCAAAATTTTGAAAAAAATTTATTATTGAAGTTATGGTTCTGAAACTTTGTATGTATATATAAAATTGAATTAACTATCGTTTTTGTTCGTGACATTTTTTCTATTAGACCCATGTACTATTTAGCTAATTAATAGCTAAATATCCTCTGACATTGCAAGAATTTTTTTATTAGAGAAATTGAATATCTCCTGATATATCCTTGGAAATTGGAATTTACCACCAAATACAATCTGGTAAGTTATTAACAATTTACCTGTGTGACCCTAATTTTTTTATTTGAACTGAATTTTTGTCTGAAATTACCAAAATTTCAGAATCTCCATCAGCTAAATAGTAAATTAATGGTAACATATGAATTAATTCAAGATTTCCCTCAGAGATGTCACAAATCTAAATTTGGACTCAGATTTGTCTCAAAGACTCTCGGAAAAATGTTCCATATTCTGTAGAGGGCACGGGCCCAAGGGGTATTTAAGTGTTACCCCAATGCGACAATGCCCAGCGGGCAGCGGCTCGTCACGGTGTCACCCGTGTCGGTACCTCAGGGTCCACGGTCCCTTAGCGATTTATTTATCACACCTAGGTACCTAGTGTCTTTTGTAGAAATTAGATCTGATCAGGATGATATCACACAAATCTTGAAAATTAACATCGAGTTAAATATTCTAATTTGAAAACAGTACACATTTATATAAGAAAAACACAATGTCAACACCATCCCTGTTATGAACACACATGACCTACACTCATCATGCTGGAAATGCAACTGTTAGAGTGCTGGTGCCAAAACGAAATAGCCACGTTCCCACTCCAAATCAGTTTAAGTTTTCCGTTTTTTGTCCAAATAGTCAAATTTTCTCGGCATAAGTTTCCTCCTAATTTCATATATATTTGAAGATGTTTAATTTTAAACAATAAGTAATTGAAAGTATAAAACTCGAAAAAGCAGGTATACTTCAACAAATTTGTTTCTGCGAGTCGGTATGTATTCTCTTTAAATGCCTTTTTTATCGACTTTTTCTTCAATTTCAACTTCTTTATTTACTTCTTCGGTGCTAGGTATTTTGACCCCCAGGTAATTTGATCCCTATTAAGTTGATCCCCAGTAATTTGATCCCTGGTAAGTTGATCCCCGGTAATTTGATCCCTGGTAAATTGATCCCCGGTAATTTGGTCCCCGGTTAATCTTGTCGCCCACCTGATCGGAAACGACGCATCGGAACGGACACGAGGCATCAGACAAAAATCTACTAACCCATACATTTGAAAGTGCTAATTCCCACCGCTCGGATCGGAAACGAAACGACGCGTCGGATCAGATCGGAACGGAAACGACGCGGATATGTTTGAAAGAATATTTTTCTGATAGTTCTGATGCGTCCGATAGATTGCGCATGGGCAGAACAGTGTTTGGAGAGACTGGGATGGAGATGGAAGATATGAATAGCTGTGAATATCCTACTGCGTGATGAATACGTTGATATTAATACATAATCAATTCGTTTCATTCAATTATCTTTAATGATTATAAATCAGATCACGAAAAAATATTGAAATAAGAAGAATAACATTTTATTTATATAAATTTTATTTACTTAAATTTCATTTGCATAAATTTCATTTGCATAAATTTCATTTGCATAAATTTCATTTGCATAAATTTCATTTGCATAAATTTCATTTGCATAAATTTCATTTACATAAATTTCATTTACATAAATTTCATTTACATAAATTTCATTTACATAAATTTCATTTACATAAATTTCATTTACATAAATTTCATTTACATAAATTTCATTTACATAAATTTCATTTACATAAATTTCATTTACATAAATTTCATTTACATAAATTTCATTTACATAAATTTCATTTACATAAATTTCATTTACATAAATTTCATTTACATAAATTTCATTTACATAAATTTCATTTACATAAATTTCATTTACATAAATTTCATTTACATAAATTTCATTTACATAAATTTCATTTACATAAATTTCATTTACATAAATTTCATTTACATAAATTTCATTTACATAAATTTCATTTACATAAATTTCATTTACATAAATTTCATTTACATAAATTTCATTTACATAAATTTCATTTACATAAATTTCATTTACATAAATTTCATTTACATAAATTTCATTTACATAAATTTCATTTACATAAATTTCATTTACATAAATTTCATTTACATAAATTTCATTTACATAAATTTCATTTACATAAATTTCATTTACATAAATTTCATTTACATAAATTTCATTTACATAAATTTCATTTACATAAATTTCATTTACATAAATTTCATTTACATAAATTTCATTTACATAAATTTCATTTACATAAATTTCATTCACATAAATTTCATTCACATAAATTTCATTTACATAAATTTCATTTACATAAATTTCATTTACATAAATTTCATTTACATAAATTTCATTTACATAAATTTCATTTACATAACTTTCATTTACATAAATTTCATTTACATAAATTTCATTTACATAAATTTTATTTGCATACATTTTATTTGCATACATTCTATTTGCATACATTTGTTTATATATAATTTTTTTATATACATTTTTTATATGTTTCTAACTAATTTTTTAAAATATTTTTTCTCGCTTATATATTTTCAACATATTTTTTTATATATATATTGTTTTCAACATATATTTATGTATTTTTTGGGGGGAAAAAACATTAATTTTAATGGGGAAGTACACTATAGTATGATAATAAATTAGAGGGATTAGAACTGAAAATTAAAAACAATAACGATGCTACCGTATTTTTTTTATCAAATACGTATCGTATAAAATAGTTGTGATGATTATTATTTATTATTATTAAAAAAAAGATAGAGCGAACTCTACAGGGAAAGAGCAAGCCCCACAAGTCACACAGACCCCCGCAGTGATTCGCCAGCTGGCTAAAAGGAAGAGAAGAAGAAGAAGAAGAAAAAGCAACACAGTTTGGTCCCCCATAACATCAAACACAAACATTAACAAA
The DNA here is from genome assembly GCA_947561585.1 of Caprella mutica. Lineage (NCBI taxonomy): Eukaryota > Metazoa > Arthropoda > Malacostraca > Amphipoda > Caprellidae > Caprella > Caprella mutica. The sequence continues at coordinate 161,488 of CANNZV010000937.1, read as the reverse complement.
CTACAGACAATACAAAACACTGCACTCAGGACCGCTACTGGCTGTACACAAGACACCAACATACAACATCTACACGACGAAACACAAACACTACCACTCACCGAACACCTCAAACTACATGCATCTCAATATAGACAAAAGACACTAGATCCAGAACACCCCCTCCACCACCTAACCCAACTACCCACAACCCAAAGACACAAGAAACAAACCATACATGACAACAATAACAACTACACAATAAACATAGACACCACCCCAGAAACAACAACCTCAGATACCATCAAACAAAACATGAAAACCATCCATACACAAATAGTAAGCACATATCTCACATCAAAAACCCAAAACAAAATACTACAAGACCAAGCACCTGAAATAAACACAAATGAAACCACACTACCCCGACACACACGCAGACAACTTGCACAACTTAGAACAAATAAATCCCCACTACTACACAGCTACCTACACAAAATATCACCTGACACACACACATCACCAAACTGTCCACTCTGCAAAACACACACACACAACACCATACACCTCTTTAACTGCCCCAATCTCCCAACCTCTCTCACTCCTTTGGAGCTCTGGACTGACCCTGTGGGGGTGGCGCCCCTGATCGCCGAGTGGGGGGTCCTCCTGGGATTGTAAGTGGGAGGAGAAATACCCCAAACACCACACCACATACAAAACCTCACACCTCCACCCTGGCCCTGGGCTTGGTTGCCCGCAGCATCACTGGGGTGGGCGGTACCCCTCCCTACTGGCGGGGTGGCTCGGCGTGGGTTGGCGGGCCGTGGGAGCGGTGGGAACGGACCCCACTCCCTGTGTCGGGAGTGGGGAAGGGTCGACATCATCATCATCAAGAAAAAAAAAAAGATAGCCAAGGTCAAGCTAAAAGGAATTTGTTGACCTCAGATTTAAAAGCTCCAACATTACCACCGGCAAACATACTATCGTTCAATGAGTTCCAAAGGACCACAGAAGCTGGAACAAAAGATCTAGAAAACTGTTTAGTTCTGCATCGAATACTCTCAAAAGTACGAGAATGACGACTTTCTGCGTAACGTGTATTGCGCTGAGCGAAATAGGAGCAGGCAGATAAGGGCTGATTGGATACTCAGGTCTATCAACAATCTTGAAGAGCATTGACAAAGTCGCTACATCAGGCCGGTGCCACAAGTCACATGAGATTCCACCATCCATCATAAATGAAGCTTGATTTACAACACGGTCAAGTAGATGTAGATGACAGTCTGCTGCAGATCTCCAGACAGGGGAACAATATTCTAAAACTGGCAACACAAAACTTCTAAAGCATTGGACAACAAGATCCTTTTCTCCAAAAATTCTCCACGCCCGTCTCAAAATCCCTCTATTCTGGGAAGAAGATGCTGCAACCCTTCGCAAATGTCCTTCGAATGTTAGCTTGTTATCAAAGGACACACCTAAGATAGTAACATCACTAACATCCTCAATAACACCATTACCTATGTGCAACACAGGGAATACAGGTTGGATAGTGCGACTTCTAGAAAAAACAATAGATTTCGTTTTATTAGGATTCAACACCATACCATTATTCATTCACCACCTGTTTATATGATCTAAATCACAACACAGTGACTCAGATACCATAACCCTGTCAGAAGGCTTTTTACAAACCGATATCAATGTTGAGTCATCTGCATAGCTAACCAACAAATTATTTGTTAATGCCAACAAATCTGCCGTATAGAGTATGAAGAGCAAAGGGCACAGAACACTACCCTGAGGCACACCGGAAACAACATCAGCAAATTCACCACAACAACCATCAACTGAGACACACTGTCGTCTATCAGACAGGAATTTCCGAATAACTGCCAAAACCGAACCGCCAACTCCCATCGACTGGAGTTTATACAAAATAGCAGCATGATTAACTCTGTCAAATGCCGCACTAAAGTCAATTTGTACAACTCTTGCCTCAGTCCCAGCATCCAATGCAGATTGAATAACATGTGAAATATGTAGAAGAGCATCACATGTGCCCAGACCCTTCCTAAAGCCAAACTGAGTGGGGGGCAAAATATGTTTTCTCTCCAGAAACCTACCAAGTTTCAATGCTATAAGCTTCTCATATACGTCTTGGAGAGTACAGAAGTAATGGAAATTGGACAGTACGCCAATTGGGGTCGATAAATCGATAAATTTTAACTTTTAATTGTTATATTCTTATAACTTATAAGTATTGTAATGTCACCATCGTTTCCCTTCCGAAGTCATCTGAACTGGTGTGCGTACGAACGTCGTGTCGTGTCCGTTCCGAGACTTCGTAAGCTTCCGCGTCGTTTCCGATCCGATCAGGTGGGCGACATCGGATCGGAAACGACGCGGAAGCTTACGAAGTCTCGGAACGCACACGACACGATGTTCGTACATAATATAAGCTTGAGAATTAAATATAACGGCAGGAGATCAAATTACCTGAGGCCAAATTACCAGGGGTCAATTTACAAGGGATCCAGTTACCGGGGACCATATTACCGGGGATAAATTTACAGGGATACAAATTACCTGGGGATAAAAATACCAGGGATCAAATTAATGGGGGGGAATTTACCGTGTATCAAATTACCGGGGTTCAAATTACCAGGGATCAAATTACCGGTCTCGGCTTCTTCCATCGATCATCTCTACTTATCTAATAAAAATCCTTTTCCCCCATCACATTCTGATCAAAACTTCGCTCTTCGTTCTTTTTCCCTTCTATTCAGGTAGGATCTCTTCTACCACAAGCTCCCTCGATCTTCTTCCAGCTTGGCCGTTGCAACCCCTACCGCCATTCTCTCCTTTCATTCTCCAGCTCTCTACAATCTAATGGACCTTTTGCATGCTATGATAAATTGTAGCGATTTATCGAACACATATAGACCGTAATTCACCATTTACCAGATGATTGAGGCTGGGTTTACACGCAACGATTTTTACTCCAATATTTTTAGTCTTCACTAGCCGTCATGGAAGAAACATTATGATGGTCTGCACTTATGTATTATATATTGAGCTAGATTATGACGATTTCTTGGAACCCTGTTTATACGTTCAAATTTGTTCTTACGATTTTATAAATTTGAGCCTGCTGGCAGCAACCACGCAATCCATCTCCAATAAATTGTTACGGTCTCCTGTTAACACTTAAAGGTCCTCTCCAGGCCCCGGGAAAAAAATGAGTTTATAACATAATATTATAGATCTGAGGTCTAGGATCATTATTCTGCAAACCGTATACAATTCGGTTCAGTATATATTTTATATTTGTTTTTTAAAGATTTTTAATATTCTGTGAGCAATAATAGAGCGAATCACTAATCTGATACTCAAGAAGAAGATTGTACACTCTTTGTTTTGATTACAAATTTGAATTTTATAAACAAACCATGCATATTCGGCCTTTATTTTAAATATTAATTGTTTCCTAAAGTATATAAATGTTTCTATTATATAAGTTCATTCAATTTTATACCTTTACACGAATATTAAATGGATTTATTAAACCTAATAGGTACCTATATGATCTAGTCCACTCTTGTTTTCATCTTCGCCTATTCCTTGCTCACCTTTTACCTTATTCTCATTTTTATTTCTTCCATATCAATCTAGTCAGTAGTCCAACCCACTTTACGTATTGACTAGAGTGAAGTGGAAAGTTGAAGATGAGGGTAAGGTAAATAAGGAACAGGTGAATATATGAGAATAACAGAGAAGCGGAATGAATGGCCCAGGAATAGATAGAGTAATTAATTAGATGAGAGGAACTCATATTGAATGGACAAGGAGCACTTATACGATAAAATGAGAGAGAAAGATTACGAGGGAGAAGAAAGAGATATAGGACCTGGTTTAGGAGTAGATCAATTATTTTGGGAGGATTGGGAGACAGAAGACTATGTTTCTCACTTTAACGAAACACACTCTTATTTAGAAAATGCACAATAACTCCATGAACTGCAACAAAAAGAAGTGGCTGGCTAACTTTCTGTCTGGCAGTCACGCCCAGACCTCCTACAACAACAAAATATCAAAATACAGACTTTCACCAACGGTGTTCTCCAGAGCTCTGTTGTGATTCCGTCACATTTTAAACTGTTAATTTATGACATCCAGACTGCTTCGAGTGTCTGGATCTTTTCATTAGCTGACGACGTCACCATATCTTTTCGCAGCAGCCAGACTTCCGCACAGCAACGCAAACCATGCATCGATCAGTACATCCGCCAGTTTTCGATTTGGCTTTCGGACAACAGGATGATGGTTTTGCTCCTCAAATCATCCATGACAAATTGATAATCTCTTATAATAGAGAGCTAGTGCAATGAATAACAATAGATCACCCTGAACTGCCGCCCAGTCCCTTACGCAGATACACGAAAAATTGCTTCGACAGAGGCTTCACATTCGGTCACCACACCAAGAATGTCAACTTAAGGGCGAGGTCGCGTCTGAACAACATACAAGCCCTTATTGCAAAAAATATACGGACAATCAAGATAATTTATCACGACCTTGTGCAAACAATTCATCGGACTACTACATGGTAGTCCTATTTGTCACGTATAGACTCACATTGATTCTCTCCAGCATTCACAGAACACTGCCTTCTGAATTGCAACAAATTGCACCAGGTTGTCCCGAATTATCCCAGTCGCATCCAATATAGGTCTGCAAGGAACCTCGTTCCTTGCTGGAGCAAGCCAATTAACCGGACCACCCGTGCTAACGCATATACATGTGATATACGCAGCCCACTAGCTGTCCAGATCTTCACATCAGTGTTGGGAGACATCTCACCGCCTCCAGCAAATATATCTGAAAAGAAGCGCATCCACACCCATTTCAAGACCGCCGCCTTTGCAGAGGAGGGTTTCAAATTCGGTGATCGATTTACGGCAATCTCTCCACTTCTCGGAGAGGGCTTTTGCATACATGGCAGCTGGTCAACCTCTTGAGGTTGATCCTATTAGCAGAGGATCCTTACAAACAACGGTCTGTCAATTTGATGGGACAATCCATCAATTCGATATCCCAGCAATCGAAAAGAAATCGAATCGATATACGTAATTGTTTATAGGGCGGACACTTCCAAGACCCACCAAATACCCTGCACTCCACAAAACACGTATACTGGCCCACAAAACACGGCCGATGGATCGTCGTTGATATCGCAGGGGTTAAAGGTCCTCTCCAGGCTCCGGGAAAAAAATGAGTTTATTACATAACATAATAGAACTAAGGTCTACGATCATTATTCTGCAAACTGCATACAATTTGGTTCAGTATATATTTTATAATTTGCTTAAAAAGTTTTTTAATACTCTGTGAGCAACAATTGAGCGAATCACTAATCTGATGCTCAAGAAGAAGATTGTACACTCTTTGTTTTGATATCAAATTTGAATTTTATAAACAAACCAAGCGTTTTCGGCCTTTATTTAAATTATTTTAGATATTAATTGTTTCCTAAAGTATATAAACGTTTCTATTATAAGTTCATTCAATTTTATACCTTTACACGAATATTAATTGGATTTATCAAACCTAATACCTAGTTGACAATCAAAACAAATGGTGTACATTCTTTTTCTTCAGGCTGAAAATTTCTTAAATTAATAAGTCGGAAGTAAAATAGGTTTTGTACAGTTTAGATTATAAGAATCTTTAAAAGCATATAAAATTGAAAATATGCTACCAAATTCGATGCGGTTTGCAGCAAAATGACAAGAAACAATAGCTTCGTTGAATAAGGCAATAAAAATATTTGCTTGTAGGGGACCTTTAATAAGGGTCGTACACATACGCAGGATTTTTAAGTCTTTCCACCAGACTTTTTGCTAAGCTCCTCCTTTTTTCCCACCAGAATATAAACAACGATATACCTAAATCATAAAATTGTTATTTATTTTAGTTGGTATCCAAGATACCTCCACGTATCATGGATACCAGCTAAAATAAATAACAATTCTATGATTTATATCGTTATTTCTTATAATCTCGTGGGAAAATAATGAGGACTTAAAAACCCTTGAGAGTGTACGACCCTTTATTTACATACTGAGCTTCGATCACTTTTCCTCTCATCTACCTTTTTTAAGCTTTTCTACGTTTTTCTTTCATTATTTTTGATGTTTCTTTTGGACTGTGCTTTTGAACCAGGTACCGGCTGGGGCGAAAAGGTTAATGTGTTTTTTTACGCTCTATTGACTTCCCAGTTAAAATACTTCCACATTAATAATTTAATATTAAAAATATAATTAGAAAGGTACAAATACATTTGTCAATTAACGAAATAGTCGGGTTATTTCAAAAGCTTTGGGGTTTTCTCCGCTAAGCATCTGAAAAGAACAAGCCAAAGTAGAAGTACATAGAATACCTATGTATTTTTTCACAGCTGTACAGTGTATTAGTTAGTACATAGGTCCAAAATAAATTGTCTTGTTGGCATTAATGTTTAATACTAGGTATTACTATTATGTCAGTTGATCTAGTTTAGTTAGGTACTTTGATTTCTAAGTTAGTGAAAGTGTCAACAGCAAAATTAGTGTAAATATATTAATTAATATAAATAATATTTAGGCTTCTGGCTTTTCATAGAGAATAGCCTGAATAGGTAATATTAAGTATCCAAAATATTTAGCTTCTGCCTCTGCAGACTGGTTTGGTACTAAAACTGCCTGATATCTTTTGATAGACTTTTCTTTAAACTTATTATTGCAAATTATAAGCTTATATTTAGGTAAATTACAAAACTGCTAAAGTGTTTTCAAAGAAATTTTTATTTTGCCTTCGGTTCTCAGTAAAATACATTTTCAATATTATTTGTGCCATGTTACAGAGTATGTCAGTTAAGGTCAATTAATTGGCTTAGATTTCAAAAAGTCAAGACTCGGATATGCCAGACTGTATTTCATGGTAAATTCCATGTTTTAAACTAAAGTATGGACAAAGTCGCCGACTCGCCAGTCCAAGTAATAAAGCATGTCCAAACTCGCCATTTTAATGGCGAGTTTGTGACAGTTATTTTGAGCCCTTCAAATGCAAATGGCCAAGTAAAATAGTATGTCTCATAAACTCACCATTTGTCTCTCCAGCTCTCTCCAAAATTCAACAATTTTTCTCCAAAATGATAAAATTATCATTAATTCTCTCCAAAATAACATTGTAGCATAGGAGAAAAATAGATAAAACTCGCCATTTGCAATTGAAGAGCTCAAAATAACTGTCACAAACTCGCCATTAAAATGGCGAGTTTGGACATGCTTCATTACTTGGGCAAATGGCGAGTTTTATCTATTTTTCTCCTATGCTACAATGTTATTTTAGCATAGGAGAAAAATAGATAAAACTCGCCATTTGCAATTGAAGAGCTCAAAATAACTGTCACAAACTCACCATTAAAATGGCGAGTTTGGACATGCTTCATTACTTGGGCAAATGGCGAGTTTTATCTATTTTTCTCCCATGCTACAATGTTATTTTGGAGAGAATTTATGAAAATTTGATCATTTTGGAGAGAATTTGTTGAATTTTGGAGAGAGCTGGAGAGACAAATGGCGAGTTTATGAGACATACTATTTTACTTGGTCGCCAGTATATTGGCGATTTTTGAGGGGTTAAACAAGTTGGAAAACCTGTAAATACGGTAATACCTAACCAGTAAATCACTCTTAAAATAGTCTCAAGAGATACACATGCATCAGGCCAGCCAAGTAAAATAGTATGTCTCTTAAACTCGCCATTTGTCTCTCCAGCTCTCTCCAAAATTCAACAAATTCTCTCCAAAATTATCAAATTTTCTTAAATTCTCTCCAAAATAACATTGTAGCATAGGAGAAAAATAGATAAAACTCGCCATTTGCAATTGAAGGGCTCAAAATAACTGTCACAAACTCGCCATTAAAATGGCGAGTTTGGACATGCTTTATTACTTGGCAGGCCACTGCCAGTCTGTATTTCATGGTAAATTCCACTCCACTCTGGAAAAAATGGTCTTTTCTGATGGATTAATTACTCTGTTGGAGTTTAGCAAACCTAAATATACAATAATAAATTAATAAGGATCTGTATAATCCGCAGCATTTAGCCTCTAAAATTCATCTGTTAGCCTAAGTTATTTTCCAAAATGGATTCCACTGACATATCGGTGGAATTTTTCCCCTGTGAAAATAATATTCTGGCAAAGTCGGTGGATTTTTAACTATTTATTCCTATGTTAGCATTAATTTTCGGTTGATAAATTGGGAAAATGTTGGTGGATCAGCCAAATTACTGGAAATTTATGGTGGATTTTTTCAGCTTTTTCAAAAATTTCAGTGAAATTTTGTGCACCAAATACAGACTGGCAGATATGTGATATTATGTCTAATTGACTTTAAATTTTGAAATAATTCCTATATTGTATGTTCACAGTTTGGTCAGTTTCCATATTAATTTCGGCTTGAAATCTTCATAAATTGAGTCAAATTAGCTTGGCTTAGAATTTGTGCGAAATTTTGGCTCATAAATTGGCTTTCAATTTTCCAGCCTCTGAAAGTTCCCAGTCTGATAAGTACAGCAGGATTTGTGGGTTAATCCTGTGCCCAAGTTCCATTTAATTCCTATGTTCCCATGTTATTTGCTGCGCCCAAGTCCCAATTTCTGTAAAAAATCCTGAGTCTGACCGTCTGGGGAGACCTTCTTTTTAGACTGGTCTGAAACAGGGTATTTGTGCAGATACCCCAGTTTCCTATATTTACATGTATTTACTGAGAACAGAAGTTAAAATAGAAGATTTCTCGGAGAGCAGTTTATCAGTTCCTGCAGTGTGCAGTCTGGATTCTGCAGACTGACTTTTTACTCTATTTTTCATAATTTTCAATATTCAGTATTGTATTCTAAGTTGTAAATTTGCCAAGTAAAATAGTATGACTCATAAATTCTCCATTTATCTCTCCAGCTCTCTGCCTCTCTCCAAAATGATCTAATTGTCATGAACTCTCTCCAAAATAACATTGTAGTATAGGAGAAAAATAGATATATCTCACCAGTCCATTTGCAATTGAAGGGCTCAAAATAACTGTCACAAACTTGCCATTAAAATGGTGAGTTTGTACATGCTGTATTACCTGGTAAATTTGCATTTTTACATTTACATTTACAAGGAGTGTCATTTACATTTACATTTTTCGTATTAAAAGTTCCTGTTCTAACTTATATGGATTCTCTGTTTATGATTCACAAATAATTCAAACTGGCTCTCCTGGGATCAGAAATCCTACCAATTAATTGACTAGGAATCACTTGCAGCTTGGCCACTTTATTTGGCATATGAATTTCTTATTTGAAGAAATCTTTTAGAAGGTCCTGTCTTCTGATTTTTTGATAGATATATGATTTATCTAACAAAAATTACATCTGCCATTGAGATTAAATACGTCTCTGAGAGTAGAAGATTAATCTATATAAAGCTTAGAGTGGTAACACAGCATTGACTATTTATCTATTTATTAAATAAGAAGAACAAAAAGATATATGTGACTTTATTTTAAATTTAGCTAAACCCTTTTCATAGAATAATATAATATCCAAAAGTAGCACTAATTTCAGATTCTTAATTCTAACTATATGAAGTATTGAATTGTTTGGATATCTGTAATTCAAACATATAGCATTAAGCATCAATGTTATTCATCTGTTGTTCCGTTCTAATTCAAAAAGTTGGGAAAACAAGCTAGCAATAATATAGTATTAGATAATTAAGAAAATGAATGAGGAAAACTTGCCCAATATCTTGGAGTATCCTATAAGGAAAATTATATTTATTTCAGTGTTGCTCTGTCACCCTTCAGATCAGTATTTGCAAACTTAAACAAGTAAGATTTTTTCAATTTTTAAAAATATCCTGAAGCTCAAGATTAATTTACAGAATGAGCAAAGCTCAGTTCTTGAAATTGTCAATTTGTATCAACAAAATAAATGACTGCTCATAGTTAATTATGCATTCTATAATTTTAATTGTTTGATTAACAATTGAGTCCTACTTTTTTCAGATTTTATTTATTTCTACTGATGACTTGAATTTTACTCTCAAATAGCTACATTAACGAACGTCAAGATGGCGATGGATCTGATAATATATGCCACATTCACGGCCTTGGCTGTAGTTGCTCTAACTCTTCAATTCAAATCAGGAAATACAACACAACAAGTTGCTTCTGGAAATAATCCACACTTCAAGAAATTTCAAAATACCTTTTTCTCAGTATATTTCATGGCACTATTCTCAGATTGGCTACAGGGTCCTTACGTGTACAAGCTTTACTCTTATTATGGCTATGCTTCAAATCAGATTGCTCTGTTGTACGTCGTGGGCTTTGCCAGTAGTGTTGTGTTCGGTACTACAACTGGGCCTCTTGCTGATCGTTTTGGTAGAAAAAAAATGGCCATCTGTTTCTGCATCACTTACATATTTTGCTGTCTCACCAAACTCAGTTCAAGCTTCTTCTGGCTATTTTGGGGTAGAATATTTGGAGGAATTGCCACATCAATGCTCTTCTCCACTTTTGAATCCTGGTATGTGTATGAACATACAGAAACACACGATTTCCCATCAGAGTGGATTTCTGTAACCCTTTCTAAAGCCACTTTCTGGAATGGTTTGCTCGCTATAAATGCTGGAATATTTGCAAATGTTTGTGCAGAAACACTCAATATGGGACCTGTTGCTCCTTTCATGCTTGCTATTCCATTCTTGATAGTGTCAGGTCTTATTATTTTAAAAACTTGGCCAGAGAATTATGGCAACACTTCTCACAATATGAGAAAATCTTGCATGGAAGGAATCAGGACCATTTTATTCAAAGAAGAAGTGCTGTGCTTGGGAGTGGTCCAATCTCTTTTTGAGGCTAATATGTACATCTTTGTTTTCCAATGGACTCCTCTACTTGATGAAGCTAAGCCTCCTCTTGGTTTAGTATTTGCTACTTTCATGATTTGCATCATGATAGGGTCGTCCATTTACACCATACTGCTTGAAAAGAAGCTGAAGGATACTGAAATACTGTGTGGTGCTATAATTACCGCTATGGTGTCTATGGCAATTTGTGTCTTCAGTACAGGTGACCATGGCAATGTCTATGTCACATATGGAGCTTTTCTACTATTAGAAATGTCCATTGGAGTCTACTTCCCTGCCATTGGATACCTTCGATCGCAGGTAAATAAAGAATAAAATGAAAAATTCACATCAACCCTTTAAATATCACTATATTTATTATTAAAATATTGTAAACATGCATATCAATCCGAATTGGTGAAAATATAGTAGCTAGCTACATCAACTTTTCTTTAATCAAAAATGCAGTGTTGCAATATATAATAATTTTAAGATTCTGTTACCTATATTACTAAACTAACAACTATTGTTTTTTTTTTCACTCAGATCATCCCAGAAGAAGTGAGGGCAAGCGTCATGAATTGGTTCAGGGTTCCAATGAATATCCTTACATGCTCTGGACTCTTACTGCTCCACAATGACACAGTCATCAGCTCCACACAGAATATGTTCATAATCTGCACGGCAATGCTAGGTGTAGCTCTCTACAGCTGCTTCATGCTCCGTTCAAAGTTCAAGTCTGTCGTCTCAGAAGTGTTGGGTGTTGATCAGGAGAAACATCCTCTGACGGTTGGTATGTAAATATAGGTTTGCTCAACTTCTAGATTTTTTTATATTATTTATTGGAGATGAGGTGGTAGCATTGGGGTGTATTTAAATAGTAGACAAAGTTTTCATATTTCTATCAGGTAGCAATATATTTCTATTTCATTCACTATACTGTAAATAATCCATTGGATACCAATTAAAATAAAATTAAATATATAACAGATATTGCCTTCTTTTTTTAATGCATCATTGAAAATGTGAAACGGTTTTGGACCCAATATTAGGTGCGCAAGAATGGGCCATTTTACCCGTCAGATCCAATAATTAAATTTCCATTCAATTTTTAAATTTGTTCCTCTCTTCAGTCACAATAATTTATCCTAATGCTAATACCCCATCTACAGTATAGTCTGTAAGAAATCTAGGACTGTTTTAATTGTGTTGGTGTATTTAATTTGGTTCCTCTGATTGATTACCTATCATAAAAGAATTTCATTTTTCCAATGACAGAAGAGGAAGGATTTGTTGTACTTAAAGAACACAAAACTATTCCTTCTGTGGAAAAAGTGCCTTCTGAAAACTAGTAAGACCATTATGTGGATATGTATGCACTATAAGCCATCGTTGCCAGGTTGTCCTGCGGCTAAAGTATCTCTCTTGAGATTCGCACTCATTCATAAGGCCACAGTATGGTAAAACATATACACGTGTAAACTGTCAACATTTTGATTGTACAGTAGAACTCCTCTATAGTGAATGAGTTAGGACATAGCCTGTATAGTGAACAGATTTTTATTATGCCATTTATTTTTTGAAACTGATTGCAATTCATCGCAAACTAAAAAAAAATTTGTTCACTATAGAGGCTACATCCTAACTCATTCACTATAGAGGAGTTTTAATGTATTTCATTCAGTACATTTGTCATGATAGTTAAATGTGTTACTTTATTGTCACTGAATAATATAAAACTAAACCATTATAGTTAGGAAGGTGAATTACGAATTATCTGACAGTTCCACATCTTGATAAAATAACCACTTAAATAATATTTGTTATATATTTTCTTCTATGATCGAAGATGTGGAACTGTCCAGTAATTCGTAACTTACCTTAATTTCACTACAAGTTCTATCTTCTGACCATTCCAAGACAATAAATAGAATTAGCTTATAGTAATATTTTATGGATTATATTTTTAGTAACCACGACTGTAATTTTTGTTGCACAATTTAAAAAATCTTATGAAGGGTACATTTAATGTATAGAATCATCAATTTATATGTTGTGGAAGGTATTCTTTTTATGACAAAAATTAACTATAAAAATTGTTCACTATGCAAAGTGTTATGTTCTGCTACACCTATTGTTTTAAGTTTTTTTTTCTGCTTTATAAATTGTTTGTTATTTTCTGCTGTTTACTATATATTACTGCGACTTTTATATGTGAATTACTTAATTTAGTACAATACATAACTACATTATATTTAGGTAGATATCTTCACTTCTTTCTTTCTTTCATCTGTCGACATACGTGTGACTACTTAGAAATAGATTTAGTATTATTTGTATAAACTGATTTTTTCTAACTCTAAACTCTCTTTATGTTAAGTTTCTGAAATTATCATAGGATGTACTGATGAAATATATATATCTACTGGGGTAAGTTTCTAAGTTGTTGGACATACTACATATTTGATCATATAACCAAAGGTGTATAATAATAATTCAACCTATTTTGATTGGTATACATGATACCCTAGTATCATGTATACCAATTTAAAAATATTGAGTAAGTTTTATATTCCCTTTTCTTATGATCAAAATGTGAAGCTGTCCAATGATTTGAAACTTACCCTAAAATGTTCGTATATTTGGTTAAATTGTTATTTCTAAGTTTCTTACAATTGAACCACTGAGATTCTTTTAAATTAGTATTTATATGCTATCTTAATTTCTTAGTCAACATTTTCTTCCACCATTTAGGTTTATTTGCTCTGTATGTATATTTTCATAGGTAAGACTGTGGTCTCCTTCACAGCAATATTTATTTGCTCTGTGTTTATATATATATATATCATAGGTAAGACAGACACAAATCTTAAATTAACATCAGTCCTCACTCATTGTCAGGATGGTGTCACATGGAGAGTGGGTTAGAAAGTTTTTTTTACCAAGCACCGTCTAGTCCACATCTTCAAATTTTTCCTCATAGATTTGAAGTTTAAATGGTTGTTGTAAAATATTATTTGTTTATCTCTAGGTTTAAGAGATTGCATAAATGGCTACTTTTTGTAAAGAATATTTTTTAATTCTCATTCATTTCAACTTCAACTTTAGCATCATAGTGATACTGGTATTCAGAAATAATCTTATTTCAATTATCTGCTGTATAAGAATTCCTTCTAAAGTTTAAACTTTGTATAGTTATTTGATTAACATGCAAAATACAGGCCAAATAGTATATTTTTAATCTCTATAAAATTTGTACACATTTTGTTTAATAAATTTAACACTTTTCCAATTTCTTATCCTTAAGTTGAACATCTACGAAAAAATTATTTCAAATTATAAATTGAAGAACTAAATTAAGCAGTTTAAGTCATGGAAAATACAGATGCTGAAGAAAACTACGTAGCCAAATTAATTAGGAACATTAACATAGTTATTATATACAAAGGTAAAGTGAGAAACTAAAATAAAATATACATTATATACACAATTATAAATTGAAATATAGAATAAAAACTGAAATAATCACTCGTTACATTGAAACTTTCAAACTAATTAGCATGAATTAATAATTTAGTCGAATAGAAAACTATATTGGTGCAATTTTGTAATTAATTCTAATAAATTTGAACAGATCTGATTTATCTTTACCTCAACATTCTAATCTTCTTCATACTCCTAACATCACGTCTAATAGCCATATTAAGACATCCTACTCATAATATCATATTCTATACACACGTTCTAATCGCCCTCCCTAATACTCATATAATCCCATTCTAATCGTCCTCATACTCATAAAATCCCACTCTAATCGTCCTCGCTATGCTCCTAAAATACAACGAATCGTCCTCATCCTAGTCCTGCTCATAAAATACTACTAATCGTCCTCATCCTCGTCATACTCATCCTGAGGCACCTGGATAATGTTAGCGAGTGGTTTGTTGTCGTCGAAAGAGCCAGTTCTCTCGTACTTATCCATCAGCTCCTTCAGACCGTCTGCCATCTCACCCCTGTCCAACATCATAGTCCACTCCTTGATCTGAACATAGAAAAAACAAAGGTAGTAGCTACATGAATTAGGGAAATTATGAATCATCGACAGTTCCACAGTGTCGATTGCACATAAAACAAAAAGAGTATATAATTATTATTCAATTGGTATCCATGATACTTGCAGGTACCATGGATACGAAATGACATTTATTATATGATCGTAAATGTGCAACTATTTGGAACTTACTCTAGTTATAAAGAAAACAATATCTAATTATCTTTTTCACTGTGAACATATTACTGTTCCAACACCATTTGCAAACACTTTAAACCAGTGGTTCTTAAAGTATTTTTCTCGCACACCCCTTGCTTTTCTCATGCACCCCCTGAGCATTGTATTGCATTGAAATAGATTGAAAAGCTACAATTATAATATATTTTGGTTACTATGATTTGAGAGTTAAATATGCAAACTGAAAAAGTAAGGAAAATGATAGTTTTATTTTCATAATGCAAATTTTTTTTTTAGGTAAGGAAAATTAAAATCCATTTGAAATTAAAGAAAGCAATATAATTTGTGATAATAATGCAGTAGCTATATCGTGTTAAAATATAGGACAGAAGGAATAAAATTGCAGTCACACAAAACGAGAAATCCCACACTAAAAGATATAATTTTTGTTATCGAAAGCCACAATGATAATTAGGTGTTTATATCAGAAAATTCATAACTTTTATAACTACCTCATATCGCAACATTTTGAGGAAAATATACTTCATGTATATTCTGCATGATATTAATAGCAAGAACAGAACTTACAAACAACAGCCATCTCATGCACCCCCTATAAACAATCCAGACCCCCGTTTAAGAACCACTGCTTTAAACTGATCCAATTTCCCCCCAATAACTTAAAAATACAATCTGACAAATTTTTAGATGTTTTCAGAACGCAATCCTACAGATCGAATTTATCTATTGCCTCACCTGCTCCACCTCCTTCCTCAAAGACATGACACTCTCCTCAGCACTCGCTGCCAGGTCCTCTAGGTACTGGTAGCGGAGTTTCTTCCTCGCCCTGCACTCTCGGGCACTCTGTCTGCTCCTCTCTGAAACATCAAAATCAAATGAACTAAAGTTAAGACTACAGTAGTAAACAGCCATCAAATGAACTAAAAACAATGAAGGATTAAATTGAAGCTACCTAACTGAAATACTCTGCCCTTTAAAAGTTAGTTTAAGAATGATCAGTCGGTTTAAAATGACATGCATGTAAAAACTATACATTAATAGTTTAATCTTTATTGATATCCATGAAACTTTTAGTTATCATGGATATCAATTAAAATAATACTATACAGTTTTTTCTTCCATGACCCGAAGGTTTAAAAAAGATATGTAACTACAATTATAACTATATACCTACCGTAGCTACAGTAGAAATCCTCTAGAGAGAATGTTGAGTCCTGAGTAAGATATCACAACGTATAGTGAACAAATTTTCTTTGGTCTCCCATAAAATGGCCATCAGTTTTCTAAATCTGACAGCCATTCATGACAGACTAAAGAAAATTGGTTCACTATACGAGGTAATATCTTACTCAGGACTCAACATTCACTTTAGGAGAGTTCTACTGTATCTACAACAATAATATCTATATAGTGACCAGTTATAAGTAATGACTATATATCTACAATAATAACTAGCTACATAGTTATATACATCTACAACAATAATAACGAAGTATCTACAATAGTGATAATTACGTATCTACAATAGTGATAATTACGTATCTACAATAGTGATAATTACGTATCTACAACAATAACTATCTACAACTACAGTACAACATCTACCTGTTTTGGAGGTCTGGCAGACCTTACATTAGAAGTACCTTCCAACTCTCCCTCTGCTACAGCAAACTAGTACCTCTTAGAACTACTTATTCACCTTTCAGTTCTGGAACTATTTCTGTTTTGAATTGTTCAGTCTTAACCAACGTACCAAGTTTAACCTTCATGTCGGATTTGACCCCCTTGCGACCTGGCTTTCGACCTCTTTTAGGCACACGCGTCTGAAAACGAAAAAACAATTAGAAATGAATAATAATATTCATGAAAAAATATTATTAAAACTTGAAAAATATACGTTTTAGAAATCAATTGCTAAAAAATTAGGGATTTCACAATTATTGTTATCAACATATCACAAGTAACGAAAACAATTCAAAATCAATGATGAGTTGCAAATAATAGTCCTCAATTGATTTCCCTAACAAAATATTAAACGTTGAAAACAAAAATATTCGTTTTGGGAAATAAAATAGGGTTGTCCTAATTTTTATCAGCACAAGTCACCCAAATGCACATCGCAAAAACCAACAAGTGCATTGTAAATTTGTACCTACATTGCAAGACGCACTATCACGTGTGCCGGTTAACGCCTAGCGCAACAATTGCGTAGTTAGACTACCGAGTATGACGGAGTGTATCATGGATACAAACTGTGTGTAGACTGGATACACACAGGCTTATGATTCCATTAATTTACACACTGTCATTAATAGCGTCAGATTGATCACTTTTGTTGGCGATGGTACACAGAATTACGTATCGCCCAATTAGAAGGTTTTAAAAAGGAATTAGACTAAACTTTGCACCGTGTGTCAGTTACCAAAAAGACTAATATTCTTTACCTGTCTGTGACTTCTGTGAAGTGCGCCGCAGCATCGGTAGTAGCGATAACCTCTTGCGACGGCAGCGGGACGGAGAATGATAATATGATTCAACGATAACCAGACCAGGCAGACCTATTCACTGATACGCACTCACATAAACTATTTCATATATTACGTTATATAATACTTTACTGTATTTATAGGTTCTTTATAAAAAGGTGATAAAATAAAGGTATCTGGTATGTAATGTACAGCATGTACGTAATAGTGAGTGCCATGCACGCACACAGACGTGTAAGTGAGAGTGTACACGTACGTACAGACAGAATAAACAGACTGTGACGCAGTAGAAATATGGTACGTAATTACCTTTTTACGATACATTCCAAGAATCAAAGTCAGAAGTGTTAGATACATCAGCATAACATATGGAAATTAACGAGAATAATTCAGTATATAAGGGTAAGTTCCAAGTTATCGAGCAGTTACACATTTACGATCATTTAAGAAAGATAATTAACATTTTCGCTCGTTAAATGTGAAACTTCCCCTAAGTTGAATGATGAAATTGATTTTTCAGTTGTAAAGAAATAACATTTTTATGCGGTAAGATGGTTATAAAATTGAGGTTTGACAATTAATTACGAACTGCTATAAATAAATCTATTTTTATCCATTCAGGATCTTGGCTACCGATTCATGAAATAATTTTAATAAAAAAAAAATATTCCATACATCCGTGGCGATTATTAAAAAAAAAGAAATTCTGTATCGAGGTAATTCGATCCAACCCTATTTTTTCATTTTAAACGGCACATAGGTTGCCAAAATGAGTTACAAGATACTCCGTTCTCTTACTGTTAAGTATATTATAAAACTAAAAGGATAAGAATTAAGAGTCCCGGTTCACTCTTAATAGTTAAACTATGCTTGTTTCTAATACTCCAGAGTGTACTCTTTCACAAGAGACCAAAAAAACATATTCCGACGGTATTTTTCCGTGTTATATGCCCTTTTATAAAAACAATCTTCCATCAAATTACCCTGCTCAATTTATCATTAAAATAATTCAATAAAAAACACAATGCAGTGGAAATATTCAAACTTTGCTTGAAAAAAATAAGAAAAAAGGATTTGTAAATTTAAACATTAAATTAAAATATAAGCATATAATATACGTATAGAAAAGATAGTTAAAAAATACCTGAGCATATTTGGTGGTGTAGATTTTGATTACAAGTTTAGAACGCTGTGATAGACACACGTTTAGAACGAGGTGATGCAAACACGTTTGGAACGAGGTGATGCAAACACGTTTGGAACGAGGTGATGCAAACACGTTTGGAACGAGATGATGCAGACACGTTTGGAACGAGATGATGCAGACACGTTTGGAACGAGGTGATGCAGACACGTTTGGAACGAGGTGATGCAGACACGTTTGGAACGAGGTGATGCAGACACGTTTGGAACGAGGTGATGCAGACACGTTTGGAACGAGATGATGCAAACACGTTTGGAACGAGGTGATGCAAACACGTTTGGAACAAGGTGATACAGACACGTTTGGAACAAGGTGATTCAAACACGTTTGGAACAAGGTGATACAGACACGTTTGGAACAAGGTGATACAGACACGTTTGGAACAAGGTGATTCAAACACGTTTGGAACGAGATGATACACAAACGTTTAGAACGAGATCATACACCTACTTTTAAAACCCTAACGCTATCCTCTAAAATTACAAATAGCGTTAGAAAATTATCCCTATTTAAATTACAACAGTTCTGGACACAAGGGACGCCACCACAATTTTCTTTATAAATGTTCAGGATTTAATTCAATTAAGGTCTATGAAGACCCACAAAATTATCTAACCAAATTGAAAAAATAAAGACGTGCTTCATTATTTCTTGTCCAATTGTCCACTACCTACAGAAGACTGAGCACATGTTAATAAACATTGCATGGGTAACTGCAACAAATTATCACACATTGAGTTTGAGTTTACATTCAATTAATATTTCTCCTACAGTTACCCATGAAAGTGCTCTGTTTTTAGGGTAAGATACAAGTTATCAAACTGTTCCACATTATCGTTATATTAGACAACATATATGTTAACATCCCCAAACTCTATTGTCACTGGTCCCAGTGGGACAAAGGTGGGGGATCTCATCCCAAGGAGGACACATCAACTCTGTGCCATTCAATGACAAGTTTAGATATTCATTTTGATAATAAATAGGGTGAAAACTCAATTATCGGTAGGAACGAGATGTTAGACACGCGTTTAGAACAAGGTGGTAGACACGCGTTTAAAACGAGGTGGTAGACACGCGTTTAAAACGAGGTGGTAGACACGCGTTTAAAACGAGGTGGTAGACACGCGTTTAGAACGAGGTGGTAGACACGCGTTTAGAACGAGGTGGTAGACAAACGTTTAGAATGAGGTGGTAGACAAACGTTTAGAATGAGGTGGTAGACACACGTTTAGAACGAGGTGATAGACACACGTTTAGAACGAGGTGATAGACACACGTTTAGAACGAGGTGGTAGACACACGTTTAGAACGAGGTGGTAGACACACGTTTAGAACGAGGTGGTAGACACACGTTTAGAACGAGGTGGTAGACACACGTTTAGAACGAGGTGGTAGACACACGTTTAGAACGAGGTGGTAGACACACGTTTAGAACGAGGTGGTAGACACACGTTTAGAACGAGGTGGTAGACACACGTTTAGAACGAGGTGGTAGACACACGTTTAGAACGAGGTGGTAGACACGCGTTTAGAACGAGGTGGTGGACACACGTTTAGAACGAGGTGGTAGACACACGTTTAGAACGAGGTGGTAGACACGCGTTTAGAACGAGGTGGTGGACACACGTTTAGAACGAGGTGATAGACAAACGTTTAGAACGAGATGATATGTACGTTTGAAACCCTAGCACTATCCTAATGTCAACCCCTTCTCTTCCATTCACTTCAGGATAGACTCGCGGTGGCTCTTGAAGTGGGGTGCCCGGCACCCCTTTGGGGCCTGCCCTGGATTGTTTATAGGGGCTGCCTGAGATGGCTGTTTAATATGTTAATTATAAGTTTGGTTCTTGATGTTAATATCATGCAGAATATAGGCATGAAGTATATTTGCCTCAAGATATAATAAAATATACATTTACCATATTTTTTGTTTTTTCATTTTAAATTTTTTCAAATCATTGTAAACCAGTATATTCTACTTGTAGCTTTTCAATCTATTTCTATGCAATACAATGCTCAGGGGGTGCCTGAGAAAAGCAAGGGGTGTGCGAGAAAAATACTTTAAGAACCACTGAGATGGGCCCAAAGTTCTTCATAAATGTTCCTAATTTAATGCAATTAAGGTCTATGAAGACCCACAAAAATATTTAACTAGTTAGATAGAAAAAAGAATATGGATTCATTAATTCTTGTTCAGTTGTCCACTACATACAGAAGACTGAGTACATGTCAAACATTGCATGGGTAACTGCAACAAAAATATTTCCCTGCAGTTACCCATTAAAGTGCTCTGTTTTAAGGGTAAGTTACGAGTTATCAAACAGTTCCACATTTTCTATCATATTAGACAATATATATGATAACAACCCTAAACTCTATTGTCACTGGTCCCAGTGGGACAAGGTGGGGGATTTCATCCCAAGGAGGACAAATCAACTCTGTGACATTCAATGAAAAGTTTAAATATTCATTTTGATAATAAATAGGGTAAAGACCCAATTATCGGTAGAAACGAGATTTCCAGAGAGAATGAGATGTTAGACACACGTTTAGAACGAAAATGAAATTCTTATAAATTAGTTTTGAGGCAGTGAATGACTAATTTTTTTATATATGATATAATAATATAATATGACCATTAAACTATTTATTTGTGCAACTCTCATATACAAGCTATCATATGCAATATTTATTTTCAAACTGTAATAAAGACTCAACATTTAGATCAAAATAATAAAAAGAATACCTCATTGACTGTAGATATTTCAAATTTTCAATGGTTGAGTTTGAATTATCTGATGAAAATAAGAAAAATATCCTACAATATAGTACATGAACCGATTACAGAAATCTAAGACCTCGTAGTTGAAGAGCATAACCCTAGCGCTATCCTCTAGAACTGCAAGTAGTGTGTAAAAAATAATAAACATGATAAAAAAGGGATGTTTTACATTTATGGTCCAATTAATTCTTTGATATACTTATACGGTCTGTGATTTTCACTGATTTATATTACACCTAGATTATATAAAAAACAATGCATATTTAATATCTTGAATGATGAAAAACAGCATATTTAATACATGAATAAGAAATAAAAGAGCTTGTTATATTAATAAACATTTATCATATTTATAAGCCTGAAGACTGTTCACATGTTTTTTTTCAGTAACAATACAGCATAGAAAAATGCCAAATCTAAATGTACATACAAAACATATACGTTTATTCAGCCAGAGCGTTTCTTGATGCACCATTTTCTTTGCTGCCACATGAGAAAAGCACCCATGTGAAAGGTGTCTAAATGTTTTGGAAATATAAAAAGCTGTAATTAGAATGGTATGTTGATTTACTTTTACGGTCTGAAATATTTCTTGATTTACTGGATGGAACTACTATTTTCAGACTGTAAAAGTAAAGAGAGAAAAAAGTGTTTCCCATAATCCAAATTAAAAACAGTTTGGACACCAAAGAACGCAAACCCCTTCTCATCCATTCACTTCAGACAGCTTCAGGATAGAGCCCAATGTTATTTATAAATATTCATGATTTCATTCAAATTAAGGTCTATGAAGACCCACAAATATATTCAACTACTAGCTATCCCACAAATATTGAAGTAACTTATTAATTCTTGTTCACTTGTCTACTACCTACAGAAGACTGAGCACATGTTAATAAACATTGCATGGGTAACTGCAACAAATTATCACACATTGAGTTTGAGTTTGAATCCGATTAATATTTCTCCTGCAGTTACCCATTAGAGTGCTCTGTTTTAAGGGTAAGTTACGAGTTATCAAACAGTTCCACATTTTCTATCATATTAGACAATATATATGATAACAACCCTAAACTCTATTGTCACTGGTCCCAGTGGGACAAGGTGGGGGATTTCATTCAAACGGGGCACATTTATTACCAGTCTGCAGAAACTGGTAAAGTGTTTGTAGAGATCTCTTATTCTGTTATGAGTAAAATTAATATAAATATTATAGGGATTAATTCAGAAGTGTTTGTAGCAAAATTAATGTAAATATAGGAATTAAGGGGCATTCCATGACAAGTGGACCAAAAATATAAAATTTAACACCACAACCCCTCAGATTTGCAAAAAAGTTGGTACAAAGAGTTCTTGTGCCCAATAAGCTCTATTTTGAGAATCTCAGCTCTCTAGCTCTTATAGGACAAAAGTTATGACCTTGTGAATTTTTGAAAAAAGGGCAAAATGGCTTGACGTCACCATATTATACTGCAATTGGTCCTTGGAGAGAAATATCTAATTTTCTCATATGCTAAAATGTTATTTGGGAGAAAATTTATGAAAATTTTATAATATTGGAGAGAAATTCAGCTACATTTTGTTTGGAGAGAGTTTGATAAACAAATGGAGAGTTTGATAATTACAATAATTTACTTGATTTACATGCAATTATTGGGAGGCATTTTGGAGAATTCTGCTCATTTTGGAGTACTAAGTAAAATAGTATGGCTTAAACTCTCTATTTGTCTCTCCAACTCTCTTCAAAAATAACCAAATTTCCTGAATTATTCAATATCCAGTGACAATTTTCTAATTAATTCCTATGTTTATGGAGAGTATTTAACCGTATTTTGAGATTTTTGGCCATTTTGGAGAGATATTTGAAAATCTTTGGAGACAAATAGAGACAAAAATTAAAAATCTGGAGACTGATTGTACATGCTTCACAGACTGGCCCTTGCCCTTCAATTGCAGATGTACAGAAATATCTACTTTTCTCCTATGCTATAGATTATTTTGGACGGAAATTATGATAATTTGATCATTTTGGAGAGAAACTTGGGGAAAAGGTGCACTTAAGCTTAGTCTGATAGCATTGAAGAATGGAAGAAGCTATACTTCCTAATTTCGTCAGACTGGAAAATATAGGATTTCTTGGAGAACAGTTTACCAGTTCCTGCAGTCTGGAATTTGCCGCACTGCCACACTGGGAGACACTAGAGAGACAAATGGAGAGTTTATGAGTCTGTAAGCCATATTATTTTACTTCAAATTACTTGGAGAAGTTGGATGAACAAGACAACAACTTGTAATACTTCCCAGGTAATAATGAATGTCCTTACTCTCCATTTTAATGGTGAGTTTGTGACAGTAATTTTGGAACCTTCAATTGCAAATAGCGTGAAATATTTAATTTTCTCCTATGCTATCATGCCAATCTGTATTTCATGGTAAATTCCACCGACATGTCAGTGAAATTTTTCTCCTTTGAAAATAATATTCTGGCAAAGTTGGTGGATTGTAGCTATTTATTCCTATGCTACCAACTTACCATCAATTATAGGAGGATAAATGAGAAAATGATGTTGGTGGATCAGTCGAATTATTGGAAATTTATGGAGAATTTTTCAGGTTTTTGAAAAAGTCAGTGGAATTTTGTGCACCAAATACATACTGGCTACCATGTTAGTGATGTTACAGAGTATGTCAGTTAAAGCCAAATAATTAACTTAGATTTCAAAAGGTCAAAACTTAGATTATTTTTAGTCAGATATGTCTAATGGCTTTAAATTTTGATATAATTCCTATGTTCCCATGTTTATTTTGGCTTGAAATCTTCAAAATATGAGCCAAATTGGCTTGGCTCAGAATTTTCCAACCAATGGAACATGGCTATGCTAGTGCTACAATGTTATTTTCAATATTTTGAAGAGAATTTATGATAATTTGCTCATTTTGGATTTTGGGCGAGAAATTTGGAGAGAACTGGAGAGACAAATGGAGAGTTTATGAGCCATACTATTTTACTTGGAACACTTCACCAGAGAATTAACCAGTCTGCAGAAACTGGAAAAGTCTTCGTAGAGATCTCTTATTCTGTTCGTAGCGAAATTAATGTAAATATAGGGATTTAATTCAAAAGTGTTCATAGCAAAATTAATGGAAATACAGGAATTAATTCAAAATTGTTCGGAGAGAATATCCAAAATATCTACCATATTCCAGACTGTATTTCATGATAAATTCCACTGACTTGTCGGTGTAATTTTTTTCCATTGAAAATAATATTCTGGCAAAGTCGGTGGATTTTTAGCTATCTATTCTTAAGTTAGTGAGTGTTACCATTAATTTTCAGTGGAAAAATGGGTAAAATCACTGAAATGTTGGTGGATCAGCCAAATTACTTGAAATTTATGGTGGATTTTTTCAGCTTTTTCAGAAAGTCAGTCGAATTTTGTGCACCAAATGCAGAGTAACAGACTGGCCCACAGCCCACTGACCCAGTCTGTATTTGGTGCACAAAATCCCACTGACTTTCTCAAAATGCTGAAAAAATCCACCATAAATTTCCAGTATTTTTGCTGATCCACCAACATTTTTCCAATTTATCCACCGAAAATTAATGGTAACATAGAAATAAATAGCTAAAAATCCACCGACTTTGCCAGAATATTATATTCTAAGGTGAAAAAATTCCACCGACATGTCGGTGGAATTTACCACGAAATACAGACTGGGCCCACTCTGGAAAATAGTAATACCTTAGGCAAGGCTAACAGTAACAGATGAATTTTAGAGGCTAAAGCCTAAATGCTGCGGATTATACAGTTCCAATTAATTTATTACTCTATTAAAGTCTATTTTAAGGTTTGCTAAACTCCAACAGTCAAACAGAGAGATTAATCCATCAGAAAAGACCACTTTTTCCAGAGTGGCGCAACTAAAACTTTACTTTAGGTCACTCATTAATTTAGATTCCCAATCATCTAAGGAATAAAATCAATCATCAAATTACAATCCTATGAAATATACTAATATAGGAACATAAATTTAATAAAAATTTGGTTACTCACAGACATTTCTTCAGCGATATTTATATTTTCAGCATCTGGAACTGGAACTGGACTGGAACTGGATTTCGGGGGGGATTCTAGAATATGGCTTTTCAGCGCCACTGTCCCCCCTCCTGGACCCCTTGACTTCACACCCCCCAGCCCCTTCCGCAGGGCCGAGACCTCCTCCTCCAGTCCTCAACCCTCACCCTCTGGCAGACCCACTCCCTCCCCTGCCATCAACCCCCTCTCCCTCCACGCCTCCTCCAGAAAACTCCACACCCCATCAAGATTCCTCTCACCAAAGCTCATCACCCCACTCATACTCACCACCCCATATCTCTCCCTCACCTCCATCAGCATAGGACACTCCAGCAGGAAGTGCTCCAAAGTCTCCTCCTCCGCACCACACATCCTACACCCAACCTCCCCACCCCAAAATCTCTCCCTCCACCCCAATCTAAGAGAATTTGTTCTTACTCTGAACAGCAGACATGCTCCCCACCTATTTTCGTACCATTCTCCCCCTATTCCCTCCTTCTCTCTGTACCATACCAATGTACTTCTGCTTTCCACCTCCCTTCTCCATCTACTCTCCTCCCACCTATCAACTATTCTTCCCAATTCCCCGCTATCTAACACCCTCAGGGCCTCCCAGTCCAAACTAAGCTCCGCCATATACTCCTCTATCTTTCTCATCCATGAATTACCACCACCCCTCTCCCTCACCCTCTCAACCATATCCCTCAGTACCTCATTCCCAGTGTTCATCAAGAACCCACCAAACCTAACCTTCATCTTCATGTCCCTTGCCATAGCTGACGAGCACCCTACTTCACCCTGCAGACCTGCCACTGGTGCATAAGTAGGTGCCCTCAAGATCCTTCTCCAAACCCCATTCTCCAATCTCTGCAACTTCCCAATCTCAGTCTTATTCCACACCATAACCTCTCCCGCATGCAACACCCCTGGCAGCACCACACTCTTCCAAAAAGTTTTGCCCATCAGTAGTCTGTCACAGGACCTCTCCACCACTGAGTAGGTTACATTCACCATTCTCTCCGCACTCCTTATCTTTTCCTTCTTATTTTCCCTAAAACAGTCCCTCCTTGCACTCACCAACACTCCCAGATATCTAACTTCCTCCACCACTTCCATCCCCCTGATCACACTCTCTCCAACGTCACCCCCACCATTAAAAACCATACACTTACTCTTCTCCCTACTTATACTCAAACCACAATCCCTTGCACACTCCTCCAATATATCAACCATCTCCCCCGCCTCCTCCCTCGATCTTGCCAACAGCAAGCCATCATCCGCATAAAAAAGCACCGGTATCCTTCTTTGTCCGCTTCTATACCCCAGGCCACTCCTTAGCAATCTCTCTATAATTCTCCCCACCACCATCACAAACAACCTAGGCGATCCTGTGCAACCCTGCCTTATCCCGTTCTTCACTTCCATCTCACCCAACTCCCTTCCTTCACGCCATACCTCAGTCTTATCCCCCCTATACAGCTCCGCTATCACCTGAATCACCCTTGGATCACACTTATAATACATTAGATTTTCAATCAGTGCTTCCCTATCAATGCTATCAAATGCCTTACTGAAATCCACCGCTACCACAACCAACACCTCCTTCCTCATATAGCTCTCCTCCACACAGTTATTCAAAATCCACAAGTTTTCCTCTATCCTCCTTCCTTCCGTAAAACCAGCCTGCAAACCACTCACCCTTCCATCAAACATCTCCTGTCCCACCAATCTATCTTTGACCATACCCATGAACAGCTTGTACCCTACATTTGTTAGAGCCACAGGTCTATGCTGCATAGCCTGTGGCTTGCTTACCTTGGGAATCATTACTGTTTTTGATTTCTTCCACTCCTCCCTAACCCCACCTCTTTCCAGCACCCCATTGTACACCTCAACCATACCCTCCAAACATTTCTCACTCCTACACATAGCCTTATATAGTTCTCCCTTAATACCATCAGGGCCTGGTTGCTTTCCACCTTTCACTTTCTTTATTCTCCTCTCCACATCCTCCTTCACGAACTCAACATCACCCATCCACTCCTCCACACCCGACACCACCCTCAACCTTACAACTCCTGGTATACTTCTGTCTTCTCTCTCAATTCTTCTTCTCTCCAGAACCTGAATTCCAATTTCTCTGTCTCTTTCATATTGTTGCCTTCTCTCTCCATTCCAAACTTCCTCTACTCTATTTTCCATCTTTTGATATATCTCTTTCCAACCACTCATCATCAACTCCCTTTCTAATTCTTCTCCTATTTCTTCTCCATTTACTCCATATAACTTTGCTCTTTTTTTCTGAGACTCTCTCCCTTGGAGTTTCTCAATCATTTTCCACTTCTTCTTGCCATTTTTATTCACTCTCACTTCCTCAGCTACTCTTCTCTCATATCCCATCTTCACCTCCCTCACTAACCTCTTCACTTTTTCTTTTTGCTCTCTATAAAGAGTCCATGCTCTATCTCTCTCCTCACCTTCTACTCTCCTTTTCCTTCTGTTTAGAACTCTCCTGTATTTTATTTCCCTTCTGATTTCACTATTCATCCATGGTTGATCAATCACCCTCCTACTAATTTTTCCTATCCTTCTCCTACCATTTCTTCTCAGACATTCATTAGCTTTTTCCTGTACTATTCTCTCCCAATCATTTATATCCATATTTACTATTCTATCTATCTCTCCTTCCACCTTGCTCACAAATTCATTCATCATAGTTTCATCATCCACCTTATAGTAACTATTCTCATCATATTCACATTCCCTTCTTTTTAACTTTTCTTCCTTCACTCTGAAAACTCCAGACATGTAGCAGTGGTCCGACATATCAAACATTTCCTTCCTCTCGTCTATAACCATCCCCTCAAATCTCCTATACATCATCTCATTCACCAAATAATAATCAATTACACTTCTTTCATTCCCCTGCACTCTGGTATACTTCCCCTCACATCTCTCATCCACATTTAGCATCACCAAGTTCCACTTCTGCAAGAAGTCCAACATAATTTCCCCATTCCTATTTAATTCTTGTTCCCCCAAAAAACCTACATGCCCATTAAAATCTCCTAAAACAACAAGAGCCCTGTTCTCTGGCATCCTTCCCAAAATCTGATCCAAATATCTATATATTTCCCTATTCCTGTCCAAATCCCTAGTGTCCATATACACTAGAACCATCCAGAAACAAAATTTTCCCACCCTCACCTCTGATGCCAGTAAATCTCTGCAGTCACAGTCGATCTTCTCCATCTCCACTTCCCCCTCATCACTTGTTAGCATCATCATTCCTCCCCCCTTCTTATCACTCATCTCTCTCATCCTATCTATTATATTAACATCATCTCCCCACTCCACTCTTTTGAATTTTTCATGAGTTTCAACCAATCCAATTATCCTTACTTCATTCGCCTCCTTCTCTTCTCCCATTCTTCTCATAACATCTATAGCCTTCACGTCAGTCAGTCCCTGCACATTTATCATATCGATTCTCACCAGACTACCTCCCCCTCCCACTCTACCACCTCTCAATCTCAGTCCCTTATACTCCTCCATTCCATCCCCTTTCACATTCTCTACCCTTCATTTGTTATTCGTATCGCCAGGTTTTTGTTCTACCTTTCCTCCTTCTACTGATGTACTTGTTTGTTCCTTTTGCCAGCTCTCCACCCTCTTTACTATCTTTCCCTTTCTTATGTATATATTCTCCCCCTCCCCTCTCCTTTTCCACAATTCTTCCCTTATTTTCTTATCCTGTATTCTTTCATTTCTAGTTAAATCAGGCATTATCATAACCCTCTTAAACCTATCTCCCATCTTCCTCAAATTTTTCGCTTTTCCTATCACCGCCCACTTCTGACCCACCGTCTCCATTCTGACCAGTGTCGGCACTTCCCTATTATTGTTCTCTTCCTCTCGTCCTTTCCCCCCTCTCAATCTAGTAATTTCAGCAATGTGTGTATTTCTTATACCTAACTTAACCTCAATTATTTCTATCAACTTCTCCCTATCATCTCTGTCTCCTCCCTCCCCCAAACCGTACACCACCAAATTGCAAACTCTCTTCTTTCTCTCATCATCCTCCTTCACTTCACTCATCACTTCCTCTTTTATCTCCTTCACAATTTCCTCTTTTTTCCCTACTTCTGCCTCCATTCTAACATCTAAGTTAATTTCTTCTGTTGGTCTTTCTCCCATTACCAATTTTCTCCCTATTTCTTCCTTAATTTCTGCAATCACTTCCTCCTTAATTTCTCTCTTTACTTCACTCTTTACTTTCCTTAGTTCTACAAAGAATCTCTCCATTTCTCCCTTCATCTCCTCATTTAATTTCCTCAAATACCTATTTTCCTCTTCTAAGCTTTTCATCCTATCCTTCGCTCCCTTCACAAACTCCTCGCAATTACCACACACCCACATCGTGCTATCCGCCAAGCTCTTAAAACTCTCAAAATCCTTCTTGCTTAACCCACCACACCCGCAATGATACCATTTATCGCACACATCACATTGGATTCCATTTTGTCTCTCCCCCACCTTCTTACCACATCCAACCCCCCCACATACCCCTGCCATCTCTCTCGGATTATCATTCAGGCTAAAAGCTCCAAAGGCACCAGAGGGCATGGGTTTTGCACTGGCATCTGAGGTAACCCCCTTTGATCGGGGCTTGGTTGGTGATCTTTCTACACCCCCCATCACTTATCTTGACTTCACAAAAATAAAATAGAACTTCACCGACGAAAGAGACACGTTGCGACCGCACACGATGAAAGCACCCGATAGCATCACCCATAACAATTTCAACAAAGAAAAGTACACAATGTTTTGATGATCAGCTGTGGAGTGTTGCCATCTAGAGGTAAAACACTTCCTATACTTACAATGCTCAAGTTTCAACATGATCCTAACAATACTTCACAAGGTCATCATTAAACTTCTATTAATGTAAATGATATAAATCAAATTACAGCTTTGTTTTATTTTTATTCCTAAATAAGTAACTTAAGAAATATTCAGTGATTGTTGTTATTCCAAATTTAAGATTGCGCAATTACTATAACAACATAACTACCAAGGGCAAGGGTCAATGGGTGTATGTCATAGCCCCCCCCCCCTAGGACATAAGCCCCCCGTCACGAGCCCCCCCCCCCTGTTTTTAAATCCTTATTCACCTATATTATTTAATCCTTATTGACAATTTTGTAGTTCATTACTGATTAAACATAAAATATATGTATATCGGGGGGCGTACCACCCCCAACCCCCCCCTGCCTGATCATTAATAAACGATCATGAAGTGTGCAGTACAACAAACTAGCAGATACAACAAACTACATTGAATTATAAAAAATCTCAGCTATTCCTATCTATATCTAAGTAGCTAGCTGTTCATTTGTTTAACTAGGTAAATAAGGATTAAAAACAGGATGGGGGGGGGGGCTCGTGACCGGGGGGTCTTATGTCCCAGGGGAGGGGTCATTACCGGGGGAACTCATGAGCATACCCTAGGGTCGATAGGTATGTACTGTAAGAGCCCCCCGGTCATGAGCCCTCCCGGTCACGAGCCCCCCCCCCCCGGTCATGAGCCCCCTAGGTCAAAAGCCCCCCCCCCCTCCCGGTCACGAGCTCTCCCCCCCCCTCCCTGTTTTTTAATCCTGTTGTACTGCACACTTCATGATTGTTTAATGACCTGGCAGGGGGGTTCGGGGGCTGGCACGCCCCCGATATACGTATATTTTATGTATAATCAGTAATGAACTACAAAAATGTCAATAAGGATCAAATAATATAGGTAAATAAGGTTTAAAAAGAGGGGGGCTCGTGATCGGGGAGGCCTCTTGACCAAGGGGGGGGGGGGAGGTTCATGACCGGGGGGGAGGGCTCTTGACCAAGGGGGGGGGGTCATGACCGGGGGGGGGGTGGCTCTTGACTGGGGGGCTCTTGACCGGGGGGGCTTATGACCTACACCCGTACTGTACACATAGATATATATTGTTGTAACGGTAGAAATTATTTTTTATTAATTCTTAAATAACTGAAAAACAGCAGACCGCTGGATTTCAAACACCGGGACAAATTATCAGAAATAGAGTATATATGCACGTAGCCTGAAGGTTAAATTGCTTCATTATCAATATACTGATTTTTTTTAATGTTCTTGAGTATTTTTATTATAATTGTGAAAACTGTGTTAACTTTCATACAATGAAAAAAAAGTGATTTCACACAAATAAAACGTGAATGGTATGATAGCTGTATATACTGTATACACTTCAGGTAACTCTATAGAGGCGGACTACAGTATTTAAGAAGGAAGATAAAAGGAGAAAATGTGCTGGTGAAGTGGGTGCTGAGTGGTTTGAAGAGAGGTTTAGTAGGATGGTAGAAGAGAAACCAGAAAGTCTTGGAGTGCGGTGAAATAGAGTCAGACGAGTTGCAGAGGATGAGCGGACAGAATAGCAGAGAGAGTGGAGAGGGAGTGGAATGAGGAGTTGATTGAGAGGAGCACGCTGTGCTATACAGAGCAAGGTTTATATACACTATAATAGTCCATAAGCCTTGGTACAGAGAGTTTTAAACTGAGATGATCGAGGGAAGAGGACCACGAGGGAGGAGAAAGAGAGAGAGACAGGATATGGTTCCTAGCAAAAACCAACTGCTTGTGACTGAGAGACAGGAGGAGAAAGAGGGATGAGGACAGATACTTTGTATGTGTTGGATTGTGAGGAGCTGGAAGATGAGAGGAGAGGGACTGTGAAAATGCAGAGACCGAGAGTGCGGTGGTGGGAGAGTTCTTGTTTGGAGAGGAGATTGAAGAGCGTAGTTTTGATGAAGATTTAGAGGAGGAGACAAGTGATTGAAAGAAAAGGAGATGAATGAATAAGCGGATGAAAAAGAGGATGAGTGGCGCAGATGAAGAAGGAGTCGACGAAAATGGCACTATTCAAAAAAATCTTGACTGACGGTATGCCTACATATACAATACTGGAAAATTATAATGGATTTTTCAAAATCGAAATATTGTTTACGAAAAGGTTAATTAAACCAATTTCATTGATTGTAAACAGATTCATTTTAATACACTGATATTGGATACGTAATTAGCAACATTTAACATCCGTAAAGGGCCGTACACACGTAGGGTTTTTAAGACTTTCCACCAGACTTTTTGTTATCCATGACATCCATGATACCTGCAGGTATCATGGATATCAACTAAAATAAATAACAATTATATCGTTTTTTCTTATATTCTTGCGGAAAAAGTAGGAGGAGCTTAACAAAAAGTCTGGTGGAAAGACTTAAAAAACCCTACACACCCAGTCATTTTCCCCTTACTCATCAAAGTCACAAATCATTTCAGTCACTCACTCTAAGGATCAAAACTACCCTAATTTGAATAGGGAGGAGGGAAAAAATTCTCCACCCCTTCATCTCTTTTTTTTACTGTCGTTAAATTTAATCTTTTTTTGTGTTCGATTTTGAATAAAATTGATTTTAATTAAATTGATGGGAATAGGAAAATTTGGTAGAGA
Organism: Caprella mutica; assembly: GCA_947561585.1. Taxonomy (NCBI): domain Eukaryota; kingdom Metazoa; phylum Arthropoda; class Malacostraca; order Amphipoda; family Caprellidae; genus Caprella; species Caprella mutica. The sequence goes on along the minus strand of CANNZV010000937.1, from coordinate 128,232 downwards.
CTGTGGAGAAAATGATGGAGAATGGGGAACCAACTGTTGAAGCACTTACGGATAATAAATGTTGTAAAACTATCAGTGGTAATGTCAAAAAATAAATCCATTTGAAATCTACGAATTTGGTTTAATTAACCATTTTGTAAACAAAAATTTCAATTAAAAAAATACGATAATTTTCCAGTACTGCATGTACGTATAATACAGTACTTGTCTCGGTTTTATTATACCCCGCTTTTATAGACGTGATAATAATTTCGAAGTATGTCCCGATACTATAACCGTTTGTAGACATAGTGCTGATGTTAATATATTAAATATCGTATTTTTATTTTCAGATTTTTGTGTTCCAATCAGATACATGTGTCACGCGCGTTTGAGTGATCTGCCATATTGACCGATTTCGTTGCGCAATCTATTGATCAATAGTTTGTGCAGCCATCGATCGATAGCGCAACCATCAATCGATTGCTGCGCGCTCGAATGATATCATCTTTTTTAGCTTGTGCATCAAATTGGCATATTTTATCTCGGATATCAATCGATAGCGCAACCATCGATCGATTTCTGCGCGTTCGAATGAAACGGATTTTCTTAGTTTATGCATTTAATTAATTGTAATGTTTTCAATGGGAAAATACTTTTAAATACTTTTTTATATTTAATAAGGCAACCATCAGTCGATTGTTGCGCATTTGAATGATATGGATTTTTTAGTTTCTCTATTAAATGTAACAAATAGATGCATAAACTAAACAAATCCATATCATTCAAACGCGCAACGATCGACTGATGGTTGCCTTATTAGATATAAAAAAGTATTTTTCCATCAAAAACAAAACAATTAATTAAATGCATAAACTAAGAAAATCCTTTTCATTCGAACGCGCAGAAATCGATCGATGGTTGCGCTATCGATTGATATCCTAGATAAAATATGCCAATTTGATGCACAAGCTAAAAAAATGATATCATTCGAACGCGCAGCAATCGACCGATGGTTGCGCTATCGATCGATATCCTAGATAAAATATGCCAATTTGATGCACAAGCTAAAAAAATGATATCATTCGAACGCGCAGCAATCGACCGATGGTTGCGCTATCGATCGATGGCTGCGCAAACTGTCGATCAATAGATTGCGGAGCGAAATCGGTCGATATGGCAGATCAATCAAACGTGCATGACACATATACTAAAATGTTTCTATATCCCTCGAACGCAAAACAATCAATCGTTGGTTGCGCTATCGATCGATGGCTGTGATAACGATTGATGCATGCATGCAGGTCAGATAAACGCGCAATACATGTATATATGTGTAAACCTAGCCAGTAGCCAACATAATGAAAACATAAAAGAAAACTCTTCCAGTTGAACATTTTACATACGTTTTATCTATTTTAACTGGTATCAATTAACTACAATAATAATTAAAGGTCCCCTCCAAGCAAATATTTTTATTGCCTTATTCAACGAGGCTAATGTTTCTTATCATTTTGCTGCAAACCGCATCGAATTTGGTAGCATATTTTTAATTTTATATGCTTTTAAAGATTTTTATAATCTAAACTGTACAAAACCTATTTTACTTCCGACTTACTAATTTAATAAGTTTTCAGCCTGAAGAAAAAGAATGTACACCATTTGTTTTGATTGTCAACTAGGTATTAGGTTTAATAAATCCATTCAATATTCGTGTAAAGGTATAAATAAAATTTGATAAACTTATTATAGAAACGTTTATATACCTTAGGAAACAATTAATATATAAGATATAGGCCGAAAATGCATGGTTTGTTTATAAAATTTAAATTTGTAATCAAAACAAAGAGTGTACAATCTTCTTCTCGAGCATCAGATTAGTGATTCGCTCAATTGTTGCTCACAAAGTATTAAAAAACTTTAAAAATAAATTTTGAAATATATACTGAACCGAATTGTATGCGGTTTGCGGAATAATAATCGTAGACCTTAGTTCTATAATATTATGTTATAAACTCATTTTTTCCCGGAGCCTGGAGAGGACCTTTAAAGACTATACCTATGTAAAGCTAAGCTAGATATATTTAGAAGAATTTAACAGCACTTGCGATAATTACCTTAGCAGAATGCGGGAAGGTCATATTTCAGCTGTGGTATATTTATTTATTTATTTATTTATCATTCGCTTAACTGAAAAAGTGTTCAACCAAATTGCATTAAATTTGGTGAAACGATTGGTCAATGTCCAGTGGTAAAATTTTGGGAGTGACCCGGTCAAAGGTCAAGGTTATGATCTTTTATAACTCAAAAAGTATTGAACCATATTGCATGAAACTTAGTGGGACGATTGGTTAATATGCAGGAATCATTTTGTTAGATTTTGGGAGCTATCGAGTCAAAGATCAAGGTCAAGGCCATTTGCAATTCATAACTCAAAAAGTATTTAACCAAATTGTCTGAAATTTGATGATGGAACCTAATGGAGCCTGATGGAACCTAATGGAGCCTGATAAAACCTAATGGAACCTAATGGAGCCTGATGGAACCTGATGGAACCTAATGGAGCCTGATGGAACTTAATAGAGTCTGATGGAACCTAATGGAACCTGATGGAACCTAATGGAACCTGATGGAACCTAATGGAACCTAATGGAAACTAATGGAACCTAATGGAACCTGATGGAACCTAATGGAATACTAAATGGAGTCCTATCCTTGATCCTACCCACCTCTATTCGGGAAAAAATAACTTGGGACTATTTACCGAATGGAACCGAATGGAACTTAATGGAACCTATAGAACCTTTTGGAACCTAATGGAACCTGATGGAAACTGATGGAATACCGAATGGAGTCCTACCCTTGATCCAACCCACCTCTATTCGGCTAAAAATAACTTCCATTCGGTAAATAGTCCTGGGACTATTTACTGAATGGAAGTTATTTTTAGCCGAATAGAGGTGGGTAAGATCAAGGGTAGGACTCCGTTCGGTATTCCATTAGGTTCCATTATGTTCCATTAGGCTCCATTAAGTTCCATTAGGTTCCATTATGTTCCATTAGGCTCCATTCAGTTCCATTTGGTAAATAGTCCTACCCCAATTGGTCAATGTCCAGAAACCATCTGTTAGAATTTTTGGAGCGCTGGCCGGTCAAAGGTCAAGGTCATTTATAACTCAATAACTCAAAAAGTATTAAACCATATTGCATGAAACTTGGTAGTACAATTATTTATTATCCAGTTAGCAGTTTGTTAAATTTTGGGAGAGAACGGGTCAATGCGGCGGCGATGGTATGCGCTCTACCGAGTGCACATAATCTAGTTAAGCTATATTTTAATTTCAAGGTCAAAGTGCCGTCAGAACTTGCGTACCTATATATACCTATGTAATGTATACTGTATAATGATTAGCGAAGTTGTTCAAAAACAAGTCTTGTCTTAGAATCACGTAGACCATGCATTCGCATTTGAATATGCATTTGCGCATAATATGTATTATTACATATTATACAATAAAACTATTGCAGTTGGATGAATTTCAAGTCAACTCTACGGTCTCTACCTATTAACCTATTACTACTTGATAGCTAACAATATATAGGTAGGTTACGTTTTAAATAGATATATGAGTAAATTAGTAATATCTATACAATATACATGGGTAATCGTTCCGTTAGTTGGTAGCTAACAATAAAATGAAAAACAAATTGTAAATCTTGATTGGTATTCGGGTATTGATAGCAATTATTTGAAAAAATTAGCTAGGTTGAGAAACCTATTTCGTGCATCCAAATTTCCATTAAAACAATATAATAATATAATTTGTATATAGTTTCATGAGTCTCATATCACACAAGTGCTCATCCTATCAGTTAACAGATTGTTGCAAAAGTATATTCATAATTCTTCAGTGACTCCAATAATATACCAGTTGATTTGTAGCTGCAGTAGTGAGCAGACGTGTCGAAATGATCTCCAACGCACTTCTCAGGACTCTCTCGAGAGGAGTCACTACATCTCTCAAAGCCTCTTATTCTTCATTGGCTCAGCCTAATCCCAACCCTGATATTGAATGCACTGGCGTAAGTAATAAATCTAGTTAGATAAGTGGATTAGTTTCACAATTTTGAACGTTAGGAACCTAACTTAAGTTAATTAAACTAACGACGTAGATAGGGTCACACAGGTAAATTGCGGTTCTTTAAATTCCATGAAAGTCTATAGTATCTGCTGAACCTATTTTATATTGAAATGCTTCATATCAAAGGAAGTGCCATGCTTTTCTTTAATTACTGTGATTTGAAGCTATTTTTATCAGCGTTCTGTGGTTAGAGGCCACAGTTGCCTAACGTGCCGCATTTTACCTGCTCTAGAGTCTAGTAGTCTACCCTACCTAGTTAGGAACCTTTGATTAGTTATATTCACCAACTCATTTCCGTCGATACCGTAACGTTAGCCAGTTATGTTAAGACATAGTCACAACTAACTTTCCGTACGGTTCAACGGTTGTACCCAGTTAGGGTAAATTACGAATTATTGTTCATTTTCATATCTTTGGTCATATAAGAAAAAACTATATTACAATTGCTATTTAATTTTAATTGGTATTGTAATATAGTTCTTCTTTCATGACTGAAGATATGAAACTGACTGATAATTCATAATTTACCCCAAGTTAAATTAATTATTAAGTTTAAATTTTTTTTAAAGTATTCCATCATTGTTTTCTGTGTGAACTCGGCTGTCAAATATTGTCAGTTAAATTGCTAATTAATGATCATGTTAACATGATGACTAATTCAATATTTCCTTCCAATTAAAATGATTAAATTTGCTATTCCTTAGTTTTAGTTCTATCATCTATGAAATAACAGCCAATTAAATTTTAATTGCCTGTAACAGAAATACTCTGACCAGTCTGCAGAAACTTGTAAAGTGTTCATAGAGATCTTATTCTTTTTGTAGCATAATTAATGTAAATATAAGAATTAATTAAAAATTGTTTAGAGAATATCCCAAATACCTATCTCCCATATTCTGCAGACTGGTACTCTTGAGACTGTCTGATCATCTGATGTATGATGTCTTGAATTCTTACTTTTTCAATTCCTTGTTTTATTTTAAGATAATCCCAGAAATCTGAGAATATTATAATTTTTTTTAGTTTTGATTTTGCCATGTTGCAGCCAGTTTGCAAACTTGCAGAAAAGTTGAAATTTTTTTGTTAAATTTTTGGTTCATTGATTAGCTAGATTTGCATATAAATTGAAATAAAATCGAAGTTCAATTAAATTTGACAAATCTTTAGATTGAGATTTACCTGAAGTTGTACCTAGGTTGCAGTTGTAGCTACGGATATTTTAACTGCTTGGTAGAAACTAAATGGAAAGATAAAAGGCTATACTTAAGGTCTTGAAGTAGTTACTGTCAAGTGGCAACCAACTGATAGCTAAAGTAAGGAATTATTTCTCTATCCTAGAGCTAATTAGGAAAGTTATCCTCAAGTTATACCTTGAGAAAGATTTATATTTAATATTACTCTGTTCTTTTAATATAACTGAATAATACTTCAAAATCATGAACTACTGTAAGCTTTTGTAAAGACACTTGTCACTTCCTAAAAAAAAATGTTGTTGACCTTGAAGCAGAAATTTGCTATTATCCAACCTTAAAACTACAGTAAGAAGCAAGAAATCTCAAACATGTTACCAGAATCATTGTGTACACTCTACTCTGTACAGTCGTCTTTTTAATTAAACATTGAAAAATGAATAGGAATGGGTATTACAAATTTCAATCTTGGATTAGTGAATGATAGTATTTTTGATGTGTAGACCTGATTTGGTGCTAGTTTTTATCATTTTTCTCTTGTAGAATGTCTTTATAATTTTAGTTTATGCAATGTAGCTAAATAATATAATCAGTTTTATTGCTTCTAATAATGGGTATAGATTTTGTACAGTGTATATTTTATTTTATACTTGCTCAATGAAGTGAAGCTATACTAGCAATGCTCTGATACACTATTGTTGATCATTACTTGTAGTTTTTATAATTTTAATATTTTATCCTCTCGATAAAGTTATAGATGAGTGTTATCTGAAAGTTGAACTCTGTCAACTCTCCTTTGAGCATCTCGTTTGTAAACACTTTGCAAGCTACTCACAGGATCATTAGAGGAGCTGTCCAAATTGAAGTAGATTGCAGCAACTTTTTCAGGGCCAGGCTTATCAATAATCAATTAATGTGATCTTGATGGAGTGCATTGTTGATCATGCATTTCATTGATAAGATATTGAAGTATGAACACTGTGTTGACTAGATATGACTTAGAATCTGGTTAGTACTGGATGCAATATGGCTAGAATTTATGAGATGGAAAGTCATAAAGATCTATAAATTATTTTAATATACAAATAATTGTTTTATAAATAGTTCATCTCTTCTTAATTACTTTCATATTAATTTGATCATATGAAACATTGTTAATCTTAGGTAGCACACAATAGAAAATTTTGTGGGAGCCACTTTCCTTACTGACTACTTCTTCATGGTCCCTTGTATTTAATTCCCTTTTCATGATTCTACTGGTATCATAGTATGGCTGGTAGAATATAAGAAGTCTCTAGTAAAAAGTATAGTTCAGTACCCACTTTTATTTTTTCATAGCCTTTATTTTTACTTTTACTATTTTTTTCAAATTTTAATATTGATTGTAGATTCTTTTATTTGGACGTCTTTATATTATATCATATCTTAACTCTAAAAAGTAGATATTTTATCACAGGAAATGCATTATCTGGCTATGAGACGCTTTTTTCAAATGCTTCCTCTAGCCCTTTTTTGTTAAAAGGAAAGAATTTCTATCAAAAATGGCAGAGCTTATGTTGGAATAGAATAATTATTCCTATTTTTCATGTTACTAATGCTGCAATTTGTTATCTTATCATTAAGCTATCTAATATAAAGTGCCTGTGTCACTTTTCTCTGTAATTAATTAACTAACTATTATTTCTTTAACCTCGGAAATGGTGATGGTGATATAACAGCACCTAAGCTTTCTGGCAATTATTTCCTTACTTTTTCTCAACACGTTAACTGTGGCTCTGTACATGCAATTTATAATTAAAACATTTCCTTTTCATATTAATGAATAGATGAAACCATATCTCAAAATTATCATATAAGCTCTTTGAAGGTTTGAAAGATATGAACTAGTGACCACTGGTGGGTCAAACAGCTGTTTGTTAATGTGTTAAATATCCCATCTGATGAATACTCTCCTCCTTGCAGATTTTCATCAACAATGAGTTTGTACGTTCTGAGAGTGGCAAGCAGTTCCCTACTATCAACCCTTCAACTGGAGAAAAGATATGCATGGTGGAGGAGGCTGATAAGGTGAGAGAGAGTGGTATGATCTGCTTGACCCCTTTATATTTTTGATTGCAAATCTTCATGCAGTATTTCTAAACCTTTTATCCTGGAATATATTGTATATTCAGAAAGCAGCTGGCACTCATTTGTGCCATCTGGCACATGCATGTCCATCAACATTTCATTATTGTTCAAGCAGAGTATTGTGAATTTAATCTGATTGAAGAAATATTTGATTGAACATTGTATTTTTTTATGAAGAGTAGCTACTCTACTAAATTTTAAGTTTTCAGTAACTAATTGAAAAGTTTGAAACTTAATTTACCCTTTACCTTCAGAAATTCATTTTTTGTTAACTTTTTTCTGAAAGTGGATCATAGATATATGATTGAACCTTGCCTCATGAATAGTCATATTTGGTCATTTAACTAGGTAATGAGGTGATTTGTTACATAGATGAAACATTGATCCTTGTTACTTCAGGCCGATGTAGAGAAGGCTGTGTCCGCTGCTCGCAAAGCCTTCACTCTGAATAGTGAATGGCGCACCATGGATGCGTCCCACAGGGGTGTCCTCCTCAACAGACTAGCAGACTTGATGGAGAGGGACAAGAACTACCTTGCCAGTCTTGAAACTTTGGACAACGGCAAGCCCTTCCAAGATGCCTTCAATGCCGATCTTGAGTTGAGCATCAAGAATCTGCGCTATTTTGCTGGCTATGCTGACAAGATTCATGGTAACACCATTGCCACTGACGGCCCACACTTCGCCTACACGAGATTAGAGCCAGTTGGAGTTTGTGGTCAGATCATCCCGTGGAACTTCCCACTGTTGATGCAAGCCTGGAAACTTGGCCCAGCTCTTGCCACAGGTAATTAATTTAAGTAGTTTACATTCTTAATGACTGAAGTTGAAAGCTATGTCATTCATATTTTTTCAATTCAATCAGACTCTAAACTGTGACGTAGTTAGTTTACTTCACTATAACGTCTCAGTGTATGGGCTCTTAAGTGATTAGGATCTTACTCTTATGGTATTTTCAGATTCCTTTCTCTTTATAAATCTCTTTCTACTAAATACTCATGGTACCATGCCCTAGAACCACCTTGCCACTATGGTTCCGACCTCAGGCCTCTGGTCCAAGCTTAACTGTATTTAAGGGTAATAATGGTAAAGTAATTAACACTTAAAGAGATTATATTCATTGGTCAAGCACATGTTATTACAAATAATATCTCCTCTAGAACGCTCGCAAGTTAAGGTCTCAAATAACTACGAACAGGAGAATAGGTGTGTAGCTCACGAGAGCAAATCGGTAACTGACTTGACTGTCACTTACTTACAATCATATAGGTTCGTGATGATAGTAATGCATACACAATTGCTGTGTTTGCTTTACCACAAAACTGACCTAATACAAAAGCATATTAAATTTCAACTTCATGTATTTTTTGGACCATGGAGAGAATACTGCATTACTTTCTTACTCTAAAACTAGATATTTTATCACAGGAAAGGCATTATCTGGTAATAGTTTCCAGTATATATGGTCGCTACCTATTCCAAATGCTTCCTCTAGTATTATTTCTGATAAAAGGAAAATATTTTAAGGATTTGGTAAAGCTTATTATAATGTAGGGGTAGAACAATAAGGAATCTCCTGTTAAACTATCATAAGCTAAAATTAGCTAATAGTTTAATGATTTTATGTTAATAGATAGCCATCATATTATTTTAGTTTGTTCAGACATTAAATTTAAACAATTGAATATAAATTATTTGGTGTAGGTAGTGAAATTAAATTTTCCAGACTCAATTATTTTTGTATCTCTAATTTTCTAACTACAATCACATTTGTTTTTCAGGTAACACTGTAGTTATGAAGTTAGCAGAGCAGACTCCCCTCACAGGCCTCTATGTTGCCAAGCTTGTTGCTGAGGCTGGCTTCCCTGCCGGTGTGGTGAACATCCTGCCTGGCTATGGCCATACAGCCGGTGCAGCCATCTCTAGCCACATGAATGTCGATAAGGTGGCTTTCACTGGCTCAACTGAGGTAAGGAGTACCTACTTCTGGAAAATAATGTTTCAAAAATAAGAATTGCTTATTAAATATGATTGAAAACAATCATACGGAAAGATTTATCCATTTATAAAGATTCAGAGGTTATTAATTAAACTCGACATTGAATGTTTTTTTTTTGTTCAAAGCTTTCAAATAGAAATATTTCCATTCATCATCAGCACAAAGATTTTTTATTTCTATTGGTATCAATGATACCTGTAGTTATCAACTTCAAGTTTAATTAACGACATCTTGATGAAATCATAACTAATCATTCGGTAATAATGACTCCTAATATCAGTTACTGAACCTAGTTGTTGTACACTAGTTACCAATGTGCCTCTTTTTTTTTCCAGATCGGTCAGCTCGTGCAACATGCAGCTGGTGCCAGTAACCTGAAAAGAGTGACTCTTGAATTGGGAGGCAAGAGTCCTAACATCATCTTCAAAGATGCTGATATGGACTGGGCAGTTGAACAGGCACACTTTGGTCTCTTCTTCAACCAGGTAAGAATACCATCTATTTATTTGCCTGAATTTGATTTATAAGCTAGTGAGTATAAGTAGAGTTGATTACTTCTTAAATTCAATTAATTTCCGATTCTGCTTGGGGTATTATTTTTATTGTAGCTACAGTAAAATTCTTAAGCACTAGAGTAATTTAGGAATTATTGAAAATGATTACATAAATAATTGCGTCATAGCTATCCCTCAATGAGGATAGTTTTCTATGATTTTAATCATAAAAAAAGTATTTAGTGAACCTGAGATATGAAGTGGCTCTCAGTCATGAAGGAACCAGTACTTCATAACTCGGGAGTTCCACTGTAACATTCGAGAAATTCGCCTATATTCTGTTTTGATAAGATTCTAATTTATTTACTTTATATTTTCCCAGGGTCAGTGTTGCTGTGCTGGCAGTCGTACCTTCGTGGAGGACTCCATCTATGACGAATTCGTTGAGAGGAGTGTGGAGAGAGCAAACAAGAGGGTAGTTGGCAACCCATTCGAAAATGTGGAGCAGGTACTTAGAACTTATCAATAGCTAGGTCTCAGTTTGGTAACGACGCAAGTTTCAAATTACTTGATGGGAAAAACTCTCAATATGAAAATAAAATGTATTGCTAAATAAAACAGCTATACTTAATTAGAATGACTGTATTTTAAATAGATTTATTCATTAGGTAGCTATTGTCATTAATAAAAAGCTGAGGTAATTACCATGTTATGTTAGAAAAGATCACTAATTTATCATTAATTTGATAACAGTATTTTTATGATGATTACTCTATTAAAATTTTCAGTTTTGAGAAATTAAATGAAAAAATTGAATACTCTTGAAGTTCATTTAATCCTCTCTCTCCTAAAATTCATTTGTTTGGAAAGCATCTTATTAGTTATTAGTCACAATAACACATTGTTAATAGTAAGTTTATAAAAAAAACATCAAATTCGCGGTCTAGAGCGGAAATTTCCGTCGCAGTCCATGCTTAGCATGCTAAAATAGCATATAATTACATGGCTAGGGTTAAGTAATTCCCTGTATTATTTTGTTTCTCTTCATTGCTAATTTCCTTATAATAATTGACTGAATTTTGTTCTGTTGCCAGGGTCCCCAAGTTGACGAGGAGCAGATGACCAAGATCCTGTCACTCATTGACAGCGGTAAGAAAGATGGTGCCAAGTTGGTGACAGGAGGTGCCAGGCATGGAGATAAGGGCTACTTCGTGCAGCCAACCATCTTCACTGACGTTACTGATAACATGAGGATCTCCAGAGAGGAGGTGAGTGTACTGATGACTAAGGAGTTGATTGATGTGTATTCTAGATAGAAGAACAGTAAACATTTTATTTAATATTCTTGCACTAGTCAGTTTATATCATGTTGGGACATAAGTGTATCCCTCGCTTGTAGACTAAGTTACGAATTATAGGTCATTTCCATATCTTCGATCATACAAGAAAATTTACACTAATTATTATTTAACATATATTTTAATAATAATTTTATTTTCTTATATGACCGAAAATGTGAAACTGACCCATAATTCATAACTTGCCCTATAATGTCATTAAACTTTAAAGCCTTGTTAAGTTTTGTTGCTATCTCCTCTTTATTTTGATCACTCCAGATATTCGGACCAGTGATGCAGATCCTGAAGTTCAGTCAAGTGGATGAGATTATCGAGAGGGCGAATGACTCCCAGTATGGTCTGGCAGCTGCTGTCTTCACCAAGGACCTGGACAAGGCTAACCTTTTCGCCCAGGGACTGAGAGCTGGTACAGTCTGGTAAGTTAATAAATCTGGGGTAATTTGTATTTCCCTTGATGGGAAATAGTTAGTAAAGAATTAATTCTGTTTGATAGGATCTTTCTTTTTAGAAGAATTAGCTTCCTCTTCTTGCAATAGAATATACTAAACATTATCGTTGTACTGTAGAACTCCTCTATAGTGAAGGAGTTAGGATGTAGCCAGTATGGTGAACAAATTTTCTTTAGTTTACCATAAAATAGCCTTCAGTTTTCTAAAAACTGATGACAATTCATTGCAGACTTAAGAAAATTTGTTCACTATACGGGGTAGCTACATCCTAATCATTTCACTATAGAGGAGTTCTACTGTATTAGCAAAAAAGTGAACTCTGTTTGATAAGATCTCTTCCATTTTCGGTGTACTATATTTTAGTTACTATTGGAAATGATTTAAAAGAGAAGTTATCAATAATCTTTTATTCAATTCTAGTTAGTGTATGTACCAAAAAATAGAATATGGCTACTTAAGAAACACGAGTTTTACTTTTTGTAGATTTCAGCTCATTAAAGATCTGAAATATTAATATAAACTGAACGTTCTTTTTGTAATATCCTTTTAATATATTAGATATGCAAGGGAACATTCTGTGTTTTTAGCTAATACTGGCTTTTTCACCAACAGGATCAACTGTTACGATGTTCTGAATGCACAGACACCTTTCGGAGGCTTCAAGATGTCTGGTCAGGGCAGAGAGAACTCTGAGTACGCTCTCAGAAATTACTTGGAAGTCAAGTCAGTCATCACCAAGATACCTACCAAGAATTCTTAAGTCGTGAAAATTTTATTGCAATAGTAATTTTCTTAAGAAATAACACTTGTTGAGTTGAAGGCATTATCATAATTGTTACTCTGGATTTGTTTCTAATAGCTTCATAGTTTATATACAGAATGTTTTATACAATTCTTTAATTTGTTTTCTATTCTTAATTCGTATAATAAAGTTTAAAAAACTAAGTTTATTTCATTAACCTCTTGAACTGTGGAAGTTTTTATAAACATTCGAAAAATAATTTAGAAGAAAGCTCATCAATTATTTTCCATAGAATTTTAGTTAGGTAGTTACGAATTATCTGTCGGTCCCCATTTTCAGCCATACAAGAAAATTAATTACAGTAATTAATACTCTCGCAGTTAGCTGAAGGTTATATTTTAGGAGACATTTCTATTTGTTTGTCCTCTTGTTATTCGCTGAACTCAGAAGTCTTGAAACAAATTACCTGAAATTTGGTGGGATTATTAATAACAACTAATTCTTTTGTGGGAGATCAGGTCATTTATAACTCCAAGTGTTCAACCAAATTTTGCGGGACGACTGTTATTATCAAGGAACCATTAGATTAGATTTAGAGTGAACCTGAATAGAGTTATATGCGGTGGCGAAGGCATGTGCTCTACGATTTCACGTCATCTAGTTTAAGTTTTACTATTATTGGTATCCATGATATCTGCTGGATGGATACAAATTAAATAAAATAACTTGCTATATCGTTTTTTCTTGTAGGACTGAAGATTTGAAACCGACCGATAATTCGTAACTTATCCTAGTAATGAAATGTAAAAGAAGTGCTGCTTTTTCTCGTGAAATAAATATAGGTTGAAAAGATAATACTTCTGCATTTTTTAACAGTTTTTGTAGATTTTAATTGGTATCCTGTAGTCTTAAATTCCTGCCCTATTTCCAGGATCTTATCTACCTGTGACCTAATTTTTGCTGAGAATTTAGTAAGTTTTGTAGGATTCATTAATAGCTGTTTTTTTTTATTATTTATTTAATCTAATTGATTGTATGGCCAAGCTTCAATAGATATAGGTGAACATGAATAGCAGATTTGTTTTAATTAAGAAAACTTGTGACTAGCTTGAGATGATGTCATTTTATTTGTACTGTGAAAAGTGCCACGCATTGACCTCCGTGATTTCGTCAGCTGTCCTTAAAATTGACCAGTCGCTGCTCAAACATCAAGGAGTATGTGTGTCCTTGTCTGGTGCTGTGTTTGTCAAAACTCAAATGGGAATAATTCAATGTTTACTGAATATTTCTTAGTATAAGATTTGCCACGTAATATTCTGAAATGGTACTTACTGGTTGTTCTGTCAGATTTCCTGTCACAGATACTCTGTCAGGTTTGAAAATTCCAGACTGCAGAAACTGGAAGAGTATTTTCAAAGAAATTTTTTTAAATCTTTCAATCTGTCTTCTTTTTTCTAAGAATGAATGTCTTTTGGTATAAGAGTATAAACTAGAATTTTATAAATATGCTACCTAACTAGGTAAGTGGTTAAATATTGTTTGTAGTGAAAATGATAAAGAATGTCCTATATTCCATTCCCCAGAGGGCAGAGGGCCCAGACTGACTGACATAAGAAACTGTAAACTGAGTGTAAGGTATTCACCAAGAAACACTCTTTTTACTCATGCTTTAAAGTCTAAAATTTGCAGTAAAATATATGTGAATATAGGGTCACGCAGGTAAATTAGCGGGCCTTTAATTTTTAATTGTGTCCCTCAAAAGAGTCTCTAAAACATTCTGAACTGAAATTACATTGAATTGTTGCATAGCTATCAAAATGAGTGCGGTGCGTGCTATAATTTATTACTTTATGTTTTTAACAAGTGTTTTGAAGCTATGACGTTTCTGTTATTAGAGGCCGCAATTAACCTGCTTGACCCTAGGAAGGAATCATAAATTATTTGAACAGAAATTGATTATTGTACTGTTTGTAAATTGTACAATATACTGCAGATTGCAGATTGACATTATTCTTCCAAAGATGAAAAAAGTAATAAACTCCATTTGTCTCTCCAGCTATCTCCAAAACCCTAAATTTCTATCAAATATGACCAAATAATAATAAATTCTTACCTGTAGGCTGTAGGCTTGTAGCATACTAAGCATAGGAGAAAATAAGATATTTCTCAAATAAGATACATGCACATGGCTTACATTAATGTTAATAATGTTACTAATGTACAAGTTTAATTGTGTTATCTTTTTTATTCCTTTACCAAATTACCATGATTATTATTTTTTACCACTAATTGCAGTTTTAGAGGAATAAGATGACCAGTCTGCAGAAACTGGAAAAGTGTTCGTAGAGATCTCTTATTCTGTTCGTAGCAAAATTAATGTAAATATAGCGATTAATTCAGAAGTGTTTGTAGCTAAATTTATGTAAATATAGGAATTAATTCAAAATGGTTCGGAGAGAATATCCCAAATATCTCCCATATTCTGCAGCAGTTCACACAGTCACACTATCATCTTAAAGATGATAGTGTGACTGTGCGAACTGCTAGTGTTATGTTCTATTGTTCTTCAACTACGAGGTCTTAAATTTTTGTTTTAGGTAAACTCGAAGCTGTAGTCTTCATTTACTATCACTTCTTTTTCCTCATCCATCCAACATCCATGAGTGTAGTCCAGGGCCCCAGACAGGCCAGATTGCACGAACTGGTGAACTGTTCTCCAAGAAATCCTCTATTAGGCTATTAGCCACAGTGCTTGTGTCCATTTTCTTCATGGTGAGTGACTGGATTCACAAAGTAGCTTTTCTGCATCCATAATCATGACTTTATTCATTGAGCCACTTTTCTTTCTGACTTCTTCTTCCAGTCCCTTGCATTTAATATGTTTTGACATCAGCGATATGGCCATTGGTTCTGAAGCAGAAATTAAATCTTTACTAAATTTATAAATTAATAACTCTAACCTTAGAAATTCTTTCACCTTTTCAATATAATTAATTCAAATTCTTTCAAAATTTCAGTGTTCTTCAAGTTTAAATTAATTAACTTTTCAATCTTCATTATTAACATTAGCATTTCTAGTATCAATCTGCAAGACTGCAATTAGTACAAAATGCTGAAAGCAGTCATATTAATTGGAGGTCCTCAAAAAGGTAATACAGCCAGATTTATTTTATAATAGCTTTAAAACTTGCTTATTATTTTTTATCTTTACTAGGGTAAGTTCTTAATTATTGGTATCCTTGGTATCCATGATACCTGCAGGTATCATGGATACCAGTCGAAATAAAAGTTAAATAATAATGATTACATATTTTTTTCTTACGTGTTCGAAAATGTTGAACTGACCGATAATTAAGAACTTACCTTAGCTGTTGATTAAATGTATGTAATTTTATAATAAACATTTTCACTCAGGAACTAGGTTCAGACCTCTGTCATTGGAGATTCCCAAGCCGCTTTTCCCTGTTGCTGGTCTTCCCACAATTCAGCATCACATCGAAGCATTGGCATGCATCTCCGGAATGAGAGAAATTCTTCTCATTGGTTACTTCCCAGCCAATCAAATGGCTCAATTTGTTTCCGAGATGATCACAACTTATAAAATTAGAATCAGGTGAGAAAAGGCACACATTTATTGCCATTGTAAAGAGTTTGAGAATTGTATGTAGGGCAAGTTATATCACATCTTTGGTAATATAAGAAAAATCTATATACCTTAGATACCTAATGATAATTAAATAGAAATAAAATTATTATAACATTTTTTCTTTATAAACAAATATGTGAAACTGACTAATAATTCATAACTTACCATAGGCCAAGAGCTGAGACTAAATAAATATATAATAATAAAATCTTCTTTCAGATACCTCCAGGAGTACACATCTCTCGGAACTGCGGGTGGCATTTATCACTTCAGAGATCAAATCAAAGCAGGTGGTGCCGACTCATTTTTTGTTATAAACGGAGATGTTTGTGGTGATTTCCCTTTGACAGAAATGCTTCGTTTTCATGAGAGCAGACCTGACAAAAAATTGGTTACTTTGCTAGCGACTGAAGCTACCAGGCAGCAGTCGAGTATGTATGGCTGCATCATCGAGAATAAAGAAACTCATGAAGTGCTGCATTATGTGGAGAAGCCTGCAACTTTTGTATCTACTTTAGTGAATTGTGGTGTGTACATTTGTTCTCCCAAGATATTCCAAATGCTCCAAACTATACACAGCTCTAGGCAGGACTTTGAAAATATCGATTATGATAATGATGATGCCATTCAACTGGAGTTGGATGTTTTGAAGCCCTTGGCTGGAACTGGGGAAGCATTTGTTTTCAGCACAGATAGGTGAGTGAGTTTCATAAGTAACTGTACACATTACTTCCTACTTTTCAGATTTGGCAAATTATAGGTCTTGTGTAATTTATTTTAAAGTTGCTGTATTTATGTTAGTAATGTAATGGTAGGTATATAAAGAAACGTTTCCTTTGTCAGATGGTGGTCTCAAATCAAGACAGCCGGTTCTGCGATTTATGCCAATAGACACTACCTGAAGCTTTATAGACACCACCAGAGAATGGATAGATTGGCATCATCTTCTTCATCTCCTAAGATAATTGGAGATGTCTTTATTCACCCTACTGCTACTATCCATCCCTCAGCTACTGTAAGCTCCCAGTTTTATAATTCAAACAGTTAGGGTCCTTGAATTAGCAGTTAAATAAAAATTGGATTTCTATGGCTATCTAATTAGGTACCAAAGGTGATATTTTCTTATTTTTATATACCTTTGCTTGATATTAAATTTTTTTAAAGAATACAGTAACTATATATTATTATTATTTCTTATAGATATAGGTAGGAATTAGGTACTCACAATGATTAATATAGTTGTGAAGCTCCTAACTCTACCACAATTCTTCACTCCAAACACTAGGAGAAAAAATTGGCCACTGGTTATCATTTTTAATAAATAGTAGTTAGGTAGCTTCGATGAAAAGAACTATAATTTTTTTTTCAATATTAAGGTAACTTAATAAATAGCTACTTGTAGACTTGCAATCAAAAGCAGCACAAGTTCATTTATATTGTTTTGTATATATATTGCAGGATATTTGTATATTTCAAAATGTTGAAATTTAGAAACCACGATGAAATTATTAATGTGTGTAAAATTTGAATTAGGGAAGTTTTAATAATAGATATTCATGGTTGCATATTTTTTTCCGCAGTGAATTCTGGATACAACTAACTAAATAACTAACTAACTATTTTTTTCAGCTTGGCCCCAATGTGAGCATCGGCAAGAATGTTACTATTGGAGCTGGAGTAAGAGTGAAGGAAAGCATTGTACTTGGTAATGCAGTCATTCAACAGCACTCATGCGTCCTGTACTCGTGAGTATATAGCTTACTCATGCTAACTTTGGAAAACAAATTCATGATCAGGCTGAGGCCAATTCAAGTTTTGAAATTGTGATTTAGGTATGTTGTAATCATCAACTAAAGGTGAAATAATATATAAATAAATAACGTTGTCAATTGAAGTATTTTTAAATGCAAGTTACATTGCTAATCAGATATTGTAGAAATATGAAAATAAGGTAAGTTACTAATTGCCAGTCACATCTTCAGTCATATATGAAAAACTATATTATAATTATTATATCAACTTATCCTACAACATATCATTTTATGCTATGATGGTTTCATAAAATGAAATATAACCAACTATTTATGAGATATTATGTATATTATGTAAATATATACCTAATCACTATCTGACTCCTTTTGATATATAATTTCTTACCCTTAGCATCATCGGGTGGAACTCTGTAGTTGGTGAATGGTGTCGGGTTGAAGGTACTCCCTGTGACCCCAACCCTAACAAACCCTTTGCCAAGATGGACAATGTGCCCCTCTTCAACGCCGAAGGAAAACTCAACCCCTCTATCACTATTCTAGGTCAGTACATACCTTTATTTAAGTGTAAGAAGCAGATTGTAATCATCGTATTTTGGCCATTATCGAGGTTTCATGATTTATGTGTAAATGAAATAGGATAACTGATTATTGTTATTAATAATGGTAATAATATATTTATATTTTTTAGTGCGTTTCAGATAGAAATTATAGGACTAATGACCAATACATGCCTAAATATAATTCTAGCTAATTTTAAATCTTCATAGGTTCTATGATTTATAACTTTATTATTCTAACTTCTGTTTTATTTTTATTGAAGGTTTCATGGTATCCTCTTGCATAATATATTAAAAAATAGTCATAGCAGTATATTTGTTAGGTGTTAATGTTTCGGTGTTTGATTAGGATCAGAGTCGTAGCATAGCTCAATGTTAGTAACATCTTAGTCAATATACTAACGCAGGTAACGATGTGCGAGTTCTTGCGGAGATGATCATTCTTAACGCCATCGTTCTTCCGTTCAAAGACTTGGAAGGCTCAGTCAAGAATGCAATTGTGTTGTGAATGAAGGTGACATTTTTGTCTGTTATGGGAGTTTAAACTTTTTCTTCCTTGCTTTTTGTATTTGATTGATGTGAGCTTCTTCGATTAGCACTAGAGTTGTGGTGGTGACTTTTATGAAATATCTTGACAATGAATGGGTAAATTGTATTGAATTGGCGTTTTAACCTTCAAAATAAGTAGCTAGTATTAATAGTTGTAAATAATTCTGTTTCTATATTTTACTGTTACTAACCTTAGTAACGTAGCTAATTTTTATGTTTGTTGTAGTAAATTTATTTGTCCTTTACACTAACCATAAATTTTATTAACCTTAAATGTGTCCCTTGTTTTTTATTGCCTAGCTGTTCTTATTGATTTTTTTTTGTTCTTAATATCCAGTTGTCTTATTTATAAAATGTCTATGTAGCTCAATCAAACTAGCTATGATAGGCGATAGTATGGGCTTGAGCTTTCCTGTGCTTGAACATTTCAAATGTGTTTTCACTGTTTCCAACGCTTTTCAACATTTCTCATTGTTTAAACCGTTTCAAACGTTCTTAAACCTTTTCCAACGATTTTAAACACTTTCCAAAGTTTTTAGACTTTGAACATACGCTAACTTGTTTGATCATGCGCCGACGCGTTTGAACATGCGCTGACACATTTGAACATGCGCTGATGCGTTTGAACATGCGCTGACACATTTGAACATGCGCTGACGCGTTAGAACACGCGCTGACGCGTTTGAACACGCGCTGACGCATTTCAAGCATGTTCCATCCCATTCGAACATGTTTCAATACACCTAATCTAATATTCTTATTGGATATGCTCAATTTACAACCATCTCTGTATTTCTTGTTTCAAGATACAAACTTCCCCCTTTTTCACTTCAATCAAAGCGTCTTTTTTCCTTCAGGTTGTAACGTCTCCGTGCCCTCGGAAGTCATCGTGCTGAACTCCATCGTTCTTCCTCACAAGGACTTGCCTCACAGCTACAAAAATGAAATCATTTTATAAGAACATTATCTTTTTGTTTTTATCAGTGAAGAACTTATTTCTTTTTCATTGTTCAACTAGAGCTAATTGCCATAAATATAATTTTATATTTATTAGTAGCTATTTATTTATAGTTTTCAGACTGTTTACATTCATAATTTAATAAGAACGGAGTGATAATAGGTTTATTGCAGTGTTTAATTGCAATACTATTTTTAAAAACTGTAAAATCTTTTATAGGGCTGTAATTCCAAGGAAATTTTGTATTGAAGGTGAAATGTGGTTAAATTTTAAATTTATGCCTTAATTTTATTCAGTTAAATTGGTAATGATGTAAATTTAAGATCCTCTTGCACATATGGTTATAAGTTAACAATAATCATCAATATTAAAAAACAATTGTTATAATTTGCACTTTATATATAATCCTTTCACATTTATTTCAGATTTTATGTATACAATTAAGTTTATGTTTCACTCAATTGATAAGGTTTTCAGTTTTGATAAATTTGATCCAAACTTGTTTTTTTTATTATGATTATCTCGCTCGCGGACCAGAGCGGAAATATCCGTCATGAACTCATGCTTACAGTGACCATACCATGTTTTTTTTAAATAAGCATTTCTTTGTCCAATTGTTTCCAATTCCAACCTCGAAAAATTGTCTCTGTTTTCTATGTCTATGAACGGTAATAAAATATACACGTCTCGCAATTATTACCACTTTAATAAAAGCGGGGCCTGCTTGTAATGCCTGAAACTCAACCTTCTTAGCCACAATACATTGACCCAAATAAAGAAATATTTTTAAAAGACTCCTTTTTCTTTCTCATATTCTCTTAACTATCTTCAGAACAGAGAAAACTTCACGAAGTTTTATAGCATAACCGTCTTATCGTTTATAAGTATAACCGAATCATTGTTGGGGAAATGAATACATTGAACTATTATATTAAATCTTTTTTTCATTAAATGATACGGAGCGGTTTAGGTGGTAGTAATAAATTAAATTAAATCAATGATACGTTTTCACTACATGCGCTAAATTTTCCTACTTCATTCTCATCTTGTGATTCTTATTCACTTGGTTGCAAATCCGTTTGATTTGTGGTTTGCTCATTGCTGATGCACGCTAGCGTGGTAAAGGAATTTCTAGCGTGGTGCAACCTCTGGCGAAGACAATTTGTATCAAGGCTTATTATATATACTTTAATAATAGTTTATAAGCTTTGCATTGTGCATACTGTTTACATATTTTGTGAACACAGGAAATGGACGAAATTCTCCGCTTGAGCCCACTAATAATCATACACATATAACTTGGGGTCGCGAACGTGATAATTTGATAATTGTATTCATTTATTTTTATTTCCGAAATTCCGACTGTATTTTCACAGGCTAAAATTTCACAGAGAACCATCCTAACAACTGAAATAGAGTTCAACTGCATATACTATAATCATTCCCATTAGTCTGTATACAAAACAATTATCTTTTTACATTCAAACCTTTAACTAATATTAATTAATAACTTAACCAGAAGGAACCCCTAAATATTATACATACAGTAAAGCTCGTACAACGGACAGTACATGTACCGGGAAAAATGGCTGTTATACCGATCAGCGTCCACTGAAACGTCAAAACATCAGTTCAGTTGGGGATTTAAACTTTGAAAGTTTTCTTTAACAGCATTTCAAAGAAACGCTAATGAAGGCGAACAATCATAGATTATTATTGATCAAAAATCTTAATGAATATTTTATTCATTAATATATAAATATATGTAAGAAATAATAAGTAAAATAAAACCATAATATTAGCAATTAAATAGATATATGAATTACCTACCTGAAAATATAGGTTAGTTACATCTCATCAACTTCTATAGAGCTTTTTCTAATTTAAGAAAATGTCGAGGAAAAGGGTAACAAAATCAAGTTACTGAAAAACAATACTTTTTAAGTATTGATTGTAAATTGTAATACCTACTATATACTTGGTAGACGAATAGAATATTGGTTAAACAGTATAATTTAAAGAGGTCGTTGTAGGAGCTGCATGTCTGGTAGAACAGACAATTTTTGTCCTTTATAGGGAATTTCCGTTTAAAGATCGTCCGCTGTACGACCTTAGTGTAGGTATATATACCTATTCATTGGTGATTAAATTATAAATACTTTAAAGCTACAGTTTATTTTAACACTATTCATTATTTTGTAACTAATATCAAAGACATTAAGTGTAAAGAATATTGAAAGGCTGGGTAATAATAAGTTGATTCTTATATCTATCCGGGAATAGATATAAGATATCCAGAGGTGGACAGCGCTACTTTGAAAAGCAGCGGCGCTGCCGCTACATGCATAATAATATAGCGGCGCTACCGCTACACTTTCAGAAAAGCAGCGGCGCTGCCGCTTCCGCTACAGCAGAATGTAGCGGCAGCGCTACTTTCCAAAAAATTATCATACTATATGCTGTAAAATTGAACTTATTATTTTTACGGCCACGTACAGTGTAGAAATTAAATGTTGATCCCCTGAAAAAATATTACACGCTGAGATAGGAGCAAATAGAAAATAGCTACG
Organism: Caprella mutica; assembly: GCA_947561585.1. Lineage (NCBI taxonomy): Eukaryota > Metazoa > Arthropoda > Malacostraca > Amphipoda > Caprellidae > Caprella > Caprella mutica. The sequence goes on along the minus strand of CANNZV010000937.1, from coordinate 105,700 downwards.
AGACATAACTGTCCTTGATCAAGAGGAAACCATTGGAAACTAGTGATGCCGTTTTTAAGAGTGTCTGTGTGGAAAAAACACTCACAGTTACTGAAACTAATTGCCTCTTATGCTTCACCTGTTACCAGACCTCTTTCGAAGGATACACACAAGGTTACTATGGGCGGAAAAGTATCTTAAAACTGGAAAGTCAAATGCGTGAAAAGTCTTGACGGCCCTGACTGATGGGCTGACACATTCTTCACCACATCACCAACGAATTTGACGTCAACATGGAAGGGGAGGTGTGATAATTTAGACTGGGAGCATTGGAAATGAACTGGTCGGATCTTCCAGGATTCCAGAAGGAGTAGAAATAAATTCTGCTAATTATATTAACTTTTTGAATTTTGGATTTTTTTCATTGGCTGAAAAGGAAATTTGCTGCGTTTAAAAAAGGTTATTTTCATACATAACAACGCTCCTTCTCACTCTACTAGGGAACTGTGAGTTTCCTGAGGAGTAATAAGTTCGTCAATGACAAGTTGATGGTATGGCCCAGTCTCTCTCTAGATTCAAACCCAATAGAAGAACTTCAGTCCATCCTGAAGCAGAATTTGTATGTGGGAGGACGTCAGTTCTCGTCGAACGATGAGCTCTGGAAGGATACTGAAGACTCTTGTAAGACGATAACGTCAGATATAATTCAGAAATTTACAGATTTGATGGATAAGCGTCTTTTAAAAATTGTGGAAAAGAGGGGAAATCAAACCGGATTATTAACTTAAAATTAGCAGTTAAACTACACATGAACGCTATTGCTAAAAAATCACAATAGTTATAGATTATTAGGTTTCTTTTGTTATATTATCATATATAAATACATTAGTATGATAATATAATAGGTAGAGTTATTTTATTTTGATTTACAGAGTTTGAGTGTGGGAATTAGAAATGGTGTAATATCATAAATTAAATTGGGGATGGTTGTAAATGTGCAATATTCAGATCATTTACTTGACTGTTTTCTGTGACTGTTCACTTCTTTGTTCATCTTTCCTCTTTTCATTTTTATCTTTTTAATTAGATTTTTAGGAGATTTTACATTAATTTCTATTGATTTCATATTTAGCATTTAATATTTTCAATTTTTATTTCATTTTAGAATTGGTAGGTAATTTATTCAAAAGTTAATCGATTTTTGTTATATAGTAGGTCGGTATCATATTTACTTCAGGTGATCAAATTAGGCATTGGTTTTTCTTTTTAATTTATGTCAAGTGGTGAGTCAGTGGCCAAAATTATGTCGCGTATTGCACAAACGCTCAAATCCCTTATACTGGCAATCTGGCGTCAGTTCAATGGAGAAAGAATATAACTGAAACAAAATAAGGTTTTACACCGTCTTCCTTAGCGTCCTGCACAACTATCTCTTTCTAGTATATAATATTATTACTCTATGATTTATGTACTTCACCTGATGATGAATTGGATAATCAATTTGAAAGCTTGAGTTAAGTAAAAAATATTTTCAACGCTGAGTCCAGAAAACCTTACCAAAATATATATAAAATTATTTAAAAAGTTTATTTATGCATTTTTAGTGTTATGCTTAGTACTCTGAAATCAGTAACTTTTAGTAAAATGATTGTAGAATCCGAAATAATATTTGAATTACTTAAATTTTCTAAAGTTACTCGCAATGTAGATGCACATTTCCAGAACATTTAAGAAAAACCAATGAGTTAAACCCATTTTATTGCAATAAACACATCTGCATAAAAGCGTAATTCCATGTGTAAATATTCACATTGCGTATCATTATTATGGTCGTACCTACTATGAATCATTGTTTGAATATCAGTTGGTCTTCCTGCGTGGATTTGTCTGAATATCACTTACAACTGATTAGCTATCTTGCAGGGTTGCCACAGGTCAGGGAAAGTCAGGGAATGTCAGGGGAAAAAATCCTGGTCAGGGAAAATTTAATGTTTTATATAAGTCAGGGAAAGTCAGGGAATTTTGACATTTTTTGAGGCTGGTAGGTAAATCATCTATATTTTCATGGCTGCCGTGTCTACACATTTTTCTATGATGCAAACTTCACTAATAATTGAATTGTACTTCAGAGGAGCAATGTAGTAAGTGTTTTAAGAGATTTTACGATCTCTTGACTATGAGTATCCCAGCCATCAAGTTAGAACTGATATTAGATCTGGTTTTGAAATGAATCACTCTATATTGCTAATGAATTAGTGTCATTTACTGTAACTAAGGCTAAGCATTCATAGAATATTTTACCTTTTCAGAATAATTGATTGTTATTATAATGCCTCTTACTAACTAAACATAGGGCTACTTACAGATTATAAAATTGCGCTAGGGTTATTTTCTTCAACTACGAGGTCTTAGATTTGGCGTTGGGTAGACTCGTAGCCCGTACGCTTCATTTACTATCACTTCTTCAATTTCCTCTTAGATTTTGTGTTTCATTTGTACACTTCATTTACTATCACCTCTTCATTTTCCTCTTCCATCTGTGAGTGTAGTCACAAGTCCCTTTTTGTTTTTATCCCATTCTTTGGTAAATGACTGCATTTAAGGAGTAGCTTTTCTACATCCATGAGCATTGTCACTGATGGTGGTAGGTGACCAACTATGTTCATTGAGCCACTTTCCTCTCTGACTGCATCTTCCAGTCCCTTGTATTTAATTTCTTTTTGACGTCACCGATATGGTCTTTATTTATTGAGCAGGAGACGTTAAACCCCTACTAAAATTAATCCTACTAAACATGCTAAATGTGCTTGTTACTTGACAATATTTGTTGTTATGTATAAGCATGTTTGCTAATAAAGATTAAGATCCGTTATGGGTTTAAGACAGGTAACCCATTCGGTAGCAGTCAAAAGGGTGGTTTGTAATGGCTATAAGGGAAGAAGAGGAGGCATTCGCAGTGATTGGGTTGCCAGTACCCCAGAAATGCAATGTTATTTAATACAAAATGGTCAGGGAATTTTGTAATTTTCAGTCAGGGAAAGTCTGGAAATGTCAGGGAATTTTATTTTAAAATTTTTGTGGCAACCCTGTCTTGGGTCGCGCACTTGTATAGACTTTAATCTAGATTCCTCAAATAACTTTAACATTTTAGATTTTAAAAGAAGCGGCAGCGCCGTAGCGCGAAAAACCGCTAGCGCTTCTGAAAAAAGGAGCGGCGCTACCGCTACATTAGCACAGAAGTAGCAGCGCTACCGCTACAAGTAGCGGCGCTGCACCCACCTCTGAAGATATCTATATCTTATATCTATCCGGGAAGCATATTTCCATTGACATCATGATTTTAGAACATATGAAATTTCTGTTATACCCATAAATGATTAAACAATCTTTATTTAAATTTCTTATTTCCCGTTTTATTATTCAAAGGTTACAATACAATAGAATATCGATTACTTAGATGCACTCACAATGTTATGCAATGTTATTTATTACATTATTGTTAATTTTCTGAACCTCAATTTAATGACATGCTGTCCTGCTGTTCACAATCAAGGTTTTATTCACTATTGTCCTTTATTGGAAAATTAGAGGCACTATTCACAGGAATACCATTTGTTGTTTATCCGCCTTATTTCGTGACTGTTCAGAGTCCCAAGTTTCAATTTCTGATCAGTATACAGACGCACCAGCCTAAGAGAACATTTGGATTGTCAATAACAGGAAATATGTTTTTGGATAATGCAATGAGATACCTATCAATCCTGATGGGGGTCTCCTCAATTCCTATTAAAGTTGCAGACGTTAAATTCATCTTCAAACCGTTTGTGGTACTCATACACTTTGTTCTCTATTACTTAGTAATGGTGATGGTTCTAATTTTGATTTCTGCTCCATTGACAGTCTCTTTTTTCAACCCCTTGAATGAAACTGAAAGTTTATCGTCCAACTATACCAGCTACAAAGATGGTAAATTCAATGCTACTATCGTGAATCTATCGAAACTCTACAATTTCATCGGGATAGGCATTATCATATTTCACATTCATACCAAAATGTTCTCTGCGTCTGGTAGTATGGAAAAATGGAATGGAATATGTGATACGAAGAAGTACCAAGTCGTGTACTACAGAGAGCCTCTACTCTTCAAAATATTTACCTTTATTAATCTAGTGGAAATATTCTTATTCGTCTACATGAATATGGTTCAGGTTTGCGATGTTATGGGTAAAAACCATTTCACAATGATTGTAATTGTCGCTAAAATGGTTCAGCAGTCGTCTGGCTTGATTATAGTTTGTATTACTTGCTTTTTTTCAAGCAAACAATCTTTCTTGAACACTAGCCAAATTAACCTAGTCACCAACATGTTCAAAAAGCTCTTGGAACGAACTAGCAGGGATAAAATAGATACCGAGACGACGTTGACTAAAGGCTACTACATGATACTAGACTGCATCCACAAACAAAATAGTTTCAACAGCACCGTGTACAAGTTTGTCATAATCCTAATTCTACACACCGTATTGGGTATGGTTCTGAACATACTCTTGGTGTCTGTATCTTGGCAATCCGAATGGTCTATCATGAATTGGAGCATAGTTGTTTGTATCCACTCTAGTATCTGCCTCATACTCACCTTCTGCTATAGCTCACATTATGGATTCAAAGAGGTAGGTACTATCAAAGAATTGATGTTAATTTCTCAAATCACAGGTTCCTAATTTTCTTTTATTTTCAAATATTACCCATTTGTCATCATGTACGCAGACCAATTATAAAATATCTACAAGCATTACAATTAGTAAAATTTATTTTGGAAATGTGAAATTTGTAAACTAACAAAAAATCATTATATTTACACTTTTCTTTGACTATTCATTGTGCTTCTTATATATCTTATTCTGAACATAAACCTTGGTGACTGTCTTCATGGAGTAGCTTTTCTGCATCCGTGAGCTTGTCACTAACTTGTGGTAGGTGACTTCGTTCATGGAGCCACTTTTCTTTCTGACTGCTTCTTTGATGTCCCTTACATTTATTTATTGAAACTAACTAATTAAATAAATTTTCATTTTGACGTCAACGATAAGTAATGGGAATAATTTTATTTTATTTATGAAATAGTAGTTGACTTTCTAAAAAGACAAAATTAAAATAAATTTTATCTAATTTTCAGAGGATGAAATTGAGTGATACGACGCTAGAACTCATGGAGCTGGACGATGCCAGTCATGAAGTAAGAATACTATTAATCTTTAAGGTGTTTGTATATTTTACTGTATTTCGAGGCAGACATTGAACCCACTTAATTAATTGTAGGTTTTGTTAGTTTCACTTTAAAAAAAAAATTCAAGTATGTGAAAATACTGACGAAAAATTTCTACAAAATATTGAAAATAGACTTCGCTTTTCCTATGCATTATAGACTATATAATATTACCAGAGTTTTAAGTTAGCATCAAGTTTTCTAATTTCGTTTGCCTAATTCATTGGATGAAGTTTATTAAAATATAAATCAACGTTAATAAGGCTATATATTATTAACAGGCTGAGCAGTGCCACTACTTGCTGTCGTGTCATCCAGACTTCAACATGGGGCGATTCTTCACATTAGGAAGGGGCTGTTTGGTCGGGGTGAGTTGGAGTCATCATTCAAGTAATGAACAGATAGTGATAGAAAATCTATAGTTTTATGAAGTAATAAATAGTAAGATATTACTAATTTGTGAGTTGTCAAATTGTATGGTTTTAAATACTAGAATTATTCAAGTGTAACGAGACATTGAGCAAAACGTACGTGATCAAAAAGATTTCTATTACTTTTACTTATCGTTCTATTTTTTGCATTGAATATTCATATAAAACTTAATAAGATTAGAGTTATAGGAAGGTTCCACATATTCAATCTTCTAAGGAAAAAATTAAACTTTTCTTTTAATTGGTATCCATGATACCTGCAGGTAACAAGGATACCAATTGAAAGTTAAGATAGTGAACTATTTTTTTTAATAATTATTACGATTTTTATTTCTTATTTGAAATGTGGAATCTTACGATTGATCGGAAAACCTGGTAACGACCAATAACTCAGAACTACCCTAATCACCATTTTCTGTTTCAGTTGATAAGTTTCCTGATCACTAACGTGATTGTGTTGCTACAGTTCACGGCAGAGACCAGTGACTAGCACCCTGCCATGAAAAATCACTTGATGTTTCCTACACTTATTTATCACAATGATGCGGCATATTTCACTCGAAAATATTAATGGAAAAGAAATATGCATATTTATAAACACATATTAGTAAATGCTTATATGCAAATTAGTAAATGCATATTGCTAAACGCATATGTATATTTATAATTGCATATGTATGTTGATGAATGCATATGCCAATCTAAAAAGCATATGCATTTTAGAAAAGCATATGCAAAGTCCCTACCCTAGTTATGTCGCTTGGTATATCCTTCTAGGAAAGGAATTATTATTACTTGTGTAGTATCCCGTAAAAAATAACGGGGTTTTAATGGAAATTGAATTTTGATGCAATGTAAATTTTATAAATAATAGAATTTCTTCAAAGTTTAACTTATTATGATTTTATTATATTCTTAGTTTTTTTTCTTCAGATATTCTATTTAGTTTTTTGGGGTTTGAGATTTTCAAGGATTGTTTTATAGAAAACAAACAATTTTCCAATTTTAGAAAAATGAGTTTTGTAAATTTAAGTTGTTGGAATTTTTGAGTCTTTAGAAAAAAATTTAGTGCTTGGAAAATTTTGAATTTTTTTGGGGAGTTTTCGGAACTTTTTGAATTAGTTATAGGAAAATTTCGAGTTTTATAAACAAATTCTTAAGCCTGATTGATTTATATAAACATAAAAATACAATTCTCTTTATTATAGAGAGATTATTCGCTTCTGAAATTTGATTTATTGTTAATGAACGCTATTAAATTTTCACTAAGACGTGGCAGGGCTAGCTAAATTGTAGCTAAGAGTTTGGAAATATTAATCAAATAAAACTTGAAAACGAAACCTTTAATTCCAAAGACCTCCATGTTAATTCGTAGAGCAACTATCTCTCAAAGAATTCTTTATGGTCCCTAAACTTAAATCTGTTCATCTTTCAATAAAAAAACTATTTTTTCATTGATTGCAGCCAAATTTTAGCATGAACAAGAACATTTTCTTTAAGTCCTATTTCACTCTATTTAGTTAATTGATTTGGATTGCAGTACTGTAATTCATATTTGAGTAGGTACTGGAGAAAAAGCCAATTTTTATTAAAGGTTTGTTATTGCAACTACCAATTTGTATTTTACCTTAAGTATAATAATGAATTTACCGAATTTCATGAAACTTCATTGAATTATAATTACATTCTTGCCTAACCAATGTAAGTGGAGATTTGCGAATTCTCTACTAGAATTTTTGAATAACTTCCAAAATAAGATAATAGATTCAATGAATTAAATCACCTACGAAAAGCCAGTAGTATTGATAAATTTGAATCATAAAACTTTTAACTAATTCACAAATTAGTAAGGAGAAGGAAAGTCAGTTGTCACCCATACAGTTTATATATAGCTATTAAATAAATAGTCTAGAGGATGAAAATATATAAATACAAAGATGCTTTTTCTAAACACAGGATTAAAACAAGATAGCAATTTAGACAGAAGAGGAAGTGCTAACTAGGGAGTAAGTCTCCTTGGAATGATGCAATAAAATGAAATTGGCATTGAATTCAAATGAAATGGGAGCGAAAAAATACTAGAAATTAAGTTACAGTTATATACACAGAAGTACAGGAATCAGCCCTAGAAAAAACAGTCTTTTCACAAAATAAATATATACATAATATAATTAAGATGAGAGGGGGGTTATTCAATTAACTCCCTTATGGTTTTTAAATGGGTACTCTAGTGATACATAACCTAATTATTATTATTATTCCACCAATGGGATATTACCTACTGATAAATACACTGATATTCTTCAACAGCAATGAAAACCAATTAAAAACTCTGAATACTTTCATCGTAAAATCTGGTGAAGATGGAAGAAACTGTAAAAACGATGCCGAGTAGCTACACATAGGATACAAGTTAATTTAGCTAGTTTATTACTACCCCAACTCTATCACTTCATCAGATGGTACAACCTATTAACCAGCCGCATTGCTATTGCCCTCAAACATTAAAAACTCTAACTGTAACAGGCGATGTTTCTCCCCTCAACTTCCCATACATTCTTAAAGGAATGACTTAACCACTAGTGGTCCTAGTGTAGAGGTAAATGGCAACAATCAGACCATACAATCCGAGTACCTGAAAGATGAGAAAATTAATTTAGCATTGAGCAAGGAATTATTAAACGCGATATCAGGTAAGTAGTTTCCAATTATCGGAAGTTTCCAAATTTTCGGACCCGTAAGAAAAAAAAAAAAAAAATTAATTTACCTTTTATTTTGATATAAGGTATCATAGATACCTAATAAATAAAAGTTAAATAATAATCATTGTCCTTTTTTATGGACAAATTCATCTGATATATACTCAGAATTTATCCCTCCATAACAAGTCCACAATTTGTTATTTTGTAGACAGAAGTTTACTTTCAAAGGCCACCCTCAAGAAACACACTATCTATATCTAACCATTTATATAAGCACAGTTGTTAATTCTAGTGTACTCACTTCAGCAAAAATAAGAATGAGAATCATTCCAACGTATAGCCTGGGCTGTTGTGCAGTTCCCCTCACACCGGCATCACCGACAATACCAATAGCAAATCCAGCCGCTAACCCTGAGAGACCCACAGAGAGACCAGCACCAAGATGAACAAAGCCCCTGTAGAAATAAAACACATGTTAAATATACATCATAAAAAGGAAAACTAATATACCCAATTAAAAACAATTAATTCTTCTTGTTTTCATGTAAAAACATTGTGTTAATTTTTGTAAGTAAATGTGTCTTCAGACTGTTTTAATCGAAATTTAATTATACAACAAAATGTACAAGATGGCAATACTCACTTGTATAGGGAGTAACCCTTGTCAGCAGCGTCAACCTGACCGGCTACCAGGACAGCTACCACCAACCCGTAGATGGCGATAATACCAGCCATGACAACTGGGATGATGCACTTCATGATGAGCTCTGGTCTCATCACGGACATGGCAGCAATGCCCACACCTGATTTGGCTGTGCCATAGGCTGCTCCTAGGGCTGAAAAATAAACAAAAGATTAGAATACGCCGTTCTGTTTTTCATTAAGAGTAATGTACAAGATATATTAACAGAGAAATGAAGATTCACATATTATGTGGGAACAATTCAATGTAAACACATATTTTATTTACTATAAGACAAAAGGAAATATTCATAATGAAAATAAAAGATTGTATTTTTGGCCTCGAAAACTTCTCAATTTTACAATGATCATATTTTTAATGCAATATGTGATAGATTATTCACCTTTTTATGACTATACAAAACAGCATGATACCTTTAGAGAAATTGTTTAAATATAAATAATAGTTCTTGTAGCTAATATTGCAATTGCAGTAATAATAACTGATAGAAAAGATTCATACTCAACGGGAAATCCATATCATCATGGAGGTTTCATTTTCAATATAACTTCATGAGCATTTCATTGTTTATAGAACAAGCAGGAAATTTTATGAAAATACTCTCATGGCTCCAGGAAAAAAATGAGTTAGATTACATTAAAGAACCAAGTTCTTACATCATTAATTTGCACTCATGAGTAAAAAAAACAGTTCAAAATAAATATTTTATATGGTTTTGAAGTTCTTCAGACACTGTATACAATAATATAATAATTACAATACAATAATTGACACTGTATACAATAATCCACCCCTTCAGGGAACTCAACCCCTCACTCGTAGTACCTGAAGGAATTTCCTCTTCTGTAAAGATTTTATCCTTGTTTTTAATGGAAAAATAATTGTTACGAAACACTAATAATCTGATACTAAGCGAGAAGATTGTGCAAACCGTTTTGTTTTGATTTCCAATAAAAATTTCATAAACATAACATTTGACGTTTAAGTTATAAATAATTTTCCAAAGTATCTGAATGAACATTTCTATAATAGGTTTATATTTTTATATGGATATTTTATATTGAATTAATCATCTGACCTAAATTACATTCGGAACAAATTGTAAATTCTTTTTATTTAGACTGAAAATTAGCAAGTCTGAAGTAATAGTAATATTTTATTGAATTATAAACAGTACAGTACATTATATCAGAGTATTTAACAAAGAGTATAGTGAAAAAAAAAAAAAAAAATGGAGAAAGGAAAATAAATAAATTCAAGCCCATTCGAAGTTCGTTGTGAACTTTTTGGGCAACAAAAAGATAGTCATAAGGACTTTACAAAGGGAAGAGATTAACAAAATTTATCAATTCACTGCTCATACAGACTGATTAAGTAGTGCTTATATTTCTTTTTAAAAAATTTAATGGTTGGACAGTTTTGTATTTCTGCTGGAATGCTATTCCAAATTTTTGGACCAATAAAAGTTAGGGACCTTTGGCATTGAGACAATCTTTGAAAAGTAGGAACTGCTCTGGTGTGAGATCTAGTGCTATAATGATGAGTGGGAAGAGTAATATTGCCTGAGGAGGAAAGCTTGTACATGTGAGTGCCGATAGCAAGTTTATAAATATCATCAATGCAGAGAATTTCAGTTTTTGCAAATAAGGGTTGTGATGGTGCCAAATAATCAGAACAGGTTATTGATCTGATTATGCGCTTTTGAATAACTACAAGAGGATTTAGATGCACGTCAGCTGCTCCGCCCCAGGCAAGAATACCATATGACAAATAGGGATATACAATACTATAATATAACCTAATCAAAATATCGATAGGTGTACAATGATTAATCCTACTGAGGACACCAGCCACTTTTGATACTTTAGAACATACATGATGTATATGGTGTGAAAAATTCAATCTATAGTCCAATTGTACACCGAGAAACTTGATAACATCACTATACTGAATTGGTACATCACCAATGCTTAAACAGCTATTGTAGAGTTTTGTTAATCAAATTCTTTAAATATGCTAAGAAGCATAATGATGAGTCTAAACCTCATCAATTAAAACAAAAAATGTTGCTTGAAGAAGAGCTTCAAATTCAACTAATCAGTTTGTTATATTATAATTTGAGTCTGTTGAAAGGCTACAAAGAAATTGTAAAACTAATCTGAATTATTCTTACAATTTGAATTGATAAAGTCATACTACTGTAACAGTGGAAATTCAGTAACAATAGATATTAATTAGACTGTGGCATTCATGGAGATGAACTAACTGGAAATTCCTAACAGCATCTCAGAATCAAATGAGAGTTTGGTTCTTCTAACATTAGATTAAAACATTCATTGACTTTGCTAGCATATTTATTATATACTTATGAAGTTCAAAATTTGGAATGTACTGCCAATATGCTGATTGAAACTTTAAATAAACTACTCTCATTTACGAGGGAGAGCATAAGTTTTAGAATATGTTCTACATTTGGAAATCTAGGATTTGTATAAAGGTTCTAACTTTCAAGATGAAAAAAATGTTTAACTCTTAGATTTCAACAAGATTTTATTTAAGATTAAATAAAAATTCTCTAAGAAAAGTTGACAAGACATGCTAATTATAGAGTCTAGAAACTGAGAGTTTGAACAGAAATCCTCTAATTTAGAATCTGGTTTGAGTAAAATAAATGTGTGAAATTGTGAATAGGAAGAAATTCAGGATTGGATATATCATTATATCCAATATTCTGCAGACTGATTAATTCATTCTTTAGGTAAGCAAATAGTCTAATGAAGAAAGAGTTTGTTGATATCAAACAATATATAAGCATTTGTGGTCCAAGTAGATAACTTTCCAAATAGATAAATATTAGCTCCTATAATAAATTCTAAAAACAAGGTTCCTTTGAAACCAGATTTAATTATTCTTAAAATTATGAATAGCTATAAATATTATAAAATGTTTAAAAATTAGTTTACAAAATAGTGAATGAACTGTGGAATTTTGCATTAATTACATTATAGTCCGTCAATCTCAGCTCAGCCATTAGCTGTAGCCTGTAGGCACTAAAAAATTGATAGTAATATAGACATTATGGCTCAGGAACTCAGGCTTAGATTTGTTGATTAACTTTATCTGACGCAGACTGCAGGAATTGGTAAAGTGCCAGTCTGCAGAAAATGGGAGATATTTGAGATATTCTATACAAATGATTTCAAATTAATTCCTATATTTACATTAATTTGGCTATGAACACTTCTGAATTAATCAATCTCTATATTTAGTATTTACATTAATTTAACTGAACAGAATAAATCATATCTACAAACTGTAACAAACACTTTATCAGTATCTGCAGACTGGGTTAAGTTTTCTCCAAGAAATCCTCTATTTTGGGTTTTTATCCATCAAAAATTAATGGTAACATAGGAATAAATAGCTAAAAATCCACTGACTTTGCCAGAATATTATTTGAGGGAAAAAAATTTACCACAAAATACAGACTGGTGCAAAAGAAGAGACACATTCTGCAGACTGGGGTAACAGGATGAGGAATAGAAGTATGTAGCCATAGGCAATTCCAATTTCCAATTTTCGATTTTCAGGGCCGCATTTATAACTTATTGAGGATTTGAAATTAGTCTCCTGAATGAATCCGGCACCAAATAATTCCCATGTTTTATAATGTTTACATGATATTATTGGAGAGTATTTTGAGATTTTAGCCTATTATTTTGGAGAGAAATTTGAAAATATTTGGAGACAAATTATACCCAAAAAACTAAATATCCAAAGTGTGGAGATTGATTGTGCATGCTTTGCTGTTTGCAGAGTGGCAGTTTGGGTAGTGGTAGGAATCATATTTATTCATATGAATGAAAAGGGCAGAGCCAGATTGTATTTGATGGTAAATCTAAATTCCAATGATATATCCATATCAGGAGATATTTAATTTCTCTAATAAAAAAAATCCTGCTATGTCGGAGGATATTTAGCTATTAATTCCTGTATTACCATTAATTTTTGGAGGGGAAATTGGAAAAATGTTGGAGGACTAGACAAATGTCAAATTGATGAAAAATGTTGGCAGCTAAAGCTATTTCTCAGATTTTTGAAAAAGTCAGGAGTTCACTCAGTTCAGTGCACCAAATAGGGTCAAGCAGGTAAATTGCGGCACACTGACTAACTGCGGCCTCTTACAGCAGAAACATCATAAATTCAAAACATACGTTAAAAACTTAAGTTAATAAATTGTAGCATGCACTACGCTTTTTTTGATAGCTATGCAAAATTTTAATGTAATTTTGGTTCAGAATGTTTTAGAGACTATCTTGAGAGGGCCGCAATTAGAAATTAAAGGGCCGCAATTTACCTGCGTGACCCTACAAACTGGGGGCAGAGAACTGAGAAGGTACCAATTTTAGTAGGGTCACGCAGGTAAATTGCGGCACACTCACTAACTGCGGCCTCTAACAACTGAAACATCATAGCTTCAAAACACACATTAAAAACTTAAATTAATAAATTATAGCATTCACTGTGCTTCTTTTGATAGCTATGCAACATTTGAATGTAATTTCGATTCAAAATGTTTTAGAGACTCTCTTGTGAGGGCCGCAATTAAAAATTAAAGTGTCGTAATTACCTGCGTGACCCTATTTTACTACCAAATGGCTATTGAGAACCATTACAAACTAAAGCAATATCTGGAAAAAATCTTTGTACCTAGTTTTTACTAATCTGGTTTAATATAATATGGTGACTCATAAGGCACATGAATATCTTCATAGGTTTAACATTAATCAAATTCTCCCACCCAGCCTCTGAGCCTATTGGCTTTGAATATCAAATTCTCTTGTACAGAATTTAGTAACTTAATTTCAACATTGGTAAAATGAAAGGTTTATAATATACAGTTCTATCAATATGAAGGAAGATAAATTAATAAATAGGTTAATTCCTACAGAATTAAATTTCATTGATCAAATAAAGTAAGAGGCAGTGTTAAGAAATTTAATAGAATTAAAATAAACTTACCACTGAAAACCATAGCAGATGTGGCTCCCATTACTCCGAAAAATGGAGAATACATAGGGTTTTCGGTGGCAACTTCGGTAGATCCCATTTTGTTTAATTAATTTTCTAACACAAGAGGCAAGAGAGACTACACTTAGAACTATATCACTTCAGAATATCCACTGTTGACTATGCGCAAGTGCCGTATCAACTAGCAGATCCCGTGACTATTGACCAAATTCTGCTTTGAAATGTGATTGGTGAATGACTATATGAACAGCCAATCAGAGCACTGTTTACAAAGCTCAAGGAAATGAGAACGAATGGTGTAATTTGTTACAAGTCTTTTAGGGTAGTAGCAGCTTTCTATACGAGCTCGTGATTCGTTGATAAAGATTCTCTAATCCAATCAAATGTCGTAACAGTAATGCTGTAGGCACAAAATCATATGTTCACCAGGTTGAAGGGGATTTCTACATAAAATTCAGCTGATTCTGTTGGATCCGCATTTCATATTTTTATTTTATATATTTTATTTTTAAAAAATATTTAATTTGAATGTATTTCAACAATTTTTCAATTTAATTGATGGAGAAACTGAATGAGTAGTAGGTAAGTTAATAAATTTCTTCAATAATCAACTAATTCTACACTTATTAATGCAGTTTCAAAAAGTTCTAAAGTCAACGATTCATATTGAAAATTATAATCTAAAATATAAAAGACTTCCACTATCAATGTAATTTCAATAGATAATAATAATTAAACTTGGTTTTAAGGAATTTATTGGCATACTCGTTGCTAGGTAACCCATGTGATATATTATCCAACAAACAAACGTTCTACTTCCACTTAAATTCAAATTGGAAGCGATTGAGAGGTTTTAAGCAGTTATTCCGTTGGATAGATATAATTGCGAATATATCTACGTAGTGCATTTATCAATACGGTAGTAGCAGTACGTTCATGCTATGTTACAATTGTAGGCTAAATATTAGTCTTTCAGAAATCACATACGTTCATATATGCATTTATCAATACGGTAGTAGCAGTACGTTCATGCTATGTTACAATTGTAGGCTAAATATTAGTCTTTCAGAAATCACATACGTTCATATATACATAAGTACTGTGCTCATATTATTTGGTACATATATACCTAATGTCAATTTTCGTGACTCAGAACTGACGCCTAATGATTGCACTCATCGAAATAGTTAAATATTTCACAGCATGTTACTGGGATTGATTGATGCTGTGTTAGGTACTTTGGAGTTGTGCCATCCCCCTCCCACTGCAGAATTCGAGAAAGAAGCTGCGTGTCCAGTCGTCATAATACGGGTGAGGATTGAAGATAATAGGGATTTATCAATCTTATTACTCCTTCAAAATAAGCTTACTTTTCAACATATTTTTGTTCAATTCAATTTGAATTTAGTCATATGCATGTTATAATAATTATAAAACTTTTTCATATTTTTTAAATTGATGTATCGAAGCAGAATTAACGGAATTATTCAAAATTAGAAAAATTTTACATGATAAATATACGATTTTATTTTGGAAGTTAGCAAGAAAATTCGTGGCATTCGGTGAAAAGTTTAATCTAGACATAATTTTAATTTAATTATGGCATGATCATTGTATTTTCCTTTCTATTTCAGGTGACAAATTGTCCCGATATCATCATACCATTCCTCACCCCACAAGAGTTGGCAGAACATTCGAAAAAGGTGCAAGCAGGACATGTTCATCTGCCTTTAGCAGTGGAAGAGAGCTACATCAACTGCGGCAACTTCATCTTCAACAGGGGAAGAACTGTTCTCTTTGCAGTTCCGGCAAAATCCGAACTTTCTGCAAATTGTGGCCATGCAACGAATTTATCGGCAACTGAAGATGAAATTTTAAAGAGATTTCTGGAGTTGAAGAAACCGGAACTGAAAGTAGATTTGAACAGTTCATACGACAGCGAATATTTGTATGAAAGGATCAGAAAAAGGCTATCAAAAGAAAAAATAAATGATTCAACTGATATATCGATTGTTGTCCATACTGAAATTGTTGATATTTCAAAAACTCCAATATTGCTCCTCGGAAAACATGAATTTTGCAGTAGTATAAGACTGAATGATAATAAATTGAAACCATTGATCAAAGATAACATTGTACTGTCATTGAATGGAATTCCATTTGGAAATCTCGGTTTGGCAGTCACAGTTCAGTTATTTCAAAAGAAATCTAAACGGTCTTATCATGCTAGTAACTTTCCTAATCACAATATCACTTCAGAAAGTATAATAGATGCCATCAATTCAAATATTGGGTACAGAAATAATCTTTGCTTAGAGAGAGCCATCTCAAAATTGATCTCAAAGAGTAGCAAAAAATGGAAAAGCAATATATTATATGAAAATCCTTATATAATTGAATATATAGGAGGTAGTAATAGGACATCTTCTATCTCTAAAATATACAAGAATTTAGCTTGTTATTTGGACAATGATTACATAGAAGCTGAAAGTAGTGAAGATGATGGATATAAAGACAGTGTAAAGTCACCAAAGAAAACAAATAGGGTATATTTCGAAAAAGAAAATGTGGTAAACCTTGCCGATTATAATGAAGAAGATAAATTATTACCCAAATATCTACATAAACATCTTGATAGAAAAAATTCTGAGCAGAAATCAAAAATATTTGTTGAAGATGTAATCTCCCATCAAAGTAAATCACATTCGAAAATCAAAGAAAATTCTATTGTTATCAGTTCTGCAAATCCTTCTGGCTGGTTGGGTCATCCAACGAAATTGATCAGGAAGAAAAATCCAGTAATTCAACAAACCAGAACAACTTTCCTTCGAAGAATGATGGTGGATTCTGAATTGGAAAAACACATCAAACGAGAAGTTGAAAGAAAGATACAAGAAAAAATGGAGAGTCTCCCCACAGAATATCCCGTCCGTAAATTAAGAATCAAGAAAAAGTTTCCTGAAGATAAAAGAGATTCTGCAATGCAGACTGATAATAGTAGAAGGATGAGTGCATCTAATAAATCGACTTCAATGGGTAGTAGTTTTCAAGTTAATCAGGATCATGAAGAATCTGTTGAACCGAATCATAATATTCGCGAACCTCGTCGAATTGGTATTAGTGGTGACAATGTAGTAGGTAATAGACATCCAATGGAGCGATCCAATACGAAAGAAAGTGCAGCGACTTTAGAGAAAATCAACAGCCTGAACGATGAAACAGCAGATTTGTCGAGAGTTTCCAATCAGAATTCTCAAAAGGATCATTCTTTTACTAAACAGTCTAAACTTGACGCCTTCCTCGAAGATAAAAATAAATGGTCTCTTGGACAAACATACACAATTTCTGAAAATATGATGAACACTAACATAAAAAATGCGTCGGAGCTGGAAAGATCTAACGAGTTGACAGGGAATATTCAGTCTAAAAAAGAAATGTCGCCTAGATATTCCTCATCTAGGAAATCAAATAGTTCTACCCAATCTTCTTCTAAAATAGAAGAAGTTCAATCAGAAGTAATAGGAACTAACAGAAGTTCTAGTATTCACAGAAACACAAATGACGAGTCCTTTGCTAGTGAAGTTTCTGAAGATATAACCGAAGAGGTGTCACCTAATGAAGAAATTATTGAGGACAATCAATATGCCGATAGTCACACAACTTCAAATGACAGTGTTGATGAAAGTATTGTGTCCTCTAAAGAATCTAAGGCTGAGAACATAGAAACATTAATGAATCTATCACGAAATTGTAATTTCGGTCAGTTTGATAGTAGCATTAGCAAAAATTCTACTTTTAGTGCCGGTCAACTTCTATTTGGATCTTCAATGCATAGTACTTCCAATATTCTACATGCCTCAAATACTTTGAGTGTTGGCCAGTTGGTAGAAACTATAAACGAGGAGTCTGAAAGTGGTATTACACCAAATTCAACTAACTCTAACTCTTCTAGAAAAGGAACTTCAAAATCTCCTCTTGATGAACCATCTAGATTTCGGACAGAGAATCCACTTAACGATCTGTCTGCCAAAACGTCATTACAAGATGGAGCTCCTCAGATTCCGAAAAAAGTTCCTGAAATTTCCGAAGAAGAACTGACGATCAGCAACATCAGTGAGAAGATAAATGCTCTTCTGCAGAGAAGGAAGTCTCTTCCCAGACAGAGATTGAACACTGACTCTGTGAGTTCGTATGCGCCATCTGATATGGAGGACTGCGATTTCTTGGAGGATGACATATTCTTTGAAGGAGACTTTGTGGATATTGAGAAGGAATTGAAGAATTTGTCGTAATTGAAACAAAATAATGATGATTCCTTGATTTTACAGTGCTAAAAAAATTATTATTCTTTTATGATGAATTTGTAAAATTTATATTCGAATCATAATTGAATGTTCATATAAGGAGATTAGAAATTAATTAATTTTTATATATGTGTACTTAATCGAGTTTCATATGAAGAATTAATATTAAATTGTCATTTCTTTTAAGTTTGAGGATATTTATCTATAATGATAGTTTTAACTCTAAGTGAAATTGAGGAGTTAAAAATAATTTTCTATATCATAAGTAATAAATTATATATAATTTTTACATTTATCTAATATTTGGTGACTTTTATGAACTACATTCAAGAATATTCCGAGGATATTAAAATAATTATTAATAATAACATTTAAGGACAATATCCATGGCGAGAAGAATTTATTCCTGTGATTTTAAGGAACTATATATCCCAGGAATAAATCCTTCTTGCCTATCATATCGCCTTAATATCCCAGGAACAAACCCTTCTAGCTCAGGACTATTTCTTAGACATGTGATAAGTAGGGCAATAGAACACATCTAAGTAGGTTTACCTTCTAAAATCATCAATTGAAATTCATCTCATAGTCACATAGACGTTAAGACTTTCACTTTACTGGGGATTGTCGCCAGCAAAAGATTCCATTGCAAAAACTTTCAGAATGCAATGATTTGTAAATATAAGTTATATAAATAAATGTAAATATTGATTCTGTGTATCAATTTCACTCGATAACTCGATAAGTACAAGTCAAACTAATCGGCTGGTTATTATAGCAATAGGAGATATATTTTTTAACAATTAATTGCAACATTAAAGCCATATCTCTGTTCAATCAAATTATGGTCAGTTTGGTCGCAATTTCTGGTCAATTTTGTCTCAATCTCTGGACAATTTGTTTTCAATTTCTGGTCAGTTTGGTCGCAATTTCTGGAAAATTTGATAGTTATTTCTGGTCAATTTGATCGCATTTTCTGGTCAATTTGGTCTCAATTTCTGGTCAATTTAATCGTTTTTCCTGGTCAATTTGATCGCATTTTCTGGTCAATTTGGTTTCAATTTCTGGTCAAGTTAATCGCAATTTCTGGTCAATTACCAAGAACAAGATTTTTTAACTCGTTCTTTATTTTCTAATATTATTCTATTGAAATTTTCGAGTTTTTTTTTATTTGCCATGTGGTAACTGTCACTTTACCCTAAGTGAACATGCGAAAACTGCACCGTCATGCTATCACGTGATGAAAATATACAGTGATTTCTTATCCAAAAGCTCAATTCGTTATCACTAATAACAATTTAGATAAAAATGTACAATGAACTATAATGTTTGGACTTGAGATATAGTCATTGATAGTGCCTACTATAGGGTATGTCACGAGTAGGGTTGTGACAATATGCTTTTTAATTCATAGATCCTAAAAATATTGTACACGGAGAGAAATAAATGGTGTTGAATCTTTCTAAATCAGCGGTATAAAGTATTCGATACCATTTCATTTCGTTCCGTCTGTGATAATCCTAAGATCTATGATTTTAAATGCATATTGTCACAACCCTAGTCATGAGTTATTGGATGGTTTCAGATTGTCGATCAGACAAGGAAAAGCACATAAATACTTTCATTAGGTAAGTAAATAACCAGTAAAAATGTTAAATGATATAGGTACATTATTTCACGTATGATCGAAAATGTGGAACTATCCTATAGCTCGGAGCTTACCCTAATTTTATCTAATAAAAAAGATATAATGTAGCACTTTTCTATATATAGATATTTCATGAATCTGTAATTAAAGGTAATATTAATTAACGTATTTTGACATTTTAGGAATATTCCAGAGTTATGAATTATATAAATTTAATAGACAATTGCCTATCTTTTTTTAAATTTAGGTATAGAATCACACAGTTAGGCATTTCAAGACTCAGCAAATATTATAGGATAAGTTCTGTGTTATCGGACAGTTTCTCATTTTCGATCCCATAAAAATGTATATAATATTTCAACTCGTTATTTTAATTGGTATCCATGATACCTGCAGTATCATGGATACCAATTAAAATAACGAGTTGAAATATTATATCAAAGTTATTTTCTGATATAATCGAAAATATGGAACTGTCCGATAACTCGAACTTTAACCCCATCACTTCATCGAGATTGCTTGACATTAATAGTTATTTTGATATTTTTATTCATTCGTATCAAAACTATGAGTGATAAATAAAACTAATTATGTTTATTTGGAAAATTCAAATGATAGAACAATTATTAGTATACATTTATCTACACAAATTAGAGAAATATTGAGTTTATTAACAAATGCATTAATTATAGGCAGCTTTTCAGAGTCAGTCGTGCTATATTTTGACGTTGTAAATCAATACTGTGGGAATTGATTAGACTACATAAAATTAGAAATTATTAAAAAGGAACCTAACTGTTTTTTATAAAATATTAGCTATCATCTACATTTAAATCTCATTTAGATTATTAATTTATTGCCCACTGTTGCTATCCTCTTCCCTCTTTCTCCATTGTTTCCATTATATAGAAGCATTGAGTTAGTATAAGAGCGTGCGCGATACTCCATGCAATGAATCAGGACGGCTCTCGCAAAAATGCATTTCATACAGTGTCCCAAACCATGAAAACCAAAGGATACCAAATCAATCGATGAATTAAGCACCAGAGAATGCATTGTGAGGATGATAAACATTGAAAAACATTCGTGTGAACCATCACCAGACATTTTTGTGCTAAATTGTTCATAAGGGGTTGCGGGAGTAAAGAACAAGATTCATATTGATTTGTTAAACTGAGGTGGGGTGCGCGGGGGTGGTGGAATTCATCTGTGTCAACTCCTTTATGCTGAAATCGATGAAATCTTTATGGAAAAGTGAAGAAATAAGGTACCTACATTATCAAATTAGGTTAATAAATTAGTTTATGATGTTAAATGGTAGAATTGGAGTCTATTTAATTTGAAGCATAATTGTAGCAAGGCGTAACTTCTATAAAATCAATAAAATAAGTGCGCCAATAAGATTAAATTTACTATTTTTTGCTGAGTAGTTCATAGTCATCTAAATTATATAACAGATAGTGTAAGAGAAAATATACTATTCATTTCAATGTAATTATTAATCAAGTAAATCCTTTATCGTGCAGGACTAGCGAATGTTTTCTCAGTGCTGGGGTTGGCAGCCCTGCAGCGAGGCTAGCACGTGGGGTGAAGGGGGAGGGGATATGAAATGGAGATGCCAACGACTCCATTTGAAGGTAATGTTTTTATCACTAATTAATAATAAATTAATACACTAATTTGTGTTTCATAAAAAGCTCTTTTTTTAACATTTATAAAAATCAGTACCTAGTTATTTACTCGGTATACCTACCTTTTTTACTGATTACACCTAAACTATCAGATGGAAATAATCAACTATAATAAATAACTAATTAATTAAGATGAATTATAATTTATTACTTGAGTCCCACTATCTCTAAATATATATGAAAATAAATAACAAATGAAATATTTTCTATTACGAATTCAATATTGAGAATACATTAGAATTTAGTGTTATGCAATGCGTAATAAACAAATGAATAATATGAAATTACATATTCATGGCATTCAGGTAGTGTTTTAATTGTCATAAAATAAATAATTATTTATTTTGTGAAAATGAAATAATATTTTTTTGGTAGCAAGATAGAAACACTTTTCAAATACAAACCAAAACACTCCTTTGTTTTTTCGTTGTGTGTGCCATGAAAAATTGGAGGGTTTGTTTATTTTTAGCTCTTAGTGAGGGTAATATCATTAATGAGGGGGTAGTAATCATATAGAAAGCTATTTCACTTTCAGTATCATATGCTTATGTTAGGTATATTTATAATGGATATACAAGCTCAATTATCTAAGGTTAAATGGTCCATTTATGATTTAACCACATATGATGAATAACATGATTACAACAGAGACTTAGAATTAGATATTTATCATATTTGAGAATCTATGAGGCAAATCAGAATTATTTTATTAATTCTAATATCTATACTCCCATTAATTTATCATATCCCAGACAGGTCATGACTCACTCTTTTTTATTTTGTTTTCATAATTTTGAATTTTCCAAGACTTTCTTAAATTCTTAGTTTCTGAGACACTGAGGCTAACTAAGAATGATGCCAACTTAAATTTAATATTTTATATTCACTATTTTAAAATATTTGAGAGAAATCTGACTATTTAAGGTACTAAAAATAATATTATACTACCTACCTATATATTATCATTATATTATATTATATCCATTATGTTTAGTTATTTACTTAGTTTAAGTTAATCAGGTTAAATAACTTAAATTCTAAATATTTGAATAATAATTGGGAATTTGAATAATATTTTGGAATCATAAATAGGTACCATATTTTATTCAATGATTCAAACAGGAAAGTGAGGAAACGTTTCTGATCAATGATCTAGATTAACTATTTTACTGATCTATCATCTATCATGATCTATGTAATTAAATTATCTAATTTATAATTTCACTTATTAACTATATACCTAACCTAACTCAACAGTCTGAAGTTCTGAACTAATTAAATGATCTGATTAACTGATCAATGATCTTAAAGAATGTTTTAAGAAATGATCTATTGCTACAGATGTTTTCAGAAATTAGAAATGATCTAAATAAGTTTTCAGAAATGACCTATTATGTCATTTCTGAAAACTTTAGGTCAGACCTAAAGATGTTTTTAGAAATGATCCAAAGATGTTTTTAGAAATGATTTATAGATGTTTTTAGAAATGATCTAAAGATGTATTTAGAAATGATCTAAAGATGTTTTTAGAAATGATCTAAAAAAGTTTTTAGAAATGATCTAAAGATGCTTTTAGTTATGATCTAAAGATGTTTTTAGAAATTATCTACCTAAAGATGTTTTTAGAAATGATCTAAAGATGTTTTTAGAAATGATCTAAAGATTTTTTTAGAAATGATCTAAAGATGTTTTTAGAAATGATCTAAAGATGTATTTAGAAATGATCTAAAGATGTTTTTAGAAATGATCTAAAAAAAAGTTTTTAGAAATGATCTAAAGATGTTTTTAGTTATGATCTAAAGATGTTTTTAAAAATGATCTAAAGATGTTTTTAGAAATGATCTAAAGATGTATTTAGAAATGATCTAAAGATGTTTTTAGAAATGATCTAAAAAAAAGTTTTTAGAAATGATCTAACGATGTTTTTAGAAATGATCTAAAGATGTTTTTTTAGAAATGATCTAAAGATGTTTTTTAGAAATGATCTAAAGATGTTTTTAGAAATGATCTAAAGATGTTTTTAGAAATGATATAAAGTTGTTTTTTAGAAATGATCTAAAGATGTTTTTTAGAAATGATCTAAAGATGTTTTTTTAGAAATGATATAAAGATGTTTATTAGAAATGATCTAAAGATGTTTTTAGAAATGATATAAAGTTGTTTTTTAGAAATGATCTAAAGATGATTTTAGAAATGATATAAAGTTGTTTTTTAGGAATGATGTAAAGATGTTTTCAGAAATTATCTACCTAAAGATGTTTTTAGAAATGATCTAAAGATGTTCTAGAAATGATCTAAAAATGTTTTTAAAAATGATCTAAAGCTGTTTTTAGAAATGATGTAAAGATATTTTTAGAAATGATGTTAATATATTTGAATGATCTAAAGATGTTTTAGAAATGATCTAAAAATCCATTCTGCAGAGTATGAGATATTTTTATCATTTTCTGTGCAAACATTCCTCAACAGAAGCCAAAATAGAGGATTTCTTGGATCACAGTTTACCAGTACCTGCTGTCTGGCTAGAAATGTTTTCAAAATGATCTAAAGATGTTTATCTTTACCTAGTTAATTTCTGGTCTGTTTCCTTTACTGGCTTTGAAATTTTGAAATAATCCTTTAAATAACTTTAATTTATCTAAGATATATTAAAATTTAGGTATGTTATTGATTTAAAAATATGAATTTAAATATAATAGCATGAATGATAAAATTATAATTACAATTATTTCTGC
The DNA here is from genome assembly GCA_947561585.1 of Caprella mutica. Lineage (NCBI taxonomy): Eukaryota > Metazoa > Arthropoda > Malacostraca > Amphipoda > Caprellidae > Caprella > Caprella mutica. The sequence goes on along the minus strand of CANNZV010000937.1, from coordinate 81,210 downwards.
TATTTAATGAGAAATGAAAATTAACCATAGGTCTCGCAAATAAGAATAACCCCTCTGCAGTGCTGTGCCAGTTTGCGGAGTATTGCCAGAATACAGAAACTAAATAAAGTGTTCTCCAAGAAATATTCTATTATGTCTTTTGTTTTTAGCAAAATAGCTACATGTATATTTCAGTAAATATATAATCTAATGACAAAACATATTTGCTTTATATTATAAGATTATTTTATCTTCTCACCCAAATTTATTATATACTTTAATTTAGCATTGTTTGTGAAGTAAATACAAATATATATTTCCTATTGTTATTATTCTTATAACTTATTCCCAATTTCTCATTAATATCTTCATGCATTTTCATCCATTCTCCTTCCTTTTCAGATTTGCTTTTAGGTAGTGAATTTCTGCCTGTCCTCACCAGCATTCAAACACGTCCTCGACGAGCCTTCTCTGCTGCCCCTTGTATTCATTCTTACTTTACTTCTACTAAAGTTCATTGTGATTGCCCAGAAGTAAATAATAAGAATTTGTTAAACTCTGACAGTGTTGATGCAAGCAATGTAAAGAAAAATGAAACTCTCCCTGAAAAACTTGAGTGTAGTTTACCTTCTGGTAATGTGGATCCAAATGTCTTAGAAGAAAGTGATAAAGTTAAAGATGTTTTCAATGACAATGTGATATCATGTGTGAATTCTCCTTCAATTTCTTTAGTTGATTTCTCCAACTCTAGAACACTTTCAACTGTGAATGATACTGAAATTCCATTTGTTGTTGAAAAAAGTCCGAACAATGAGCCGATAGCTTCCAGTAGAAAGAAGTGCACATCCTCCTCTAGTTCCGACACTGGGAAAATATCTGATGTTTCTGTTCCCAATTCCCTGAGTGTCTCAACCTCTTGTACCCTATCAGTTCTACAGTGTCGCAAATGTAGCGCTGCTTTTTTAGAGGTATGTTATATAGCTATAACATGGTGTATATAACATAGAACTAAAAGCAAATACAAATAACCTAACAGTAAATACAAATTCATACATAACTATAAACAAAGGCCACATGTGTTTAATTATTTAGTGTGTTTATACTGATCAATCAGAGTTGTCTCAGGTTGATACAATTGCATAAATTACTGAAACTTGTTTTATTTTTCAGGCACACTCAGCATTAGCTCATTTCAAGCTTCACCTTTTAATAGCATACAAACTCTACTTCTCAATTTTCTTTGGAATCGACTGTGCAGCATCAAAGTGCTGCAACAATATCTCTGCAAAATCAAAAGATTCAGGTGCTGTTCTGCATGAACCTAGTGCAGATTCTGAAAAAGTTACAGTGCCAAGTGTGAACAATACAGAACTCAGTGAATCAGTTAAAGAAAAAGATTCTATTGAAAGTATTGTTTGTTCAGGTGAACTTAAGAAAAAGAAAAGTGTAATCTGTTCTGGTGAGGATTTGCTTGATAAATCCAAGTGTACTAACATTGAGGAGGCTTATTCAAAAGAATCACCATCCCAGAGCTGTAAAAAGTTTGTCCATTTGAACCAAGTTCATTTCCATTGCAAAATTTGCTCCTTCACTTCTAATAAGGTAATTTGAGACAATTTGCTTCATAGATAATTCTCTGTTGTTCATGAATTATAACTGATATAATTCACATTTTGTGTTGGCATGGAACTTATATTTTCACTGATGAGTTTTTAACAATGAACATGTGTTTTGACAGGTGTTTTCACTACCAGTCCACATGGAGTCCAAGCATTTGAGTTTCTCCCGGCAAGTGTCCCTAAGACTTCAGGCTCACCCTACTCAACTCCATAAGGTAACTGTAATTTGTTTTTTCTTGTCATTTTTTTAACGTAAGTTATGAATTATCGATCTGTTCCACATCATCGGTCATATGAGAAAAACGATATAATAATAATAATTTTATTATTTAGTTTAATTGGGATCCATGATAACTGCAGGTATCATGGATATAATGATAATTAAATTAAAAATGAAATGATAATTATTATTGTTTTTTCTTTTAGGACCGAAGATGTGAAACTTACCGATAATTTGTAACGAACCCTAGTTGGTAAAAATTTATTTTTCATAATGTAAATGAAATTAATTTATTTTCTGATTTTCAGGAATACACGTGTGGAGAATGTAGCAAGAAGATACAGGGGACAATGTCCATAATCCAGCACTTGCTGGCACATGACTCTGATGCAGACCCTTACTTTTACAAGATAAACAAGAGTAGCGATATCACCAACCAGTCCCACCCTAGCATTAATGAGTCTGTCCTGAGTAATGCAAACAGCAGCAAAGGAAGCTTGCTATCGAGCGGCTTCACAGATCTTCCATCAAGTTTGAGTGAGCTGGTGAATAAAAGCGCTACTCCCCTCCTCTCCGAAAACGTGAATAAGAACTTCAAGAAAAATCTACTGCAAGATGACTCAAAGAAGAGATTAGTTGATTTGAAGAAATGGTGTCCTGAGATGGTCAAAGAGGGAGATGTGACGAAAGGTAAAAATGTTAGAACTGCAGATGTGATCGATAAAACCTCCGAAACTGTCGATAGTGAGGATACAAGCAATAAGCCATCAGATGATAAACTCCTCAATGGAGATGTTAAGGTTTCAGAAGCTGAAGAGGTTGATAAAGCAGAAGAAACGCCAAGGAAAGAGTCCAATTTAACGGAAATTAAAAAGAAAGATATATTCAATGATGAAGACATAGAGCTGGTGAATGTTCGATGGATAACTGAGGGCTTATTGGTGGATAATAAAGATGGAGAAGGAGGGTGGAAAATAGTTACAAGTAATAGAATTGTTCTTGATGATCCAATCGATCCTCTTTATAAAGTTGATAACCAAAGCTGTTGGAAGAGTAATAAATGGTATAAAGACGATCCTAAACATCTTTACAAAAGTAAACCACATTCTTCATCCTGGTCCAGTTCTAGAAGAGAAGGAGGTAAATTTGAGGGCTCCATCCCTTTCATAGATGGCAGCAGTGGCTTTGGTAATGGTGTCACCAATTCACTGGCTGACATACATCGCTCAATAGGATCTGATGATTTCCTCTCATCTCTAGCCAAAGACTCTGACAATGTTGTTAAACAGGAGACTGTTGTGGAAACCAGCGTCAGTGAAACAGATGCTGAAGCTCCTGAAGGCAGTAGCACTGAATCTAAATCTGAGGTTAATTCTCTAGGAGTGGACATGATGCAGATTGAGATTGATCCACTGACTCTTTTGGCAAATGCTATTGAAGAAGATCAGAAGACTGCTAATCCACTCATTCCAACAGAACATTTCATGCTTGGTAAAGGAGAACCAGAAGCTATGGAGAGTAATGCTGAGGACAGTGAAGATGGAGTCACTGATTATTCAACTAATGAAGGCGTTACTCCTGATTATAATGCCTTGGATCCCACAGTACACGGTTACAGCACTGGACCTCAGAACTTTCAGAATGTTCCATCAAGTCCAGGCGCTCAGATGATGATGCCAGATGGCAGTTTGCTGTCTAAAACACAGCAAGAGATGATGATGCAAATGGCCAACAGTTACCTCGATAATGCTGGAGTGTTTCAGTGTGATGTCTGTCCTAAGGCGTTCAAGTACCAGTACTTGCTACTTTCTCATCGTAGACACGTTCATTCACTCGTATCCAAACCCAATTCACAGCTGAAGCGCCAAACAAGCCACTTCAACTCACACCACGACAACTCCAACCCGATGCTAGACCCCGACACTTTCAATGCTTTGCTCAATGCCCAAAATGGTAGTTTAGATTCTGTTCACCCTGCACTGAAGAGCAAACTCAACACAGGTCTTATCATCAATGGGCAGGTGTTCTGTCCTGTGTGCGGCAAGAAGTTTGTAGACAGAGCGTCACTCATTGCACACTCGGCCATCCACATGGACAAGACAACTTGCTGCCAGTCCTGCTTGAAGGAGTTTCCCAGTAAGAGTGAACTTACAATGCACATTGTGAAGTATCAGGGTACTTGTGATCCTTCCAAGGCTGGCATTGTGAAATGTGCTACTTGTGGTGAACAGTTGGCCAGCCTGTCAGCACTCAAAGAACATAGGAGAATGGTTCATCCAGCACCTGGACAAGTGATGACTAAGCAAGAGGTATTTTGAATAATTCCTTCTTTAGTTCCAAAAAAGTCTTTTACCAACTAGAGTACATTACGAATTATGGGTCAGTTTCACATCTTCTATCTTTGTTCATAAATGAATGAACTATTAATTATTATTTGTTTTTTCGTCTACGACAGAAGATGTGGAACTGACCGATATATTTTAACTTATCCTATGAAAGTATCAATTATGAATTTATAATAAATTTCCTTGAGATTCTTTTCACTTCATCATTTGATCTCTTTCCAGGACGGTTCAAAAGATGGAGTAGGTAACAGTGAGTTCTCGCTACAAAGCTCTAGTATGTCTCTGAGTGCATCTCATGACCAGTTTCAACACCCTGTGAATCCACACCCCAGGAGAGGATTTCAGTGTGATTATTGTGGAAAAAACTTCAACTGCAGATCTAACCTCAGGGACCACCTGGTAAGGCTTTCATTATTCTGTTGGAAGTTTAAAGATATAGCCAATTTAATGGACATTTCATATATTGATAATATCTCCCAGTGTTCAAGTGAATAATTCTATTGAAAAAGTTATATAGAGGAATCTGTTTACTTCCCCAACATAATTTGTTAATTTGTTATCCCTCACATATATAAACTCATCGTTTTCTATGAATTTATATAAAGTTTCACAAGTCTGTTCATTATTTAGGGTTTTTTATCTTACATAATTATAGTCCTTAATATATCTAACTTTATTATATACCACTTAGCTATATTACTTTTAATCCATGAAAAAAGGCCAAGCTTTGAAACATTCTTCTATCTCTGACAGGTCGTTCACACTGGTGAGAAGCCGTACCCCTGTGATATTTGCGGCAAGACATTCAGTTTCGTTCACAACATGAAAACCCATCGCCTCACCCACAATCAAGGCCGTCAAGAGCTGTGCCCGTACTGTGACAAGAGTTACAAGAGTAAGATCAGTCTCTACTACCACATGAAGAAGGGCAACTGCAGAGGCCTTAGTAATACTGAGGTAAACATTTTTGAAGCTTTAAATGTGTTACCAAGAATAGATAATCCCAATAGAAAATATTAACTAAAATGTGAATAGTTATGCATTTTAGTTTAGTAGACATACAAGGGGTATGATAAGTAATGGATTTTATAAACCACAAGGCATAACATAACTCGTTTATAGTAAAATATTCTATTAACAAAAATTGTGGTAGCTATGATATGGGAGTTTTGTAGTGACCAAATTTTTTTAAAATTTTTGAATGAAATAATATTGGCAGCAACTAACCAGTTTTTCTCAATAATTCTTCAAATTTTTAATGTTAATCCTTGAAATCTGAAGTCTATTTTTCTTTGCATTTTCTTAATTATCTCAATATGTAATTTTCACTAAACATCTGACTATCTGTTTGATGTTGCCAGGTGCCTGAGGGTTTTCACCGCTGCACAGATTGTCTCCAGATGTTTGCCAGTGAAGAGAGGTACACGAGTCACAAGGAGAAGGGCAACTGCCACGCCCTTCACAGGTAAAAATGAACTGACATATTTATGGGGGCATGCATATGTAGCTACCCTATTCTAACCTAGCTACATTGTGGCCCCAAAGGTACATGCAACCTTTGTTGTGATTATCGCTGAGCACTAGTTCAATGTTATTCCTATGGGAATGTTTTACAACGAGAGATCATCGCTGAGTGCTATTTCTATTGCCGGGCGATGATCACAACCATCACTGAATGCGAAACGTACCTTAACTACCTTGTACAATGTACATGGTTCTATCAACTTAGCAATCACTCTATAGATGACTGTGTACCTAATATAGAATGGATAAAGTAGTTATTAGCAGTTAAATTAATTTCCTTATAATTAATCTAAATAAGTTCCATTACAATTTACTTCAACAAAGTTTTTAAAATTTATCTATTGATCTCATCAATATTATAAAAAATGAATAAGTTGATCCAAACTGAGCATTTGCAAAACAGTTGCGGTAAGATTCGACTTAAAATTTATTAGGTGACTATTCCAAATATTTGATCATTTAATACCAATTAAAATAACTTAAATATTTAATTATATATATATTTTTTATGATTGAAAAAGTGAACCTATACAATAACTGGGGGCTAACCCTATTAAATGAACTTATAACTGAAATCTGACAAATGTTTGACTTTTTTGCCAAGGTGTCACACATGTGGACTGAGATGTTCATCCCTCACAAGACTCAACAATCACATTGACAAAGGACTCTGTAAAAAGGTCAGTCACTCCACTAGTACAGCTTAGCCTTTCAAATTTGAAGATATTTTTGTGAACTTTTTATTTTACTTTTTTAAATTAATGTTTTTTTCAATTTTTATATCTTTTCGTTTCAGGACCACCCTAAATCTTTCTCAAGCAACCAATTGGCGTTGAAAAAGAAGCGCAGAGAGAAATCTCTTCTGTCCGGTAACATGTCTTCATACTCTAACAAACACATTTCCAGTAACTCCTCTATTGCTACTGACGATATTGTGTGTGAGAGGTGCAACTACAACCGTGACTGCTGCTGCACCTTCAACTGCTCTGCCTGCAACAAGCGCGTCTTCAGCATCCTAGCTTACACTCATCACAAGCAGAAGACTTGTCCTGTGGTCCGTATGCGCAAGGACAAGCTACGGGCGGCCATGTTACTGAACAAGAAGAATAAAGCGGAGAATGAAACGCAAAACAAAGACAAGAAGAAAGAAGATTCATGCTCATCAGATGATGATGAACTGAATAATTTCAATTTGAGTAATTTTAGCAGTTTGGGTTCGTCTGTTCTTGGGTATGACGTAGAAAATACTTCCAAGGATGATGGAAAAGAGGCCTCGAAGGATGAATTGAAATCAGGATGGCTTAATAAAGATATAATGGAGACGAGTCATAAATCTGAAGATCCAATTCCCGTCAAGCCTGTCACCTCTGTTTCAACTCCGCCGTTAATCGCAAAGAATCTCGCAGAGAATAAGTCTAACGTAGTTCTTGTGTATAATAAACCAATGAAACCACCATCGTACAGTAAAGCTAACAAAACTCTCACCAAACTTAAAAATAAAGCGGCTAGAATAGCTCGACAGAATAGGGTAGTGATAAAGAAATCAACCAATCCATCTTCTAATCCATCGCCCAAGCCGGTTCCTCTAGAAAAACCTATAAAGAAACCAGTGAATAGAGACCAAATAGATGCTAGTAACATAATTACACCTCCAGAAACGAATTCAGCTGTCAACTGCTCTTCTACAGATGTTCTGTCTGCCAGAGGTAGGAGAATAAAGAGACCAAAGAAACTAGAGGACAATGCCTATGATGACGCTCTAGCTCCTCCTGCCAAAGTACAAGCACTATCTGCTAATAAAGGAGAAATTAAACCTTCCAAAATCTTTGAAAGAAACTGGTCCAAAAGTGGTGACGTGACCAAGGCTGCTGTTGTCAAATCGCTAAATGTTAAAACGTCTAGCAAGAGTGATGCAAGTAGGGTTGGTGGTGAAGTTTCATCAGCGCAAACTAGTGTTTCATCAGCGCAAACTTGTGTTTCATCACCGCAAAGTAGTGTTTCATCACCACAAACTAGTGTATCATCCGCTACTGTCGTGAGTCCGGATGGTAAAAAAACTTCCCCTAACAAAATTATTAGTTTTACTGCCTCCCTTCCATCTCGCCCTAACCAAGTCATAACTTTCAAACAGAGTTTGCCTGGTCAGAAAATACAAGGTGGTAGACTAGTTGCAGTTTCCACCAGAGCTCCATCCCAACCAACGGCGGTTAGTTCAATTGATGCCAACGGATTGTATAGTGTGAAACCGCAAGTCCTCAGTCAAAACATCGGCCAGGCTCCCATCTTGGTCAACTCCAGCAATAAGATAATAGTGCGACATGGTAGTGGTGGTCAAGCAACCATGTCTTTGTTGACAGGTGTTAGAGCAGGTTTGCCGCAACAAGCGGTTCTCATACCGACTCAGTCGCTGATTTTGCAGCCGAACACGGTGGTTGCGGGTGAAAAGATGACAACCGCTGTGGTTCAGACACCTCCAAACCAACAGTAAAATGATACCCTGATTCCAGTTTTCACAGGGTTTGCTATTTATGTGTTTGTTGCTGTTCTAAACGGGAAATTAATAGAAGCTGTGATAATGTAATCTAGCTGTACTCGAGTAATTCTTTAGTGAAATCTCTTGGAAGATTTAAAAGTTAGTTTGGTAGTTAGCAGATGAATGGTGAGAGGATTGTATGCTAGGCATCATTTAATTCATCATTCACTCATTAAAATGTTAGTAATCTTTACTAGTCTTATACTATAATGCTTCTGATAAATTAGGTACTGTTTAGAATTTTGTTGCTATCCTATCAAAGAATATAGTTCTGAATAGTCTTAACTTAAATATTACTTAATAGCTTTATTTAAAACATTCTTTTATCTACTACCTTTTTAATAGGAAAACTGATTTTAATTTCTTTCAATCTTCTGCTGTAGTTGAAAATGCTTTTATTGAACTCTGCTTCTGTGCAATCTTTCTAAGAGAAGAACCTACAAATTCTCATTGCTGTCCGGCGACGGATTGCCAATTCCTTTTTATCGACGAGTTGACGAACTGTGGCTAGTGTGACTTCTGAGTTATCAGACGGTTTCACATTTTCGATCATATAAGAAATGTATAATAGTTATTATTTAACTCATTTTAATTACTGCCAATTGGTATCCATGCTACCTGCAGGCATCATGGATACCTGCATGCATCATAGATACCAATTATTATAGTGAGTTAAAACTGCAGGTATTATGGATACCAACTAAAATAACTATTTAAATTATAAATTATTACATACTTTTCTTATATGATTGAAATTGTGCGCCTGTTCGCTAACTCGTAACTTACCCGAGTATGAGTTAGGTGGTAGTTCGCTATTGGGGTAAAATCTAGTAAGGTAGCTAATATGTACGCAACTTCTGCGGCAAAGTCTTCACACATTTCTCATCTTGTTCTTGCACAGATATTAGTAGCTAATCTGAGAGTACAGACACTGTAGATAGCGTAGGCAGTTTTCTATCTAGAGACTTTAAAGGAGTTAGCCATTTTATATGTAGTTAGGACAGATGAATTTACTGGTGATCGGTAGAGCAATAAATAATCTAGTCTTGGATTTGGCGAATTTATGAAGCATTTCTATTAGAGTACTTAAAGCGTGTCAGGGTACGTTTTGAGTTATTGGACGGTTTCCACGTGTTCGATCATTCAAGGAAAAGCTGTGTAATTTAAATTTTTTATTTGGTATCCTTGATACTTGCATCTAGTAATATAACATGTTTCTATGTTAAATTTTCTGCGATGATCGAAAAAGGTGAAACTGTCCAATATCTTTGAACTTACCCTATCAAGTGGAAAAAATAACTTTGTTTTTATTGTTTCTAAAATGTAGGTAGCATTTAACTGAATGAAGAAGAAGTTATGATATACCAATGCTTACTAATATACTCTTAATTATTGATTGAAATGATTACAGTGTTTCTGATGTAACTTCCTATTGAATATTTGGGGTAAGTTTCGAATTATCGGTCAGTTCCACATCTTCGGACATATAAGAAAAAACAATATGAAAATTATTATTTCACTAGGATTGGTTGAGTAAAATATTTTTTATATTTTATTCTTATATGACCGAAAATGTGGAACTGACCGATAATTCGGAAAATCTCCTTGCCCCTTTAGTTTGTGAATGACATTTTATGTGAAACACAATTTGACTAAATTACAGGACAAGTATTTCCAATTGACATGATAGTTTCATCTGATATAAAGAGTTCTATTTTAAATTTAATCAGTGGGATTCTATTCTGCATGCCATAATATCAAATAGGGTAAAGGGACAATTACGAGAAGAGAATTGAGTAGCGGCTGAAAATTTAAATTTGTTATTATTAAAAATATTCTAAATATGAGCATTAAAATGTATTAATTGTTGGGAGACCACTGTATAAATTATATGAATTCATTTCAATTTGTATCCATGATACCTGCTGGTAATATTTACATGCAGGTATCATGGATACAAATAAAATTATGTTCTCTCCGAGCGAATATATTTTAATATTCTTTAATAATAACCAATTTAACTTTACTATTGTAAATTACGAATTATCGGTCAGTTTCACATCTTCGGTCATATAAGAAAAAAACGATATTATAATTGTTATTTAATTTTCCATGACGGTATCCATGGTACCGGCAGGTATCATGGATATCAATAAAAATAAAATAATTATAATATCATTTTTTCTTATATGACCGAAGATGTGAAACTGACCGATAATTCGTAATTCACCCTCATTCGCATTTGGTACCTGTTCCATTACCAGTGTTTACGAAGTAGGTTCATGTTACGTTTATTAGGGTTAGTATCGCTTTAGTTGTGATCTCAAAGGAAGTTTTATTTGTACCACCTACTAGTTACTGGAACATTGGCAATTTTAACCTAAACATCGGATTACTGTTTTCAAATTATTATTTAATGTTACGTGCAATGTTGTGGCAATATTTTAATTAGTATCCTGATATGTTTTTTTTATCTTTTTTTAGACACTGTGTTATTAAGGTTTAGTTAGTTCTTTTTGGTTATTTTATCTTCTAATGGTGTATATATATATAGTGGAACGTAATCAATATTAACTGTTCAGTTGATATCAAAGCTATAGAATACTTGACACTTTTTCTACCCTGCATATTGAATACTTTATTTTAAGGGAATTATATTGTATTTATAAGCAATTTCAATTAAATGAAGAGGGGTAAGATTTAAGAACCCATTGTGAACTAAGACGACATATATGTCCTCTTAGCGCATATTATATATATATCGCATATTATAATATTTTTCACATTTAAAATAGGTTATGGTATGAAGGGTTAAAACTGCGAACTGTTGTAATTTGCGTTATTAAATTTTTTATTTATAGTTTTCAAACTCTACGGTCGGATTTGTAGAAGTCTTAGCTCACCCTTCTCCTGTATTGAATATCCCAGCAATGCTCTACTTACGTGATCTCTCATAGGATATTGGCATTAAAAAGATCATAAGGTACTAGAGAGTAATAAGATTGATAGCTACTTGCTATGGTATAATCGCTTGCTATGTCTAACATAGATAGCATAGGGGACTCGTGTGTTAGGGGCTCTATCCTGAAGCTGTCTGTGGTTAATGGAAGAGAAGGGGTTGGCATCCCTTGGGCCTCGAACTGTTGTAATTTGGGTTATGGATTGTCTTTTTTTTCATTTTTACCATGTTTATCATTTTTTTCATGTTTATCACTTGCAGTTCTAGAGGATAGCGCTAGGGTTATGCTCTTCAACTACGAGGTGTTAGATTTATGTGTTAGGTAGACTCTTAGCCCTTAGGCTTCATTTACTATCACCTCTTCATTTTCCACTTCCATCCATGGGTCTAGCCACCGTTGCTTGTGTCCCGTTTCGTAACATTTCTTGGTGAGTGACTGTAATCACGGAGTAGCTTTTATGTATCCATGTGCAATTTTACCGCCTCTTTGGTAAGTGACTTTGTACATGGAACCACTTTCCTTTCTGACGCTTCTTCCAGTCCCTTGTACTTAATTTTCTTTTGACGTCAGCGATATGGCCTTTGGTTTCGAAGCAGACGTTAAACCCCTACTAAAATTCTATTATTGGAAGTACCCTCTTAATTAATATAATAAAATCAATAGTTTACCTGTGGTTTTAAATTCTTTAGGTTTTCATATTTTCAACTATTTAACCCATCATACATTGAACGAGGGGACCAACTATTGAACGAGTGGACCAACTATTGAAAGAGGGGACCAACTATTGAAAGAGGGGACCAATTATTGAACGAAGAAACGAATTATTCAACGAAGAAACGAATTATTCAACGAAGAAACGAATTATTCAACGAAAGAACCGAATATTAAGACAAGGATATTTATTGATCAACATACCGCGAATTTAAAAGATCAAAAAAATACAACATAGGTAGCCTATATCAAGAGCTTCTTTAAATTCTTATCTATGATATAAGAATTTCGGGCATAAAAACTTGAGTCACATCAATTACCTATAAAATGATGTGCACACAATAAAAAAGGAAATGAACGAAGAATATAAAAAAACTATATCTTTAAGAAGAAAAAGTTAATAATGACAGACAAATCAAGGTTTATAAAGCAAAAATGAGCATTGTAAATTTAATAACATCTAGTTATTCAACCTATATCTATCCAGAAACAGAAAATAATTTTGGATTCATTTTTAAAGACGTGCAATGAATTAAAAAAGATTATTGAGAAGGAAGAGTGTACTATGATTTAGATGCGGAATAACTAACACCAAAGATATTAGTATAATATCTTTGTTATAATTATAAACATTGAATTTATGTCTATTTTTGTACATGTAAACGAGTAACAAATGTTGATGTACATCAGCGAAATTTAGGACACCTTTTTGATAAAAAAGAAGAGGTCGCGTGTGCGCAAGGAGTTCGTTTCCCGTTAGTATTCTGATTACCTACTCCTGCAGCATATCAAGAACTTGCAAATCCACATAATGTGCACCACCCCATATCATATTATAGGCCTCTTCACATGTCAGGGATCTGACCGGGATGTCTTCGGTCAGTGATTTTTTTTATCACTGAGAGGAGCCGGTACTGTGTGAAAGTGTCCGTTGAAATTAAAGTAACGATATATTTTTTCACTACATCACTGAGAGGAGACGGACCGGACGGATCACTGACATGTGTGAAGGAGCCTTAAATTGGCGTAAATTACATATGGGTAATACAGAACATTATACATATCTACAACTCTAGATAGCTTAGCATAAACATTAGACAAGTGAACATTATATTTCAATTTACTATCCAGAATAAGACTCAACAGTTTAACATTTATAATATATATCTTCACACCATCTAAGAGTAAATTACTAATAATGTCAATATCCCGAATTCTATTGGAAAATATCATCACAGCTACATGTTTTATTTGTATTAATACACAATCTATTAGACAAGGCTAAGAAATTAGAATTAGAGGCAGTTAGCGTAGTGTCCTCAGCAAATTGAACAGGACTAAAGACAAAGGACAACACAATGCTCAAATTATCAACATAAATTAAGAAAAATACGGGTCGCAATACACTGTCCTGAGGTACACCAATACTCACCACACTACATCCCGAACAAACACCACCAATCCTCACTCTCAGACCCTGTTACCTATAAGGTAGCTTCTAAACCACTCAAGAGGTGCTCCATGTGCACCATATTTACCAGCTTAGATAAGAGTAGGTACATATTATGGTTGTCTAAATCGAACGCCTTAAAAAGTCAACATAGTGTATTTGACACTGTCCTAATTTTCATTATATTATTTCGGAAGCAGAAGTATTGGCATCCGATATTGATTTTCACTTGGTAAGGAATAGCTATCAAGGATTGAAAGTAATGAAAGTATTCTTCTGAATACACACTTCCATATTATTTTGCTAATAAAGGTAAAATGGATATGTGACGATAATTTTTAATATTCAAGCGGCTGCCTTCTTTTTGAATTAGAAGTAAAAATGCTTCCTGAAATATGTCGGGAAACGCACTATTTTACAGTGATTTATTTATCAAGATTGCATTTGAACATTGAGAATATTCGTTACTGAGTTTCAATAATTGTAGTGAAATTGAGTTTATATCATTTCTAGTATCTTTAGGGATGCAATGATGTTACTAATCTCATTTTCTGTCACAGGATGGAAATATATTGAGTTGGAATTATCCGTAAAGGCCTTGTCAGACAAGCATGTTGGCCGCCGTGGGTGCAAAGCGGGTTAGCCGCCGCGGAACCCTCTTTGAAAGAGTTTACATTGATTCCTATGTAAAGCGCTGGCTGATGTCACACGGGCGGTCTACCTGCCTGACCGCGGCGTGTGAGACGCATATCCCCACCTGAAACCGCCGCGGCCAGCCCGCCTGGCTATGTCAGACGAGAAGTTTACCCGCAGCGGTCGCAAGTGCTGACTGAACCACAGTAGAGGGAAGATGTAGCTGCAACGGTAAGTCTTGAACTTATGCGGAAGCCGCCTACTAAACTGCAGCGGTTTAGTAACAGGCCGACCCACCAGTGTGACATGGTAAAGGCGGCCTGACTGCCAGCGGGCAAAAACCGCTCTTCTGACCTTGCTCTGATATTAGGAAGAGGGTAAAAGTTTGATGTTGGAATAAATTCATAGTTCTGATAAGGAATATAATAAAAGAATTATGGAACCATTGCATTACCATTCAGATTTTGCTAACGTTATTAATGTTCCATTCAAATCGTGTTTGGTAAAATAATATTTAACTTATTAGTCTTATTTCTGACTAACTTATTTAACTCATCAGTTACTACAAGTCCCATCTAGTAGTTTTTGAAACATCTCGACTTATATTTTATATGTTCTGCAATACTTTGGAAGTCAACCATAATTGCAAGACCCTCTCAATACCTCTGTTATCATTTTCAACAGAAAACACACACAATAAATCTTATCAATAGTTTCCTGGAAAAAAGTAAATGCAGCATTTACACAATCAAAATCATTTAAAATTTACCATTAAAATTTGAAATCTCAGATTATAATTGAAAATTGACAGCTCAGTTATTAATCTAAATTTCACTTTTACTGCAAATATATACACGCAAGACAGTGATCTGTCAAATCAAACAATACAAGAATAATTAGTGAGAATCAAAAGAACAGTTAATACATAGTTAACAAGGAAGTTTCATGATATTGCAATAGGGTCAAGAACCGACTACCTTTCGTTATAGTTGATATAAAGTTAAAAAGATATCAACATAAAAGAATAAAAGGTGTAACATATCAGGGTTATCAACATTAAGTAGGTTTAATGTTTATATTAAAATCTCCAGTCAAGCATACATCCTTAGGGTGGCCTGAAATTTCGGTCTGGTAAATTTCGGGCTCGGAATTATAAATGACCTCTCAACATAAATAGCCCGTATGTAGTTTGCTGTATCCGCTAGTTTGTTTAAGGGCACACATCATGATTGTTGTTTAATGACATGGCTGTTGAGTGGGGGCGAGACGCCCCTGGATCATATAGTTATGATATACACTAGAAAGAGAGGTATTGTTGCAGCGATTGCAGAACGGTGAGAACAACGGTGGGTGTAAAATCTTATTTTGTTTCAGTTATATCATTAATCCATGTGACTGACGCTAAAATGCCAGTCACAAGACCACAAAAAAAATGAATTAACCATCCTGGTAGACACGATATAATTTTGGCCACTGGATCACCACTAGCTCTCGATACATGAAACTGATAAGTTTTATTTATACCTTAGACTAAAAGTTCCGAGAAAATTCCGAGACAATTTCCCGCTCAAATCTCATGTTTAGTAAATGTCAAAACATTTCAAAATTTCTAATGTCGTAATACGTATCATTTTCCAACGGCTAATCAGCTTTTAATAAATATACTACACATTTTAGTATTCATAATTCCAACTTTTTTTTTATTTAATAAAATCATTATAAAACGAGACTTAATTTTCCGAGACCGTTTTTTCCTGGAACCCATCTTCCATTCTATTAACAGACAAAATTCCTGGTAGAGCTTCACAAAGCTGACTAATATTATTACTATGACGTCTCTAAATTGCAATAACAATACGAGAAATTCGAGAAACAGTTTGAGCAATATCAATTCGAGAAATTCGAGATATAATTCGAGCAATAACAATTCGAAAAACTCGAGAAACAATTCGAGCAATGACGATTCGAAAAATTCGAGAAACAATTCGAGCAATAACAATTCGAAAAATTCGTGAAACAATTCGAGCAATAACAATTCGAAAAACTCGAGAAACAATTCGAGTAATGACAATTCAAATTGAACGAGAAAACCAAAAATTGAATGAAGAACAAATTATTGAACGAGAGATCCTTTTATTGAACTGGGAACCAGTTAATGAACGTCGGAACTAGTTATGAAAAACTCAGAACCAAATTTATGGGACAATATTCGGTGATTCCTAGTCCATGTCCCTATTTCATTTAGGTACGTGAACTAGGAACCGATCCAAATAGCCCCTTCCTAATTCACGTTCCTAAATAAAATATTGCTAAAAATGATTAGTTGACAAAAAATCTAGTATCTTGAATATATACACAAATCTATCTATACTAATATTTCCCGTAGTGTGTTTATTTATTTATTTATTTGGTGTCCGGTTTTACACGACGGGTATTAGACATGAAGAATGTAACTAAGATACGCACGGGAATATATTGACTTGATATTTAAATTGCCCTGGTTTTTATTCACTTTTTAAATGTATTTTATCTATAAAATAAATTAGACTATGCAGAATATTTAATTTTAGTTGAATTCATTAAAAGTAACCTAATAACGGATAGTAAATTGCAAGGTTCATAGACTCTAACAGGTTAAACGAATAGAAATAGTACGAAATGTTACTAAGAGCTGCGTCTACAAATTCTTTAGATGAAAACCTATTCTTTAGATTAAAACATATGTTAGAAATAATTGACATTTTTTATTGTTTATTTCTTATTTTATTATTGCAATATTATTTTAGGCTTTTAGCTACAGTAATTCAAGCGGATGAAAATCTTAACCAGTGCCCATTAATAACGGACACCGGAGTGAATAGCAGTTAGTTTTTTGTTCTTTTTGCAGCGATAATAACCATTTCATTGAAATATTTTTATACTATTCGATAGATTATTAAATTTTGAACAATTCTAGGTTGACTCACGCACCAGTTCAATCTACCGTTTAAGAGATATTCAAGAAGAAAGACAGAAATGGTTCCTTCCTTTGCTAATTGTCGTAGTGAATAGAAGTTAGTTTTTTGTTGGTTTTGCAGCGATAATAACCATTTAATTGAAATATTTTCATACCATTTGATAGATTATTAAATTTAAAAGAATTCTAGTTTGACTCACGCGCAAGTTTAATCTACCGTTTAAGAGATATTCAAGAAGGAAGACTAAAAATGTTGTTTTCTCAATGGCAATTTTTTCCCCATTCGTCTAACCTGTTGGTAAATTGCTATTGATGAGGACCCTTTATTCTTAACGGGAAGGTACACTAGTACTATATTAAGAGACTTGTCTGTCTGTCTGTCCGTGTGTCACAATTTTATTAAGAAATACATATTAAAAGGAAAAACAAATCATTTTTGGCAGTATCATGACTGCGGGCTACAATAATATTGACACTAATCATTATGAAAAAAAAAATTATTTTGGCTTTTGAGAGTTTTTGTTTTTGTTTAATCAGAATATGTGTATCCAAAATACGGGGGCAGGGGGTCTGATTATCAGACTAGGGGTTTTAAACATTATTGCCGATCCCCCCTCATTGTCCCGAGGCTATCCTTAGGTAGGCCTTCTTTTTGTTATAATGTAGGTCTTAGGTTTTGTTTAGTTTGGCGCTCTTTTTCTTCAGCTTCCCTTTGTATCTCTCCTCAAATTCTTCTTCTTATTTCCTCTTCCTTCTGACTTGTTATATCCATGGATAAGCAGACATACTGTGTAGGTCTCTTATCCATGGGTGTCTATTCTCGCCATCCATGCGCTGGGTCGACACGGTTACCTGTGGTAGCCGAGTAGTCGACCTAGCGCATGGAGCGTACTTTCACTGTCCCCTCTTCTACGAGGCCTTCTTCTCTTCATGTCTCTTTGGATCACCTCGTAGTGGATAGGGACAACTTTTAAACCTTGAATATAATAATAATAATATTAATAATGTATCCAAAATACGTATAATTTAGATTCAATAACAGGTACTGTACTAGTAATATTAAAAAGGAATATTTGAAATTGAATTGAAGTTCAACAAATTACTACGGATTTTATTATTACCTTCGCAGAATGCGGGAAGGTCATATTTTCATCGGCATTTATATATTTATTTATTTATTTATCATGTTGTTATTCGCTTAACTGAAAAAGTGTTCAACTAAAAGTGACCTGCTGGTAGAATTTTGGTTGTTACCCGGTCAAAGGTCAAGGTCATTGTCATTCATAACTCAAAAAGTATTGAACCATATTGAATGAAACTTGGTAAGACGATTGATCAATATACAGGAACCATTTTGTAAAAATTTTGGGAGCGATCGGGTCAAAGATCAAGATCAAGGCCATTTGTAACTCAATAACTCAAAAATTATTCAACCAAATTATCTGAAATTTGATGGTACAATTGGTCAATGCCCAAGAACCATCTGGTAGAATTTTGGAAGCGATCTGGTCAAAGGTCAAGGTCAAGGTCAATAACTCAAAAGTATTAAACCATATTGCATGGAACTTGGTGGGATGATTGTTTATTATCCAGTTAGCAGTTTATTAAATTTTGGGAGAGAACGGGTCTACCGAGTGCACATAATCTAGTTTGTTAATGTACTATTCAAATTAAAAAAAAAATCAATTAAAATAGCTAGTTCACGTCCCTAAATCATTTAGATACGTGAACTAGGAACCGCGATCCAAATACCCCCTTCCTAGTTCAGGTTCCTAAATAAAATAGGGACGTGAACTGGTAATTTAACCAATATTCAAAGTAAGAAAAATCAATAATTACTAAACATTTAATTTTCAAGCTATCATTATTTATCTATTTGCACTCACTTCATTAATAACAACAACGACAACAACAATTCACTTGTCCGTACAGTTAATCGCATTAAAAATCCGGCAGCAACCGGTAAGTATGTATGTACAGGGTTTAAAGGGCAACCATACATTTTTGTCATAAATTGCGTCGATAGGTTTGTTTATAGTGATAAGGTTGCATTCTTTTTTATACATTATCAATTACGATAACTAGGTCAGTGAGAAACTAGGGCAAGTTCAAGGTTATCTAACGGGTCCACATTTTTGGTCATATAAGAAGAAGAAGATATGTAGTAACTAGTTTTCGGTAGAGCGCATACCTTCGCTGCCACTTTGATCCGTTTTCTCCCAAAATCTAATAAACTGGTGACTGGATAATGACAAATCGTCCCACTAAGTTTCACGCAATATGGTTCAATACTTTTTGAGTTATTGAGTTATATATGACCTTGACCTTTGACCGGATCGCTCCCAAAATTTTACCAGATGGTTCCTGTACATTGACCAATCGTCTCATCAAATATCAGACAATTTGGTTGAATTCTTTTTGAGTTATTGAGTTTTAAATTGCCTTGACCTTGATCTTTGACCTTTGACTTGATCACTCCCAAAATCTGATAAAACCGTTCCTGTATTATGTATATTGACTAATCGTCCCACCAAGTTTCATGCAATATGGTTCAATACTTTTTGAGGTATAAATGACCATGACTTGACCTTTGACCGGGTCACTCCCAAAATTCTACCAGCAGGTCACTGGACATGGACCAATCGTTTCACCAAATTTCAGGCAATTTAGTTGAACACTTTTTCAGTTATGCAAATAACAAGATGACAAATAAATAAATTCCGGGTAAAATATGACCTTCCGCAAATTTGCGAAGGTAATTAATATTTAACCCGTCATTTTAATTGGTATCTATGATAACCACAGATATCAATATTTTATTCGTTCTTTTAAAAGGTATCCATAATCCCTGTAGGTATCATGAATACCAATTAAAATTAGTTAAACAATACTTACATACTTCTTATTATGATCGAAAATGTGGAACCATCCGATAACACGAAACTTGCCCTATAATTAAGAAAAAGCTTTTTCAATATGGTTTCAATTCGAATTAGAGTGATTTTAAAGCAGACCGTTAGAATAATTTATCATTGGTTTTCCCTTTTAAAAAGCAACTCGTCATTAAGTCATTAAAATGTATCTAACCTTGAAAATAATGTGCGCACTAACTAGTTCACATACATTGCTTTCATTACTCATATAACTTTTAATGTATGGTTATTACATCATACTTAAGTATAGATTGAATAAGGAACATAAATAATTAAATGACGATTTCATTAATTATTAATATGAATTATATTTTTTCTATAAAATTAACAATCATTAATAGTAGCTAATTATAATTTTTTTTCTTAAAATTAATTATTAATAAAAAATTTAAAAATATGTATTGAAAAACAAAATAATTGAATTTAACAACGTTACGATCTATCAACAAACGTTAACTGCTCCTAGGAAGGAAAAACGTTTACAAACAATATTAGTGAAAGAACGTTTAATTATATTTCCCTATTCATATTATTAATTTCAGAAAGTGCAGTTATATGCTAAAGATTACTGTTATTTAATTTGCTAAACCTTCAATTTATTTGAAGGTCCCCTACACTCAATTATATTGCATCATGTTACCTGATGTTAGCGAGAAAAAAATAGTTAATACTGCATTTGTATATTCATTTTTTGTATGGTTATATTTCCGTTGAATTTAAAAGTTAGAAATTAAATGAAAATGGTATTATCTTTTACCTTAATTATGTTCTAGTTAAATAGAAACGATTTTTGATCAATTTGAAATCGGTGATAAATGTTAAAATTAACTAGGATGGGCGTAATTTATCAACCAATCAGAGATGAGATAGATTGTGACGTCATATGAGAGAGAGACATTGGATAATACGTTCAGCCAATCAGAGATGAGGGTACTGTGACGTCATACAAAGTAAAAACAACTCTGCTTGATTTAACTCAAACTTCTGAATTGTAAAGTAAGGCTCATTTTATAATAGCAGATTAACCGCTGCGTTCTCACTTCACATTTTACACCTCTTCAATTAATTATGGTTAAATGAATGGAAGCGGTAGAAACGCTAGTATAGATCGTAAATTTGCTTTCCATTTATTTAACCGTGATTAATTGAAGAGGTGTAAACTGGGCGGTGTAAACGCGGCGCTTTAACTGCTAGTATAGAATGGGCCTTAGTCGTAGAAAGTAGGTACAACTACGTAGAAAAAGGTTGCAAATGAGCAACCCTGAACTGCAGTTTAACTTTCCATTCTACAAGTTGTAGTTGCATGATTGTAACTTTAATTTAAATGGTCTTTAAATAAAAAAATGTACACCTAGTTAGATAGTGATAAATGGCACACATAATATTACCGGTTTCATAAAATGCAACGCAAATGCAGGAAAAAAGTGAAGGATGATGAAACTTGAACAACGTAGTATACCTAGCTATTGGTTCAGTTATTTGAAACTTAAGTTAAAAACTTATCACTCTTTGACTAGTTACCATAGTTTATGAATACATATATGGAGGACGATCTTGATGGTTGTGCATGGAACTATCCTGACATTTTCAAAATGGTTCAACCAACCGACGTTAAAACTATTCTCCTGCTATGAAAAATCTGTTTTCGTGAAAAAGGGTTATTACTTGGATGGCATTGAAATATTCATGAATATGATTCTCATTTACTTAGGTACTGCCTTAGTTGATGTTTTATGTTTTAATCGAATAATTGAAAAATGTATGAAGGTTTTAATTAAATGAAGATGGTTCGAACTTCTTCTTAGAATCTTATGACCAAATTTTATCTTTCATTCAGAGAAAAGTTGATATCCCAGATTTTACAAAAAAGGTAAAATGTGTCAACATTTGAATTTCCTTATCTAAGCTTCGGAATAATTTTCCTAGTTTAATCCTCGAACCTATCCGAAACTTCAGGAAAATGATCCTCAATCTAATTTAGAATTTCTAGGTTCAGAAAATTTATCCAAATAATTGCTTCAAATTCCGAGTTTTAGAAAGAAAATCTAAATTCGATCTTTGTATTTTCAATACCAGAAAAAAAAATCCAAATAATTTTGTGCTTCGAATTCGAAAAATTATCCAAAATCTTGACCATCGAATCCTTGATTGAAAAAATATTTTCCCTGGCTTTCAGAACAATTAAAGAGGATATTTATTAATTATATTATTACTATATATAATTAAATTAATTATATTATTATTTAATTATTAATTATATATTTATCTCAACTTCCATTCTAATACAATATTTGATAGGATTATCTTTGAATGAAAGAAAATGAACGGAAGTAATAATTATTGGGCATTTGTATAGAGATAATCACATTGAGAATAATCATGAATAAAACCAATTCCAACTGAACGAAGTAGCTAGGTACTCTGCCTTTATTTTCCCTGATGAACCTAACGATCTCTCACAGCAGTTAGAGTGAGGTTTTAAAAGACACATGGATTGCATCTGCGTGGTCTTATATAAGGTCATCCAGAAGACCAAGCAACAGCCAGTCAGGCTTAGTGAGTGGGGAGGGAAGGAGTGCTGGTGTGGAGGGGACCTCAACGATGGCTGATGGGGAAGAAAATGGGGAGGAATGGTTTATGGAGAGGGAAGAGTATGAGGGAAAATAAATAAATGAACTAATTATATGAAATGGTATAAAAATGCATGTTGAATGTATGTTTTGATTCGTTGAAAAAAAATTTAAAACTTTTTTTTTATAAATATTCCATTTTTTTATATTCCGTTTTTTTAAAGATGTTTCATAAATGGCTTTTCATATATGTATTGTACAGTTGTATTAATTAGTATCAAGATTTAATGAATAAAGTTCTTACTACCTAATGAAAGAATAAATGATAAAATAAAATAAAATGGAGAAAAATATTTGTCAATTATATGATTGGATCCGCTTCAAACTTTTTAAGTTTTTTCATACATTACATAGTTGTATTTTCATATATTCCATAGTTGTATTTTCATATATTCCATAGTTGTATGAATTATTATCTAGAATTTGATGCGTGAAGTCATACTAAGTATATGAAAAATAATTAATTAATTATACTAGAATAAACATTTGTAACCATGTTTGCACAAGTGAGTAAAGCTAATAAATTTCCATGAGTAATTAATAAATTTCCATGAGTAACTGTAATTAAATTTTATGGGAAACTCTATGAAAATTTCATGAATATATTTCTTATGGGTAAATCTCATAAAATTTTATGGGTAATTCAAATCTTATGTGTAACTTATATATTGTTATGGACAAATTTAATAGATCTTTATGGGTAATTTTTAAAATTTCATGTGTAACTTAAATTTTTCATGGGTAAATTAAATATTTTTTATGAATAACGAATACAAATTTATGGATATTTTATAAAATTTTATAGGTAACTCTTAAAAAATTTAATGCTTGATTAAGTTTTTAAATTATTCCACATATTACATCATATATATGAAAAAGGCCTATAAT
>CANNZV010000937.1:0-57805 GCA_947561585.1 Caprella mutica | reverse complement strand
AATATTCATCATTTAACTTTATTTCAAATAATTACCTATAAAAATAAAAAATAAATTTTTCTTGCATGATCGAAAATGTGGAACTGTTCGATAACAGGGAACATACCCTATCCTTTCGTTCTTTAAATTTTACATCATTACTTTCCTGATTCATTATTTTTTCTTGAAACAATGGACATTGCTGCGTACTTGCGACTATAAAGAGTTTAATGTCTTTAAATTGCTGACTAAGGTTTCACTCAGCAATGTTCACTTCACTCATTTTCTGTCAAATAACTAAATATCTCATTATAAATCTAATAAACTGTAAGCATTCCAATTTTCTTTATAATTTAGATATTTGATAAGGTACTAATTTTCCAAGAAATGAAGAAAACGGAAGTAGTAATCATTGCGTATGTGTGTTTGTTAGAGCGATAACTGCATAGTAAATAGTCAACCAATGCTGAAATTAGTCATTTTTATACGTAAGGGACCCGTCGTGTCAGCATTTAGTATACTTAATAATTATTTGAATCGTATTTGCATTATTTCTTTCATACTTCAATTACTTGATTACTTGATTACTTACTTGATTATGTCATGATTTTGACTCTTTATTGAAAAAATCATGTTTTTGTATCGAAAAACAATAACAGAAATATACTATGTGGCAATTTATAGTTTATCGAATCTTATAGGATACTATAGCTCTTATCGTATCTAGGATACTGTAGCTATGATCGTATCTAGGATACTGTAACTCTGTAAGTATGATAGTATACAGGATACTGTAGCTATGACCGTACTTGGGGTACTGTATAGTTCCAATCGTATCTAGGATACTATAGCTATTATCGTATCTAGGATACTATTTATTTGTCTGATCGTATCTAAGATACCATATCCCTTCCCTATAGGTATCATTAGAGTTCATTTCAATTGGAAAATAGGTTTACTTTCGTTTTTATTTCTTCAGTGTGCAAACAAGCCAAATTAGTTTTATTAGTAAACAAACAAAGTTATAACAGTATATCTCGATTCATAGAAACTTTATATAGTCAAATACATTATACCATACATTTCACATACCTACTCACAAGGTCAAACTTACCAATATAAGGTAACTAAATGTAGAAATATAGAGTAGATCTTAAGGCCTTAACCTTTAATTTAACGCTAAAAGTGACCCTGTAATATTTCTGGTACATTAACGTGTTTCTTAATTGTATCCTGTACTGAATAATTATGTTTTGGAATTATTGCTATCTATAATATTCGTGATAAATATATTAAAATGCTACGAAATAAATTATATTAAAACAGAAAATAATTTTTCTTAGTCAATACACGCACAACTTTATTGCAACATTCAGACAAAATTACAACGATATTGAAGCAACATCTGCACGACATTCATACGATATTGAAGCAACATTTACACGACATTCATACGATATTGAAGCAACATTTACACGACATTCATACGATATTGAAGCAACATTTACATGACATTCATACGATATTGAAGCAACATATACACGATGTTCATACGATATTGAAGCAACATTTACACGAGATTCATACGATATTGAAGCAACATTTACACGACATTCATACGATATTGAAGCAACATTTACACGACATTCATACGATATTGAAGCAACATTTACACGACATTCATACGATATTGAAACAACATTTACACGACATTCATACGATATTGAAGCAACATTTACACGACATTCATACGATATTAAAGCTGTTGAATGAACATGGCAATGCTACATAAGTTATTACGTAAATTCTTTCCGGAGCGAAATAGCCTGACGCTTCTAACCGGTCTGATATCTAGTTAGCCGCAGGTGAACGCAGACAGGTAAGTAGGAAATCCATTCTATAATTATCAGACTACCTTTAAACTATAAGTAAAATACATGGAGCAAAACCAGTGATTTATAATTAATTTAGTTATGTATTTTAATTGGGATTAGAAGTATATATAAATCAAGACATTAGAATAATGGCGAGTTGAATTAATTGGTTGATAGTACCATATACCATATTTGGTTATAGGTGATATCCGTAACTATAATCTACGTCTTAGACTAAGGTATGTAGGTACTAGCTACTTCTAAGAATCCAAACTATATACTTAGAAAACATTAGGTTTTTGTTATTACCTTGCTTATAAAAGTAAGATAGCCATGAAGTAGAATTATGAAATTGGAATATTTTTTCGCAATGTTGTAATTCGAAATGAATTTAGTGGTAGTGATATTAATTTATTTTTAATATAGTTTATTTCAACGTATAGGGTAAGTTCTAAGTTATTATACCGGTTCCACAATTCCGATCACAATTTTTTTAATTAAATTGTAACTCGTTGTTTCATTAATTATTATAAAATTTTCTCGTGATCGAAAATGTTGAACTGTCCGATAATTCGTAGCTTGCCCTACAGAATAGTAAGATTTCTTTATAAGTATACCCCATAGATTGATATTACAAAGTTCAACGTACTACAGTTCAGCTTTTTGTTATATGGGGCAAAACCCGTATAAATCATGCAAAAAATATACTTTCATATACACTTTTAAATTAGTTCATAATTGTTAATTAATTATTTTAAAGATATCATTAAACACATCAATATTATGTATTGAAAATATATGAATCATCGACTAAGGAAATAAAATACTGTTAATTAATATCAGTGTAAAATACATGCATAGATAATTTATACCAGTGTATAGTAGGGTTCTATATAGGAAAATTCGGTGTCTCAAAAAACTCAGTTTCGTTTTATAATTTGGTTTTCATCAAATTTTCGGTCTCAGGTATAAATAAAACTTATCAGTTAGATGCATTGGGGGGCGTGGCAGCCCCGGACCCCCTGCTAGGTTATTAAAAACCATGATGTGTGCAGTACAACAAACTAGCGGATACAACAAACTTTATAACAGCCATTTATGTTGAGAGGTCATTTATAATTCCGAGACCGAAATTTATTCCGAGACATAGCTAATACCAGTGTAAGTACATGCCTAGCTAATATACATAGGTACATAGCTAATACGTGCATATATAGCTAATATACATAGGTACATAGCTAATACGTGCATATATAGCTAATATACATAAGTACATAGCTAATACGTGCATATATAGCTAATATACATAGGTACATAGCTAATACGTGCATATATAGCTAATATACATAGGTACATAGGTAATACGTGCATATATAGCTAATATACATAGGTACATAGCTAATACGTGCATATATAGCTAATATACATAGGTACATAGCTAATACGTGCATATATAGCTAATATACATAGGTACATAGCTAATACGTGCATATATAGCTAATATACATACATAGCTAATACCACTTGTTGTTAAATTTTGCCATGTAATGCTACTCAGTTTAGCTGTGAATTTTTTCTAGCTGATCATTGATAAAATTCCTGATCTGTGTTACCTACTCTAAAAATGACAGCTGATGGTATGGATTAATGATGGGTAATTTTAATAGTTAAAACAGGTGCATTAAATATATACCTTATGATTTAATAACACCTGTGCAAATATTTAATTAAACCAGGTACATTAAATTCAAAGGTGTATATTCACTTGTAAAAAATGCATAACGTTCAGGTTTCTGCAACAGTTTTATTCATTTAATACTAACTTCAAATATAGACAAATCATAACTAGGGTTGTGACAATATGCTTTTCAAATCATAGATCCCGAAACTATTGTAGACGGAGAGAAATAAATCGAAAGGTTCGACACCAGCGGTATATAGCATTCAATACCATTTCATTTCGTCTGTGATATTCTTAAGATCTATGATTTTAAAAGCATATTGTCACAACCCTAGCTTTAACAGCAATCTGTTATAGGATGTTGTACGTGTTTACTTTTAAACGTGATTGTACATATTATTTCGTTATTTCCTATGTTTTTTACATAGCCATTACTTGTTTTTATTGCACCATGGCCTTTAAAGGATAAATGCAATAGTTTGTAGATTTTAGCATTGTGGTCTGCCACAATCGAGTTACTGACGTTGTTAAAAGGTGTAGAGTCGCAGAAAAATGTATCCGTAATAATTTTTTTTGGCAATTTTACTAATTTTACTATTAAATTTTTCATTTTAAATGAAACTTTACTAATTGTACTGCTGTTAGATAATTTAAATTTGGTGCACGATCGTATAAGAAAAACTATGTAACATATTTTATTCAACTTACGTATTTTAATTTGTATCTATGATATCTGCAAGCCAATTAAAATAAGAATTAAATAAAATACTTATATACATATTTTTATAAGATTGTACAAGTGAAACCGTCCGATATGATTCATAACTCACCCTAATATTATAGACTTAATTTAACATCAATTAAACGTTTCCTGTGACGTCATTTATTCATTAACATATTTGAATTTAAATTAAGATGGTTAGGTAGTTTCAAAACTGAATATATCTATTACTTGGTTCATATACCTATAATAACTAATTTTAACTTAAACTACTTAATTAAATAAAATATTAGATAAAATATACAAAATAAAATTAACATAAAGCTTTCATTTTGAAGTTAACATGAATTAGTTATCCCGTACACTGTTGCTCAACTTTAACTTTGCTGATGTGCCACATTTACAGATTGCTGTCCCAAAATAAGACCACCCTCCTTGTACGGGTCAAATAAATTTTTTTTACTGTGACCCACATATAAGAAATGTTGCCTTAATTATCTAACAAGTGTTGTTAAAATTACACAAATAGACATAACTCATAATCACCTCAGTTAAGGTGCATCACAAATATTTATACGAGGAATTAAGAAATTATGATAATGGTGCTATTTATAATTACAGATTTCACACTTTTCTATCTAAAATGACTACTGTTCTCAATGCAAACCCTGTCAATGGACAGGAAAAGATTAACGGTACGATGAACGGCACAACCAATGGTCTCTCTGGTTCATCGCCGGACATGTCCCCCAATGGGTCCCCACCGTCTTCTGACGCCCCGTTCGTTAGGGTGGAGGATATCAAAATCAAGAGAATCAGGACTACAAGCTGCAGCAGTTGTGGAAAAAGGTGCGGTTGATTTCAGCCTAAAAAACTAGATATTTTGTGGGAATTTACCAGATTGTTGCTGTATAATAAAAAATAGATGAATTTGACGTGTCCTTTGCGTCATTTTGACGTCATAAGCAGCGATGTTTTGCAAACTGTACTAGTTTTTAACAAGCCAATTATATCCAATGAGAGTCATAAAGTTACGTCAAGCAAAGCTGATGAATAAATTGAAGGCCTATGCAATGATACTCAATCAATGAACAGTTATATTATCTAGTTGAGGACGACCAGGAAGACCTTAGTGTAACAATTTGGTGATTGCCTAGCTACATTACAATTTTTTTTTATTGAGAACAATGAGTATATTGAATTTATGCAAGTTGTGTTTTAAATAAAGAAAAAATTATTGAAAAAAAATTACAGGTTTTACAATATTATAAGTTCCATATAAACTATGTTAAAACCATTTTTTAAATAATAAAACAATGATCAAATATAGTCTTTATGGTTATTAGAAATATCTCTAATTTTTTTCATACGTTATTTTCAAAATTAGTGCACAATTTTTTCGAAAAAAATGACCCAATTTGAAACCAACAACTATGTTAGACAAAAAAAGTTTTACGATGCACAGAGAAAAAATAATATTGAGAATAATATCATAATGCAATTACGTATGTAATAATATTGAATATATGGAATGAATTAACTGAAGATATGATCTTTAAAGTAAGTACTTATGGTAATCCTTTAATCTCCAGAAGACTGCTAAAAGCACAACCTATGCGATTACCATAGTTAATTATATTCACTTTGATGGAGAGTTACATGAATAATGATATCGATTTGAATTTAAAAGGAAAACTTATTATGAATGCATTAGAGAATCATCAAAGTTTCAGTGAATTTAAATTGATAAATTTAGTCAATTTTACTTCATCTGAATCCTTTTAAGTTTAATATAGTTTCCAAGATCTCATCTCAAGTTAATTTGAAAGTTATATAATTTTGAGCAACTCAGACAGAATATACTACTCCAGACATAATAAAAGGTTATGTATACGGCTTCAGACTTTCAAAACTATAGCCTGATAATTAGGTACAGGTTTCTGCATGTGCAATTTACCAAGTTTTTACAGACTGCAGACACTGTAGTTACTAAGTGTGACTGCAGTCTTATTCTGATCATCAAAAAGCTTATAATTTGATCATGAGAGTATATAATTTATATTAGATAACTGTAGTCCATCATGAAATAGTGCTTATTGCAGTTATAGAGATTACTGACCGTTCGATTGCAACCAAGGTTCGAGTCTGGGATTTTTCTATTAACTATTTCTTGAAACAGTTGTAAAATACATATTTCTAAATATATATAAATATTATTGATAATATATATGGTTTTGAAGGTCATGATGATACATAAAGATAAGGAATAAGACGTTAATAGATAATTTCTCTCGCGCTTCTTTGTGACATTGTATTCGTAACCATGTAAAATGATTAGATAACTATAGTGAATACTGATAAAGAATAAATTATGACTTCCTTTTCCCATGCATGTCCACTAACCCTTTCTTTTTACCTTCTTTAACCCCATCCTACATTTCAGGGTTCCCCACACCCTCACAGCCCTTGCCTCGGGGGGCGGGTCCATGTGTCTGGAAGAGACCCTTCCTGGTGAAGATCACCCGTGAGTATTCATTCCATAACCAATTTACCATATATGAGATAACAAAGATACCATATGTAAGGTAAGACACATGAGTGTCCTTGACACAAATCTACCATTATTAATTAACATGCAATTAGTTAGCTAGGTTAATTGAGAAGAAGAGTAATTTGTGGATATATGTGGAGTAGGGTAATTAGTTAAGCTCATAGGTATACCTGTACTGCTCATAGGTATACATGTACTGCTCATAGGTATAGCTGTACTGCTCATAAGTATGACTGTACTGCTCATATAGGAATGCAGGTACTGCTCATAAATATGATTGTATTACGGGATAGGTTGATAGTCTAACGGTTAGGCCTCATATCAATGAATGCATATATCGCATAAGTCTTAATGAGAGCTTCCTTTGTATATATGGTAGGCTATTATGTTTAGAATGTATATACGGTGTCAACATTTAAGGGCTATAGTATTACATTGCAACTCTTTCATTCATAGAACCATAGTTTTTATCAACATTAAGAGGAAAGTTGTTATTAAAATTTAATTTCGTTATATTCATTAGAATTTAAAAATATTGGAATCTAACATGTTTTCAATCAATCCTGGTTTTAAACAGTAATTGCAATTTAGTTGGGTTGACTCCTTCTCCATGAATTAAATATCTTTTAGTAACACATTGTGCTTACATAAAATGTTACTATATAGTAATATTTATTATAAATAATACTATATAGCACAATATTAGTCTTTGAATTTTCAAGGCTTTATCTCTGCAACCTAAGGTCATTGGGTATTGAATCTTAATAATTCGGATAGCTACGATAAGGAATGGTTGTATTATTTGGATTGTGAAGATATCAATTATGAAACAATGCAAATATCACAATTCTCACATTGTTAATCACTTAATGATTATAGATTAGCAATATACTTATTAATGTGTGATTGGTCATTAAATGTTTTGAACAAATGAGACTATAGTAGAGAATAAAATGAACTGATTACTCTTTTTTATTCAGGTTCAGTTACGAAGTCATCAGCGAGAGCACTGAATTTGTCCTGAGCAAAACTGAGCACAGACCTAAAATAGGAATCATTTGCGGTTCTGGCCTAGGTGAGATCCATTCAAAGTAGGAAAAATATTTATTATAGTTAGTAATATAATTAATCTAATTAATCACCTTGCGATTTTCAGGAGGACTCGCGAGTCTGTTGGAGAATAAGGATGAGCTGCCCTATTCCGAAATTCCCAATTTTCCCATCTCCACTGTTCAAGGACATGCTGGCAAACTAGTGCTGGGTCTCCTGGAGAACCTGCCTGTCGTGTGCATGCAGGGCAGATTCCATGCCTATGAAGGTTACCCTCTTTGGAAGGTAAACTCACATAGTAACAATAACTCTGTTGAATTTAGTGCACAAATTATTCAAGTTGGATAAACTAGCTCGCATTTTTTTTTAATTTTGAAAATTCACAAGTGATTGATATTTTTCGTTAAAATCTTGGTAACCTTTTTGAAAAAATAAATATTCCTCCTCGATGTTCAGGTTGCTATGCCAGTCCGAGTGATGAAGCTGATGGGTGTTGAACAGATAATAGTTACAACGGCTGCTGGAGGACTGAACAAAGACTTCAAAGTCGGGGATATCATGCTTACAAAAGACCACGTGAATCTACCGGTTAGTAAATTTAACCAGTTTACTAATCTGATTTATTGTGGAAAATTAGGTTAGATAAGGATACAGAATAAAACAAATTTGATCATATAGGGTTTTGCTGGAGATTCACCACTGAGAGGACGGAACGACGAAAGATTTGGACCCAGGTTCCCATCTCTGAATAACGCTTACGACAGGTAAGTTTGACTGAAAATGTCAGCTATTCTGATTTCTAATTGTTGGTTGATATTTCAATATTTGGCTAAATTCTCGTAGTATTGATTTGTTTTGTTCTTTTCAATTGATATAACGATTTTTTAATAATCTAAGGGATTTGCGTGCACTCGCCAAGAAGACAGCGAGTGAGATAGGAATGTCTGAATTCATCAAAGAAGGAGTGTACGTGATGCTGGGTGGGCCCACCTACGAAACAGTTGCTGAACTGAAGCTTCTTCGAACTTTGGGTGAGAAAATTATAAACTGAGAATATCTCAATTATGTCACTTCGTTATTATATCTATAATTATTTAGAACGTTCAATGTCTTTCATTATAATCATTTGTTTTTAATTTTCAGGTGTTGATGCTGTAGGGATGTCCATGGTCCCAGAGGTTATAGTGGCCAGACATTGCGGCCTGAAAGTTTTTGCCTTCAGTCTCATTACCAACAAATGCATCCTGGAATACGACACAGATGAAGCTGCCAACCACGATGAGGTAAATACAGTGAATTTATAAAAGGGATAAAAGAATAGATTTTAGATATTACGTATGGAAGAGTTATATAAAGGTGCTATGACAAGTAAAGGTATACATCTACTGAAAATTGTCAAATTCTGACATGATGAACAGTTGTTCCCAAGCGATTCAAATTTAAGAAAAGTAAGATTTTTCATGATTTTATTACACTCTTCTAAACATTGTGATTTTTTAAAATTAACAGTAGAGAGATGAACATATTTAGGGGACTGTTGTGAAAACTCAGACTGGTACGATAATGTTTTAACAGTAGCCCCACCACCCCAAATTGTTCGAATTTCAGCGCATTAGAGACTGTAGTCAGTGTAGTGTTCCATACTTAGGGAGCTCTGGTGCTCAGTGAAGAATTTAATGAAGAGTATTATTTTCGAAAGAAATTGAGGCAAAATATTAACAATTGATTAATAAACCTACATTTCAATATTTAGGGAAACGTTGTAACTCAAAAAAGTTCACTAATGCGAATTGCGTGGGTGTCTTGATAATTGATAAACTTCGAGTTTCGAAATTTTTGCAATACGAATATAGTGGGAAATGCTTCAATATAAAATCCAATACATTACAGAGTCATCCTGAGACTTATATTATTTCTTTCATACAATAATAACAACAAAATTACTCAAGTAATTTATTGTATGAAAATATAAAATAGTAACATATTTTACAAAAAAAAAAAAACGGGCTCGGAGCAACTCAAAAATATCACGAATTAATCTGCAATATGGTATGTCTTGTTCTTTTATAACGTGTTAACTGATGATACCTCTTCCATAATAAAAAAAAAAGAATTTTTAAAATTTAATCGGAAAATATCATTTCAAATATCTATGGGCAACTCATAAATATCTAGAAATGGTCTAGAAATTGACGTGCTATGTTTTTCATAACGTATCAACTTATTATGACTTTTCCATATGAAAATTCTGAAAACCCCTATCTTTTGGCCCACGATAACATATATGTACATATAATGATATAGTTATATACAGCATCTGATAATAATACCTAGTTTCAATTTTTTCTGGATCTATAATGGAATTAGGTTTAAACATAATAATCATTCAAATTCCCAGACGGTAAGAGTCATATGGCACCTGTTGAAAGAGATGCCAAGCAATCTCGTTAGCGCGTAGGATCACAATCGAGGTTTCAAGGAGTTAAAATACTAAATTCGTATTTTGTTAAGACCGAAGGGATCAAAACTTAGTTTGAAATAATTAGTTCTTAATTTTCTTTTCTCTATTTTTTCTAGGTGATAGACTGCGCCAATGCACGTCAAAAGGATCTCCAGCATCTCGTGAGGAGGATGGTTGTGAAAATGTCTGAATGAAGTCGAGTGAAACCTACCCTCTCTTGATTCGAAGAAAGTGCCTTGGATTTTGTGATAATTTGTGTAAAATGTGTCTTTTTGTACTATTTAATTTGGAGGATTTGTTAAATCTATGTAAGATAAATTATTCATTGTAAATATAGTGTTCGAAAGAAGTAGTGGACAATTAGGTTTTCAAGTTTTGTATACTTTCCAAATGATTCTAAAAATAGCAAGAGGTACAATATCCATAGAGTTATATGTATATCTATATTTTTCTATCCATTTTTAAATATTTAGTGCATATTCTTATTGTTCAATAGCACCAATGTTGTTAATTTTATAGTTAACGTACCTATAATAATCAAAGTACTACTAAGGAATAGAATATGTGGACAGGTTTTGCTCATGATTAATCAATATATTATATAGCTACATCTTACTGTGTTCAATGAAATTTAGATCATTCAGAGTGTATATTTTAACTTTTTGAGTTAATATTTGTTTGTTAAGCTGAAATATCGTGCTTTTCACGCTTGTTTTCCGTGCGTGGCATTTATCATATCATTTATAATAACTGGCTATTCACTGCATTAAGTTTTAGCATTCTATTGTATTTATGTGCCAATAAATATACAGATGTTTAATGTTCTTTTGATGTGAACAAAATTATTTAATTTTATATGGTGACAGTATAAAAATGAAGATAATCTTAATTTAGTGAAGGATAAACACATTATTGCTGAATCTAAAAGGAAATCTGTACCAGGTTAGAAATCAGCAATGGTGAAATCTCTTGTGAAATTGAAACCTGTTCAATGACATTTAATTAATTTAATTATATAAATACCTACAGGTCTACATTTTAATACAGTTAAAAAATAAAGTAAAGTAGTAACAATGATATATCTAATGAATAATGATTGTAAATCGATAGAACACCTTTATTACTTGAGTGAGAAGTATTAGCTTGCTAATTAACTAGGTAGTTATTTATGAATCACGTCGCTGCTAATTATATTGTCTACAACCAGAAAAAACTACTAATTGCAATTTTGCTAAGTAATTAAATAACTAGGTTATCCAGGTACTCAGATAACCAAAAACATAATATTTACGTAGTTTCCATTCTGCATAATTGGGTATTTTGGTTCTCAGAGACTCTACTTGGAATGAAAAATTTTATTTGGCGAGTAAGTAGGTACAGTTTAGTCTGAAGTAATTTTTCATTGAAACTACAATGTACGATTGTAAATAACTAAATTTTCATAATATGTCCCAAGAAGGCTGATGGAAAAATATAGATTCATTCAAGATTTGCTTTAAAATTTGTCTAATATCTAAATTAGGGCTCTGATTTTTCTCAGAGAATCTTG
Organism: Caprella mutica; assembly: GCA_947561585.1. NCBI lineage: Eukaryota > Metazoa > Arthropoda > Malacostraca > Amphipoda > Caprellidae > Caprella > Caprella mutica. The sequence goes on along the minus strand of CANNZV010000937.1, from coordinate 45,939 downwards.
GAAAAGTAGCTATTTCGTATTTTGAAAAATGGAGCATAACCTAATATCACTTAGAAGAAGTGAATCGAGTCAAATTAAATGCTAATCAAATTTTAACCAAAAACCTAATAAGTTATAGATCATTCAAAAGTTTCTAGGCTAATAAACAAATACCTAACAAAGCACTGATCAAAATGCAGTGAAGCATATTGAATAGGTAATAATTAGCTATAGCCTATAGGACATAGGCTATATCCTAGTAAGTCTTTAGCTACAGTTAATAGCTAGGTACCTAATTAACTTTATACACATTTTTATAACTATTTAGTTCATGTAAATTCTATCTATATTAGATAAAACATAGTAACTTTCCCCTTACTTACAATCTCTCAAGGTAGCTGGCGTTTATCAGAAGGATTAAGATTGTTCAGATTGCCATTTGATGATAAGGGTTGGTATTTTGGCAATGGAACACAATTAGATAGGTAGTTAGTCACCAATTCGTCTATAATGTTGAAATTAGTTTGATAGATAGGTAACCTACTAATGAAATGAAATACAGAAAAGTTCCTCTATTATGGATAGCTGAACAGTCATTAAATTTTGCAATAAAAAATAATGTGCAAAATAAGGTTATTACTCTTATGTATGAAATCTGGAACACATTTGTACCACTATGTATATTACTCATAGTCAAGGTGGTACAAACATATACCACTATCAGTATTTCAAACCCAAATAATATTGTGACAATATGTACCACATTTAAACCACTTTTTTATTAAATAATATACATGATTCATAGGTAAAAATAAAATGTTACCTCAATTCAGGAATACTATAACTGCTTATAAATGCAATCACATTTTAAAATAAGTTTAAAGGCGCGTTTACACGCTACGATAAATTGTAGCGATTTATCATAATGAAGAGGTTGTTACAATTTAACATTACATGTAAACAGGAGATTGTAGCGATTTATTGGAGTGGGAATTGGATTGTGTGGTTGGTGCCAGCAGTCTCAAATTTATAAAATCGTAACGATAAGTTTGAACATGTAAACAAGGTTCCAAGAAACTGTTACAATATAGCTCAGGTCAGACTGATTGTTGAGGTGTGTAAATTTCGGTTTGCGAGCACCAATTTGAAATAAAATATAAAGTTTTTCATAACACTGATGGCGAATTCTAGACAAACTTCTGATGAGTTTTTATTGGATTTCATTGAACTTTTTTGTAAGCATGAAAAAAGCATGCATGGTCTTCCATTAACAATTCAGGGCTTTTTTTTATTGATTTCCGTATTCTTGATCTATCTTCCACTAAACACATTCTAGTTGCAGACCACCATATTGTATCTTCCATGACGGTTAGTTTATTACTCTACATAAGCGGTTAGTAAAGACTAAAAAATATTGGAGTAAAAATCGTTACATGTAAACAGATTTAATCATCCGACAAATCGTTACGATCTCTGTGTTCAATAAATCGCTACAGTCTATCATAGCGTGTAAACCCGCATTTAAAGGTCCTCACCGATTTAGATTAAAATTTCTCTTGAAATTCTTTCAATTATATAACATATCACAGTTAAAAAAAAAAGAAATTGACCAAGTATTCGCTTCGTAATTAATTTTTAAAGAAAATATTCACACTCAATCGTCAGTCCGTCACTGTCCGACATTTCTAATATTCAATAGAAGAACAAGTACTCTAGACTAACTTTATAACGTGCTATCGTAAATGAAATGGAAATTAGGTATATTATACATAGGTACACTTTTAGGTGCCTAATCTCTATTATGGGTAATGGTATTTAGATAACGAACAAGGTAGGCATATTTATAATATGTCTAGTTTTATTATTGCTTCGATTTTTTCAGTGTTTCTCTTCGCTTGAAATTCTGAGGGTAGAAAAAAAATCATAAGAATTTCTTAAATTACATATTATGATGAAAATACAGAACCAAATTTCAAATGGTTTGCAGTTTTTTAACCAGTAACCTTAGTTCTAATGAATAGAGAAATTAAAGAAATTAAAGTGGAGAGGACATATAAGCTTATCCCACCTAATATGTAAATAGACTTTAGTGAATGAATAATACCTATTAACAATCTTACCAAAGGTGCTATTATAATATTGAGATAAATTGAATTCAAGGAATTTGACATAAAAGTTTTATGATAGTTTATGTATCAATTTGTATATATCTTTTTTTTTCGTTCTTTCGAAAAATATACTTGATAACTAATTTACATTTTAGACATTTTATAAAGCTAGTCTGATGCACTAATTTATAAAATATAAGTGTTAAGGGAAATGCACCATATATATTATCTTTTATTATTATTTCAGATGCGGTTGACATGTGCAAGCACTAAATCCACATAGATAAGCTCAAGGTATTATGTTATCTATATAATATATTTCAACATACTGATTCCCTCAGATTTTATGAGTGTTTTATTATTTAATTGGGTGATTCTTCTATTTTGTTGTGTGGCAATAGGTTGCTTCCTATCAATAAGTACGTAGCAACAGGCAGCCTTGGATAAATTATACACAGCTAAATACCTAGTACAACCACTCCGCTTAACCCTGTATTCCTAAAACTTTGAGCGCGTAAAAACGAGAATTTTTATGATTTCTTGTATGATATCCTTGAATTATATAGGTAACGAAAGCATATTAAACAATAAAAAATATTCATATTTTCTTATTTAAAAGAAAATCACAATCGTACTTGATTAATTAACTAATGTAAGCGTTGACATGTGCTCTATAATAATGAAAGAGTTTGTTTATTCGATCGTTTAAAGAATGCACAGAAAAACGACCAAAATTCACTTCTTGAAAGGGGCATATATGTCACCTTCAGGCATGAAGGGTTAATACGACTAAATAGCTTATTATAACCTAATTATAATTTATTAAAGGGCTTGAATAAGTACACTAGTTAAATCTACTTTTAAATTCTTTTAGTGTGTACAAACACATTAAATAAATTTATTTCATTATTTGTATACTGCAAGTACAACCTATTGTTTAGTTTGATGTACAATGTACATAGTCTTGGTAATTTGAAATATGTTCATGTATCTATATATAGTTGATCTTATATGTTAAAATCATTGTACATATACAGAATTCAAATATTTAAGAATCTGGGAAATGGTTTTCATAAACGAAAATTAATTTTGAAAATTAGAATTTTTTTCCATTTTATTTATTTATTTTCCACATTTATTTGTAATTTCATTCAAAAATATTCTATTTTAATTATTTTGTTTATAATTACTAATTGATTTTGTGCCGAAGTTTTCTGAATATAGTTTTACATTGTTATCCATGACGATGAATAAACATTAAAATAACGATACCAAATCTGGCCTAATGGTTGAACCAGGAATTACTCTTTAGTAACTAATTGATGTTGATGTTGTTATACAGTTGTAAATGTTGTTGAGCCAGAGACACAATAAATACAGCAGGTGATAAGAAAAGGAGTCAGTGTGTGTTCTGACTTTAAAGGTATAGGCAGTAATGTGTCTGTTAGATGCTTTGAAAGCTAACGATTTGAAGAATAGGAATTATATATCACAGTAGGAACGATCAAAGTATTGACTCATAAGGCATTATTTATTTTAAGCATTAACATAATAATGAGTACATATTTTTTTTAAATTAGAATGTATAAGGAGGAAACTTATCGTAATTATCCTAAGATATCCCAACGATATTTCAAATCGTCGATTGATTGGATCGGATCGTCGAATTATCGTCGTCGATGAAAGACAATTTAGGAAATCTCCTCTATAATGAAATTCTGTATAATGAATTTAGTGTCCTGAGTAAGGAAGTAGCCTCAATAGTGAACAAATTTTCTCTAATCTGCCATAGAATGACCATCAGTATTAAAAAGCTGATTAAGCAGTTCTGCAATTTATTGTATTAGAAGTAGGTAATTTTTATTAATTTCTACGTTTTCAGACTACATTCATTTTATTTATTTTTTCTCTATTTATAACAATCCAAAATGTCTCCACATCCTGAAACAGAAAATGCAAAGTAAGTAACATACAATTAATTAATATAATTGATTTAATATATACATATCATTATTACATCCCATTTCTTCCAATTTATTCATTGGAGAAATGACAATATACTTTTTCCTAAGGAGCAACCGTGCATCCTGTTTTTGTTTTGTCTCAACAATTGAAATATATTTTATATAGTATTAGTTATTTCAGCATATTATGTATATGATGAACTGTCAGGTTGAGCTCTGAATCACGTATAAAACAAATAATATATTATAATTATTATAGAACTTATTATATACTTTGAAACCATCCGATGGATAACTTACTCTAAATCGTCTGTGAAGATTTTCTTCATACATGTTCACACACCAGATTTTTTCGAACAATTTTCTAGATTTACAATTATCGAACAATTTTTTAAGGATTTACAAGAAGAGACTTCAATTCTATATTATAATTTGAGATCACAAAACTGTACGTTAGAACTAACTTTAGATTCTTCAAAAACAAGTAAAGTCAATCTTCTCAGGATAGCTTAAGGATGTGAATCTGTTAAGCTAAGAGATTTAGCATCCTACACGATTTTTATGTACTGAAAGAGATTTACTGATGTTATCGGTGTAATAGATCGGTGAAGTATCTATAGTAGTATCGGTGAAATATATAGTTTCCAGTAGTATTGGTGAACTATCAATAGTATCGGTGATTCCAATATCAGTTGCTGAATTTTGACAATAGGTTCAATTGTTGTTAAATTCATTTAACATGATGAAATTAATCATTTATTTCTAGAAATGGCTTCGTATTCTCAAAAATCGATATATATGAAGTAGTTACCAGGTTGTATATATAAAAGGTACAAATGAACTGGTTGATGTTGCGTCCTTCATCATGTATCACTTTTACAGGATAATAAGATTCTATTATCAGTTCAGGGTTATATGACTTGTCCGTTTGTATATATTTCTATGTAAACAGCATATCTACTACTATCTATAATGTACAATCTTATACATGTTATGGTTATGTAAATATGAATACAACCGAAACTATATTGACGATATCAAATTTTATCAATTACCCTTCAACAGATTTATGAGAATTAAATGTTTGGTGTAAACCTTTTATGAAAATGAACCTTAATGTTAATAATTATTCTTTTAAATAATTGCAGGAGCTCCACCTTGAAGCCCCTAGCGTCTGGTGGTGGATCCATGTGTTTGGAACATACCTTGCCTGGAGAAGAACATCCGTGAGTGAAATTATTCACCTAACTCGTATAATAAAATATTTAGACACCTAAATGGTATAATGAAAAATTTAGATACCTAACTCATATAATGAAATAGAGTCAAGTTGTCAACTCTCTGACAATTGCTAATTCATTCTCGAAGAAAGTGAGAAATTTAGTCTGACATAGTATTGAAATAATCAGTTAAGTAGTTCATAGGATACATTCCTCCTATGGAAATTTTTGTGGTGTAAATGTGGTGCACCAACCAGAAACAGAAAATATAAAATATTATGATGCGAAATTGGTGCACCAACCAGAAACAGAAAATATAAAATATTATTATCCAAAATTAGTGCACCAACCAGAAACAGACAATATAAAATATTATGACGCGAAAGTTGTGTACCAACCAGAAACAAGCTCATGTAGTTCTAATTAAAGAAAGTAAATAATATATAAATACAATTAAGTTTTGAAAACAAAATTCAATGACCTTATTTTTATATCATATAACTGAACTAAAGAGGAAAATATGGACTAATATATAGCTCTTGCTAAAAACGGTTTATTGCCTTCTTTCGAAAACTGCAAAGTCACCCTCTTCAATAAGGGTTGTATAAAATGATAAGAGAAATACTATTGCCTGATATCTTTTTATCTCCAAAGACTTAAAACATAATAATGTATGGTTACTATAAACAATAACCATATTTATTATCTTTGAGAGCAAGTAATAAGTACGAAAATACATGCTAATGTATAGAAATAACAGACTTTATTGATATTGATTTAATCGACATAGGGCCACGTTTGATATCATGGAATTATATTATAAAGCATTTGGTAGCAACAATAGATTAGAAAAGACACACTTTGGTTTACATATCATCCATTTTATTTCTATTATTTAAATAGAAAATCCTATTTATCTCCAAACTAACTAATCAACTGTTCTGTATGTATCCTATATATAAAATACTGAGATGTTATAAAGCCACATAGTAAATTTCTAAATATATGTAGGACGTCAATTGGAAAATTGTGAAATATTCAGGTTATTTCAAATATGTACTTTTTATCATAAATATACCTTAATACTTTCATAATAAACAAGTTACAACTTCTATATTTGTTACTAAATATAATTCCATATTCAGATTCAGCTACGAAGTGATCAGGGAAAGTGCAGATTTCGTACTCAACTGCACCAAGCATCGGCCGAAAATCGGCATAGTTTGTGGATCAGGCTTAGGTAAATTATTGCTGAAATATTATTCATAAATTCAAATAAACAAATTATCATATGAACATTTACTCTCTTCTTCCAGGCGGACTCGCTAATCAGTTGCAAGAAAAAGATGAACTGTCCTATTCCCAGATCCCGAATTTTCCCGTGTCAACTGTCCAAGGACATGCTGGCAAACTAGTGCTGGGTCTTTTGGATAAGACACCCGTGGTGTGCATGCAGGGCAGGTTCCACGCCTACGAGGGTTACCCACTTTGGAAGGTATTGTGGAATTTACATTTTAATTCTTTATTTATAAATACATTGTGGGTTAAATTAAGAATGTATAGGAAGACAATTTCAGGACGATGAAATTTGAGTTTTTCGAAAGCTAGAAAGTTCGAAACTGTTTTTTTCAGAATGTCCTTTATTCATCAATGATACAATGATTACAAAAATGTGTCATTTAAAATGATATGAACTTTAGTCAACGTATACAAATTATTTGCAACTTTATAGAAAATTAAGTGAAATCAAAAATAAATAGCACTTACCATTTCTACAAAACACGAACACTTTGTTTTCACATTCAATTCGAAACTTTTCAATTAGTGATGAGGTTTTATTGAAAAATAGTAAATGTCAGATACAAATACCAAATTTAATGAATGATGCTATTCTCAGGTAGCCATGCCTGTACGAGTGATGAAACTGATGGGTGTTCAGAAAATTATTGTCACAAATGCTGCTGGAGGACTTAATTCAGATTTCAAAGTAGGAGATATCATGATTATCAAGGATCATATTAACATGCCGGTAAGAAATTTATAAAAAAATAAGGTATATATAAAATCCAATACTTTGAATACATAATGAGTGTGATCTAAATTCGAAATAATTCAATTCAGGGTTTCGCCGGAGATTCTCCTCTAAGAGGAAGAAATGATGAAAGATTTGGACCCCGATTCCCTTCTCTTAATAACGCATACGACAGGTAATTCCATAGCCAACTGATAAATACAATCTTTTTATTTTCATCATGTACTTTGTATATAAATCGTATATTCATGCATGTCCAGAAAGCTACGACAACTAGCACGAAAGACAACTGAAGAAATGGGTCTGTCCAATGTCACCAAGGAAGGAGTCTATCTGATGTTGGGTGGTCCTACATATGAAACTGTAGCTGAATTGAAGCTCCTGAAGTACCTTGGTAAAACATATTACTTCCTGCATGATTGCTCAGTCTGAAAAAAGTCTATCTCTAATGATTTTTTTTCATAGCTTACTAATTTCACATTTCCAAGAAGAAACTTTACTAAATGTAATGCTTGTAGATATTTTAAAGTTGGTCTGGTTACCCAATGATAAATTTGTTAAATAAATATGGAAATACGAAAACTGTGGTTGGTGAAATAAGCATTACCAATTAAAATAGCGAGTTATAATGTCAAATAATATATTTCTTTCTCATGCCATCGAAAATGTGTATTGTGTAACCCTCTGATAATTCGTAACTTACCCTAATTGAATTTAACCGTTTCTGCAGGAGTTGATGCTGTAGGGATGTCCACAGTTCCTGAAGTAGTTGTCGCTCATCAATGTGGTCTCCAAGTTTTTGCCTTCAGTCTCATTACCAACAAATGCATCCTGGAATACGACACAGACGAAACTGCCAACCACGAGGAGGTACTTGAATTATAATAGTCATTTAAGAACTCTATTTTATGCTTGCACAATAATTAATCGTACGATAAATAGACTCATTTGATGAAATGTTTGAATGAAACACAAGTTATCTTATTTCCTGTTTTTTAGTTTGACTCCATGTAGTGTAAGTTTTGAAAATTATAGGGCAGTTCAACATTTTCGATCAAAATATAAGAGAGAAGTTTTTTTTAACATTTCAATCGTTTTTAATTGGTATCTATGATACCTGCAAGTTAAATAACGAGCTATAATAATTTTCATATACTTTTTTATGTGATCAAAAAGTGGCAAAGTTCAATAACTTGGCACTTACCCTACTCAATTTTATTATGATTCAAAGTGTCTACCATATTTATAACTACTCCAAAGATAAAATTAAGTTGGGGATCTTCCCTCATAATTCTTCATAATCACCATAAATTACATGATTGATTGGAGTATTCATAATCATCTTAGTCTCCACCATAAATTACATGACTGATTAGGTCCTTCATAATCATCGAAGGGCCGGGCCACCATACCAATACTTTACAAAATTGCAAGAGTGTTTTCTTTTTCAGGTGATAGACTGTGCCAATGCGAGACAAGCCGATCTGCAAGAACTGGTGAAGAGGATGGTAGAGAAAATGGCTGTGGAGTAGGAAACAAAACAAATATCGCTCATTAGTATATAAAGGCATATCTCAAAAATGTTCATAAATGCTCATTAATTTCAATGTTCATAATCGCTCATTAATTTAGGAAACGGCATATCTCATAATAGTTCATTTTTCGCTGGACGGGTTTCAATTATTTTCATTTGTATAAATTAATCATAACATCATGCATTGAGTCTAAAACTTTAAATGAACATTTCTTAGTTAAAAAGGTAGTATTAATGGGATAGTAATCCGTTAGCGATTTTAGAGTTTTGACGTTATTGAAATCAATGAGCGATATCTAGAATTAATAGTTTCCTTCCAATTTTAAGCGTCATGATCTCCCGAATAATGATTTAATCTTTAGTTATACAGTAGAACTCCTCTATAATGAAATCATGTATAGTGAATATAGAATCTTCTTTACTCTGCCATAAAATGGACATAAATTAGAAACTAAGTTTCTATTTTTGCTATCTTTCTGGAAGTAAATATTGTTGGAGGTATTCGGCAGAGTATTACACCCCGGGTCTCCTAGTTAACACAGTGGCTGTATTTCTATTATGAAATTGGAAAGTACATTACTATGTGCACACTGCTTTATTTTTTCAGTCAATAATCAATTGGATTGATTGTTTTTGTGTATGATATTCAATTACACACGGGGATGACCACTGCAACGCGATCATTTCATATGTCCCTGGAATGAGAGAATCGCGTCATTTGGACTTGAGATCTCGTACGTTGTAGCTGTGTCAGTGACTCAGTTTCCTAAATGTATCTCCCGCCATTTTGATTGATTGTTGACAGAGTGTCTTTGATTGTTAAAAAAGTGTGTGCTTTACTATAGTGAGTAATTTGTGTATTGTTGTTAGTTTACTTTGAAAGTAAACAACGTAGTATTTATATGCTCTGATGAAGCAGACAGGCTTCGGCTTGTGTTTGGGTGATTTGCCTCCGAAAACATCTTCCGCATTTTTGTACTTAGAATGTTGCAACCAGGTGTGCGTTGGCCGACTGTAAGGGGTGGTTTAGAGGCCGTGTAAGAGTAGGATCTCGCAACTTGGTTGCTTTTACAGTTTTCTAAAACTGATGGCATTTCTTGGCAGACGAAAGAAAATATTTTCAGAATAGAAGTTACTTCTTTACTCAAAACTTTACATTATAGAGGAGCTCTACTGTAGGGGGTATGATCCGAGTTATGGGAGGGTTCTACATCTTCGATCTTATAAGAAAATATATAATAATTAGTATTATAAATCATGGATACCAATTGAAATAAAAGTCAAACCATAATTATTATAAAAATAATTCTTATTTGATCGAAAATATGAAGCCGTCCGATAATACGGAACTCACCCTGATTCAATTTTTAAGTTAGTTAAAAATGAACCACCTGAAGTGTTTCAAGATATGTCTTAGTTTGATAATTTAGTTATTTTAAAACGTGTGAAGAATAGCGAAGTAATTCGTCTCTGAAGAAGATACAAAGAATATTCCATGATGAAGAATATATTAATACATTTATTTCATCATAGTAACTATTTCATAGTTTATATATCTAGATAATGTATAGAAAATAAGTAAGAAAGTTATATTAGTAACTGTTTTATTTGACTCCTGTTGTTTTATTAGTACTATATACTATACGTAGTATACACGACGCGTTCGTGGAGGAAGGATCTAAGCCACATTTTGAAATTATTCAGGAGAAGCATTCAGAGTTTGTAGATAAATTTTTGGGGATTTACTGAAATATAACCGATGATTTAGTTACTTTTACCTACCTTTGCATAAAATACTGATGGAACAATGAAAGTACGCAGAATTTAATTTTAGTTAGAAGACTAAATTTTTCATTAAAATCTTCAATTTCCAGTAGTATGGCTTAGGCTCCACCAAAAAATATTATTTCTACAGTGTAATCCAAACCACAGAAGAAAAAGTTACTTTTCTATGTCTTAAATAGATAAATAGTTATAATAAAAGGAAAGAATACTAATAAATTGCATAAAATGAGAAGATAATATTGTATATATCTATCAATCAATAATAAGAGTCGCGTCCGTCTGTCCGTTTGTGTGTCACACTTTTATTTTAAGAAACTCATATAAAAAGATGTAACTATCAATTTGTGCCCATGGCGACGGATCATACTAATAATTATTAATAATTAAAAAAATCAACGTCATTTTCTTTTGAGAGTAGGAATAGTTTAGTTAAATCAGTTCACATGTATTGTTAATACGTACGTTCATTTAATATAAGCCATTAAATCAATTGAATTTTCAATGGACAAATAACAGGTATTAGAGAGTATAAAGAGTAATAAATAATTACTAATTAGTATAATAACTTATTAGTAAATAAAGCAAATTGTAATCAAATGTTTGGGATAACATTTTCTCTGGACCACAAAAATTATAGAAAATAATCAGTAAACAGATTTAAACCATACTAAATCATTTCAAAGAACACCTGTAACTAATTAGTACTGAACACTCTAAGCCTTTGATGGGTAACTGTAGAAGAAATATATTATATACTTAGATACATTTGTTATTATTCTTTTTCTTAGATTTCGAAATAATGAAGTGAAGGAAAATTTGAATAAATAGAATGTAACAGCATATTTTTTTCTTACAAGATCGAAAATGTGGAAACTTTCGACAATTTGTAACTTACCCTTGAAATTCTTTTTATTGAAGATCCGTTTAACTAAATTAGGAAATAATTCATGCTGTAAATAAATGATCATATTATTAAAATCTTCCATAGTTACAACTCATTGTATATTTCTTTCAATAATATAAATAATTAGAATAACAAGTTAAATTATAATAATTATATAGTTTTTCTCACATGATCTAAATGTGTAACCGTCCAAACTCATAAGTTAACCAAGAGTAAATCTTCAATTTATCTTATCCGGTTATTCTAAGCTGTTTAATCATTCTTTCTAATAAATATAAATTAATATTTGAAATGTATGGAGCAAAGGAAGCTCATATAACAGCATAGAATGAAAATTTAATTAAGTATCTGTTTTTTAATATACCATATTATAACTTAGAGAATCGGATTTTAATTTGTAAGGTATAGGATTTGAAGAAGATATAACTATACCAAGTTATATGGTAAACAAAAATGATCCATAATTAGTGTAAATAATTGATAAATTTTTTATTTTACATTTCCAATAATAGAATAGGATAAAAACTATCAATAAATTCCTATTTACGGTCGATATCGGACTTACCTAGGATGATGACATTTAATTAATTAGATATTCATACAATAGAGCAATTCATGTTTAAACTCGTTTTATTATTACAAAAATTGCTATACTATCTTTTTCATTTAGCTATAAAAAATTATTATTGAACTAGTGTATTTGCCCATTAAAAATAACGGGTCTTCAATAGTAATTTATTACCCGTTGTTAGGTCATTTTCAGTGAACTCAAATAAAATTTATTTTTCTGCATAAACTGAGACTCTTTTCATAGATAAAAATATTTAAAAATTAAATAAAAACAGGGGAATTTAAATACCAAGTCAATATATTCCCGTGCGTATCATAGTTACATTCTTCATGTTTAAAACCAATCGAGTAAAAACGGACACCAAATAAATAAATAAACACACTAAAGAAATTATTAGTATAGATAATAATAAATTTTGTTGTAACTATGATACTGGTTTCATATTTAGGGAACTCTTTTTTCTCTGTTATTAATAAAGAATTTTAACCCTAATGGAAAAAAACTTCACAATATAAAATGGACTCAGAAAATCACTGCAAAACTGGCCAAAGCAATATACTTAATTTATATGAAAGCATTGGACACCAAAAAAGAAGCATTTAAATGTTTACACGAACAATGTATTTTTCAAGAAATAAATTTATCATTTTAGTTATAGCTAAATATTTTCCATTTTAATCAGAAAAGTCCAAAATCTGTTTCGGCTGTGCAAGCAAAGATCCGCTAGCTGGTACCATCCTAGTTAAGGTCGATATCGAACTTAACTATGAATTTACCAAATTATCATATAAAGGTTTACAACTTCAAAATTAATTTACATTGAAGTAAAATATTTCATTAAATTTAGTAAATCAAATAAAAAAAGTTGATTAACATGACTAAATGCCAATTACTAAAATCTAACAATGACTAAATGCCAATTACTAAAATCTAATAATGACTAAATGCCAATTATTAAGATCTAACAATAGCTAAATAATAATTACTAAAATCTAACAATAGCTAAATGATAATTACTAAAATCTAACAGTGACTAAATGATAATTACTAAAATCTAACAATAGCTAAATGATAATTACTAAAATCTAACAATAGCTAAATGATAATTACTAAAATCTAACAGTGACTAAATGATAATTACTAAAATATAACAGTGACTAAATGACAATTACTAAAATCTAACAAATTTAGTTTCAGCAAAATATTCCACCAAGTATCAGAAACTTAAAATATTCTAAAGAAACTCCAAAAGATTTCACCCAAGGACTTCATGGTTGTTATTTATATTCACAAAATATATTTCCATTGAGTAAATTGAAGCAGCTATACACCAAATTATGAGAATTACAGTTAAGATGCACACTAGATAAATGTTTTCCTAATTTTATTGACTCGCCAAAATGAGTAGCAAGTTTCTCGATTTGTCTTCATTCACCCTGTAAGTAAATAAAAGTGAGATGAGACAACTAAGTAACATTTATTGAGTTAACATGCAAGTAAATAAGAGTGAGATGAGACAGCTGGTTTTAGGAATTTTCGCTGTTGGAAAATGTGCCGTCGGAATTTTCGCTGTTGGAAAATGTGCCGTCGGAATTTTCGTCTTTTGAAAATTCGCCGTTAACAAAATTCGCCGTGAGGAATATTCGCCGTGAAGAAGAAATTATGGGGGACAAAACTATTCAAATACCTACAAGTATTCCCACGGCGAATTCTCCGGTGAGGTGAGACAGCTAAGTAACATTTATTGGTTTAACGTGTAAATAAATAAACGTGTAAATAAATAAAAGTGAGATGAGACAGCTAAGAAACATTTATTGGGTTAACATGTAAGTAACACAAATGATAAAATAAACTATATATTTCTTTCAGTTTATTTTTATTTCATTAAGTAGCGACTTCTTGAGCAGATTTTTTACGTAATAATAATATTATTATTAAATTATATTTAATTAGGTTTTCCTAATTCATAACAATAAAATATACCAGTTTTACCAGCCCCACACTCACTCACCATTTCCACACACACTCACCAGCCTTACACTTACTCATTAGCCTCACACTTATTCACCAGCCTCACACTCACTTACCAGACTAACACTCACTCACCAGCCTCACACTCAATCACCAGCCTCACACTTATTCACCAGCTTCACACTCACTCACCAGCCTCACACTCACTCACCAGTCTAACACTCACTCACCTCATCTCCTCCACTTTAGTTATTTCTCCCCATTCTGTTCTTATTTTCTCTTCTTCTAACTTTTTCAGCGGCTCATTGACGTCAGTGTCTGTCAGATGACAATTAAGAAACTGTATTTTCCTGAATCTGAAAAGAATAAAGTAATTAGAGTGAGAAAAGAAAACGGTCACCTTAGCTGTTTCAATAATGTACATTTTACAGTATACATATAAGTAATTATTACTTTCCTATTCAATCATTTCCATTTTAAAGTTTACACCTGGGATTTCATAAGTTTAAATTACAGGTGAAAATAAAATCATAATTGCAATTAAAGTAATAAAAGTAAAAAAGTTTACAGTGATTAATTTGATTAACACGTTGACTACGTAGTGGTACAAATGTATACCAATGTCAATATTTTGAACTCAAATTAAATTGTGACAGTATGTATATACAACAATTATACAACTATTTTTATCAAACTGACAATATCAATAGGTACACACAGAGATACTCAGCTCCTCTTACTAACGTATGACCTGTGATAAAGCTGCAACAAAAACTTGTAATTTTGGAAACGTAGTCAATGCGTTAACCCTAGTAACCTAGGGACTGGTCCAGGCGCACCAGTCCTAATGAAAAATTCTAATAATTTTATTTCTAAACTGATTTGGAAGCTGTCTTTTCATGACTTTTTTTCAACATAAATACATACGATTATGCAAAAAAAATGGTGATAAATGGCAAGATACTCATATTATGAGCATTTATTCAAATATACAGGGTGTCTCGAAAATAAACGGAACAAAACTTTAAGTTAGTACCTATATTTCAAAAATTATTGAAGGTACATGTATTTTTCTAGTCTCTTTTTTTATTGTTAAACTCTTCTCCATCCACAATTAAAGTTTCATTAAGTTTTATTCATTTTTGTTAATGTTATAAGGACATTATTGATGGGTAGTGAAAATGGCTTTTGTAACAATAGTTTGAAAACCTAAGAAATATTTGTTTTTTATCTTTGCTTGTTAATTTTATTCTAAATAGATAATTATTATTAATTGGCGTTCAACAATGGATGTGTAAATATCAAATAAAGGTTTTTATAAAGATAAAGTATCGAAAAGTCAATTTGTTAAGATTTTATAACAGTTTTAGTGAGGACTGACACGCATGGAGCAGTACCTAGGTTACTGAGTAAACTTTTAATGGCTAGGTTATACTAGGGTTAAGAATAATCAAAATATTTATTGGTATAATATTCCTTAAACATATTTTAACTTTAAATCAGACACATGTTCTTAATATGATAAATTGTTAAGGAATATGTGTCTAAATACAATAAAATTGATCCTTTCCTGTTCTAAAATTAGATACATATAATCAAAAAGTTTAAACTTTCTTACGAATCATTATTTAACGTTAATAATATCTCTTTACATTCGATACAATTTGTTTGTATTTTCATTTCCATTTGCAGTATATGGGAATTAAAATATACATAAATTATTAATATAATCGAATAACCATATACAATGTAAATATTAAACAAGTTATTAGTTTATAGTATTTCATGTTGTATAGTACAAATATACTAATAATTCAAAAATACTAATAGTGCTGATACATGAAAGCTCCTACAGCGGACGATCTTTGAACGTACAAAGGACAAAAATTGATCTTTCTAAAGGACTGGTGATCGCTACAACAATCACTTTAAATTAATTGTTTAACATATTTTTTATCCGTCTACCTAGTATCTAGTCAAACATTTATTATATTCAGAGTTATTATAATTTACAAAAATACAATCAACACTTTAATGTATTGTTTTCAGTTTTTGTTAAGTATTTTGATCTAGTTACCCTTTCCCTATAAATTTTCTTTGATTAGAATGCTCTACAGAAATCAAATCAAAAAGTGGTCAACTATTCTATATTTCAGAACATATATATAAGTAAGGTATATAAATAATAACAAAAAATCATTAAAATTTTCATTTCATAATAATCTGAGATTGTTTACCTTCATCATCGTTTCTTTGAAATGCTGTTAAAGAAAACTAACAAAGTTTAAATCCACAACTAAACTAAATAATGTATTGTTACAATGAACGCTTTACCGAAACATGTTCATGGTGTTCTATGAGCTTTAGCTGTATACTAATAGTTTAAAAACACTAATAGTTCCAAAATACTAAAAGTTTTAATATACTAATAATTCCATACTAATAGTTACAATATACTAATATAACTCACTGTTTTGATTTAGGAGAGAGGTACTTTATAATCCTTTTGACCGCATCTTTGCCATCAGCAGGTATGTCTAGTATGGTTATAATGGTATTCATTGGAACTGGATTACTGCCAGTGCTCGGACAACCATCCGTGTATTTGACCAACAGATCTGCAATGGAAAATGAGTTAGTAACCACTTATAAAAAGAATTAAAATGAATTAGTAACCACTAGTAACCAGAAATAAAATGAGTAAGTAACCACCAATAACCAGAAATGAAAAGAGTTAGTAACCACTAAGTAACCAGAAATAAAATAAGTCAGTAACCACAAGCAACCAGATATAATATGAACTAGTAAAAACTAGTAACCAGTAAAATAAGAGTAAAAAATCGTTTAAAACAATATCATTTAGTAATACAGAAGTTCCACACAAAATGTCACTCAAATTAAAAAAAAAACATTAAATTGAATAACCTCAAAATCCAATTAAAAAATATTAGCTTCAGATCTTAACAAATCAAAATAAATTAAAAAAATCGAACATTTGAATTAAAGAAAAACAAAAGTGATTTCTATGTAAAATAAATGATATTAATTTCAGAATAAATATAATCTATATTAAACAAAATTTATTTTAATGTAAAAAACATAGCCCACCTACTTATGTGCACTTAGTGAGTTTGTTAAGTAGTGAAGGTACACCTAACCTACCTACTCATCAACATTTAATGAGTTGGTTATGTAGCGTAAGTACACCTAGCCTACTTACTTACCTACATTTAGTGAGTTAGTTTTGTAGTGTAGGTATAGCTAGCCTACCTATTTCCCTACATATAGTGAGTTGGTTATTTAGTGAAGGTACACCTGGTCTACCTATTCAACTACATTTAATGAGTTATATATGTAGTGTAGGTGCACTTAGATTACCTACTCAGTTCATCTAGGTTGTAGGTGTAAAATTCACAATAACATTTATTGGCGAAAGTTAATATTTTAATTTAAAAGTTATTATAACATTATTATTACATGACTAATTATTACGTAACTAATTATTAGGTATCTAATTATTACGCAAATGATTATATCGTAACTTATTATTACGTAACTAATTATAGTGAAATATAATCATGTCGTAACTAATTATTACGTCACTAAGTGATATAATTATGTTTATAACCAGATAGATGTTTATTCAAACTAATGAACTATTTCTAACGTTAAAATTATGAATATTACCAGATAGATGATAATTTACTCACGTAACCATCCTATGTATCTCTCTAAGGGGGCAAAGCTGACGTCACAGGCAGACACAGACACAGTGCTGATGTACAGATTATAATTTGGACTCCAAACTCTCATCAAACTGGAGAGATCTTCACTTGACGTCACACAACCTTTGAATTTAAGTACCCAGCACCTGTAATTAACAAAAGAAATTAGTAGAATAAAGAATAATATGAAAATAGATAAGTGATTTAAGATTGAAATTCAATATTCAAGATTATGTGTATTTAATTTATTAGTAGAATCTAATTTAATAAAATTGCTGTTGGCGTAACAAATTGAATGTCTACACTTAAGTCTGTTGATTCTCAACTATTCCTCATCAGACTATTCATATTTCAACCACTCAAATCACCGGCTATAAAAAATTAGTCTGCTTCTAGGAATCTAGATTCTCAAGTATTCATTGAATAGTTTTTTGTGTGTGATGTGAAAAGTTTGTAATTTCATTTTGGTGGAAATAAGTAATTGGGGGTTAATTGTTTCAATTTAATGAGACCAAGTTGTGATATATTAAGTTGCTTAGTTTGGATTAGAGAGGTGTGAATAAATATACAATTTGTGGAAAGTTCAGTAAATTTTAAAGTAGGTAGCTACTAGTTTGTCTTACCATTGAGTGTCAACCCCTAATTGCATAATTCTTCATAAGATAACTTAATCCTTTATTTGGTAACTTAAATCTTCATTTGATAACTTAATTCATCATTTAATAACTCAATCCTTCATTTAATAACTTAATCCTTCATTTCATAACTTAATACATCATTTGATAACCCAATTCTTCATTTAATAACTTAATTCTTTATTTAATGATTCAATTCTTCATGTAATAAGTTAATTTAAGCGGTGGCGAAGGTATGCGCTGTACCGAGGGGTGTCCGGTCAATTGGGTCGTGGTCATTTGGGTCGCGGTCATTTGGGTTGCGGTCATTTGGGTTGCGGTCATTTGGGTCGCAGTCATTTGGGTCCGTGTTTACAAAAAGTATAATAAACATGCATAGTTAATTTAGCTTATGTATAATTAAATGCTTTCTCAGTTTTAAGGTTAATTAATAAAATATTTTAAAATTTACTGAAATTTTAATATATAAAAAAACATTAATGCGCTTTCACAACGTGTTGAACAATGAAAATTGAACATACTCTAAAAAATAAGATATTTTACAACGAAGGTTTGCTTACGTCTAACATGGGAAAATAAGCTTTAAATGGGCAGTTCAGTCAATTTTTGTTTTCATAATATTAATGTTGAACGATCACTTAGTAAGAATAAAGCATTCTTGTAGAATTAAACGGTTGAAAAAAATATAATAAGCGATATATATCATATTTTATAAATTCGATTTAGTTCTTGCGTCCTCCTACAGATGGCGCCACCACTCTGTACTATTCGTTTACATTTTACAACTGATAACATGTGAACAATTTTTCTATCAACAGTATTAGCAGGTAATTTATGAAGAGATGGTTTTCTTTTCAAAACTAAATCTAATTGTCTCGAAGGACAGTTTTCAATTTCACAAATTCTTTTCACCATTTTCATAAGTTAATAACCGATTCAAGTTTGGGACTGGTTATCATTTTGTTTACGTACCACAATGATTAGTTACGCGGTCCACCGCAGTCCACAGATGGCGCCACTAATTTACAATATACTTTTTATATAAACATTTCTAAAATCAACTAATATTCTAATATTACATAAATAAATATACTAAATCGATTTAGGACCAATTTGGCGATAGTTTGATTTTGACTGAACTGCCCCTTAAAGCACGAAGGTTTAAATTAGTTCATAGTATAGAAAAAACTAATACCGCTTATTGTGGGCAATGTTTTCTAAAAACAATAATTTATCGTCTGGGTTGTATCGTTTAACAATATTTTGAAGCTTTACCGTAGCGTCTCTGTACTTCTTTTTCCCATGACGCATTCGACCTGCATTTTCTTTGTAGCAGCTAGACTATCTTCCTTTTTCAATGTATCTATGAATTTCCATATGTTTGGATGCAACCAAGATATGTAACGATGCGTTATGATAAGCTTCTTCGATGTTATTGTTGGTTCTAGGTAAATTATTCAACAATAATCCATGAACATTCTAAATTTGAGCAGGAAACAATGGCATTAAGTGTTTTTTTTTCTATATCAAAATATCATTAATTATTAAAATATTTTATTAATTAACCTTAAAACTGAGAAAGCATACAAACACTAAATTAACTATGCATGTTTATTATACTTTTTATAAACACGGACCCAAGTGACTGCGACTCAAATGACCGCGACCCAAATGGTCTGCGATCCAAATGACCACGACCCAAATGACCGCGATCCAAATGACCACGACCCAAATAACATAGACCCGTACCGAGGGCACGTAATCTAGATAACTATGTACTGATCCTAACGGTAAATATTTACATAATATAAATTATTTGTTACTTTTCAAGTAATTATACTATGTTTAAAAATTTGTGTTGTCACTTGCCCGTGCTACTTTTTGAGAGATCTGCTAAAACTTCTCTATAAAACCTAATTAAACTAATTATTTAAAACCTTTTATGCTGTTATTTAAGTACAAAGGAAATGAACTTTATATGCAGTTATTTAAGTACATACAAAAGAAATGAACTTTATATGCTGTTATCCAAGTACAAAGTAAATGAACTTTCTTTGCAGTTAATTAAGTACAAAGCAAATGACTAACAATAAAATGAACTAACTTGCTATTTTTGAGCTGTTTGTAGAATTCTCCCTTCAGTGGTTGAAAATTGTTGTGACTATGGTGGAGATTAAGCTCAATTTTACTGCCATCTTTAAGCACTGACACCAAGTGGCCAAGATTGACAGAGTCGGTGTCTGTTAAAGACTCAGAGCAATTAAAGTAGATAATAACCGTAGTTTGCCTCTTCTTCAGTACTTCAGTCAAGGGTCTGATAAGACGAGTGTAACGTAAGTTATAGTCTCTCTTGTCTCTCAGGACATCAGAGACAATTGAGACGATGGCAGAGTCACAGTTTGAAGAGGAAACTAAATCAAGATGAAAGACATTGTAATATGATACAAAATATTCCCTCTGCACTGCAGTGAATGTTCTGGCATATTTGTCCAGTTCGTTTCTGTCTGTTAATTCCAACATCAGAAGTTTGATGATATTACCATACCTGTTGAGAAAAAAATGAACACGTTATTGTAAATCCTATTGTCACTTGACATGCAAATGATAATACTAACAATATTTACACGATTGTTAAAAGTAAATGTATGATTACACACAGTGTATATTTGTGTATTTACTAACTTTATTTGGATGACTTTATGCCTTATAAATCATTTAATATTTATTCATTGAATATATTTATTAATTATAACATCTTGAGAAATTTAGTCAAAATATTTAAATGAATAAAATATAGAAATTAACAACATTAATTACTATGATTTGAGATGTAAGAATTTATACAGTTTAAAATGATATATATCCGATAATCTGTATAACGTCACATCTAAAAACTATAAAAAATGACTGAAGAAAAGGGTTAAAATGTATAATTTTGTTAGGATAAAATAAAATAAAATAATAACAATTGCATTATTTTGGGGGCGATGAATTACAAGCTCAGGTTATATTTATTATATTTTGAGTTGGTGACAAAATGTTTGAGTCTCTCTAAAATATTCCATTAGTTTTATATGAAAGAAATTTTTTCTTTGCTAATATTTTTAACCCAGAATGATATATTTACGGGGTAAATACTAAATTGCCATGAGTCAGCCTTACGGGGTAAATACTAAATTGCTATGAGTCAGCCTTACGAGGTAAATACTCTATTGCCGTGAGTCAGCCTTACAGGGTAAATACTCAATTACCGTGAGTCACTTTTACAGGGTTTAAATGATATAAAGTATATTTAATATCTAGCTACCTTAATAATGGAAGTGACAGATAGTGACTGAATATCAATATATTAGCTACAATATAATTATTTACCTCCTCACTTCATAGTCTGATACATCAAGAATTGCTAGAAACTGTTCCCGCAGACTATCTTCTGAAAGCTGTTCTGAATTCCAGTCAATGTTACTCCCTCTCATGTTTCTCATTACCTGCCCAACTGCCAGATATTCCTGAATGGAGCTGTGTGTGAAGGCGTAAGTCGATTTACCTGATTTCAAAGAGGTTTCAGGGGTTAAAATGCACGAAAATATTCTCTTGATATCAACATCCATGTTCTGTATTCTCCCTAAACAATCTTCGGTCAAACTTAAAATTTCTTCCTGTCCAAAGAAATGTTCTTTCTTCCTGAAAAGTCTGAAACTGTAGTCACTGAACACTTCTAGCAAGTATTTAGCTCTTAATTCAGGATTCTTTACGTTACTCTCTTCCAGTTTCTTCATAATATCTTCATAGAAGATTTCTCTTATAGCTTTGTATGCACTCTGTTCGTTATGCAATTGAGACAAAGAGTTTCTGTTGTTCAAGAAAAGTGAAATGAATAATGTCAAAAGAACTGGAGAGGAGAACACTTTCTGTGCAGAATCATTCAGATTCTCAAAGCTTTTCTCCAGTTCAACAGAATCAACATTACCCATCTTATCCCCATACCTCCTCAAGTAGCTCAGTTTGTTGCTAATTTTACTGATGTGTTCGAGGAGCATTTCATTGTAGGTCAATTCTTTCTTTTTCAGTTTGCTGATGAAGTTATTTCCTGCATCAACTCTGCCAGAAACAATGCATGTAGCGCTATATTTGGTGCAGAAGGGTATGATTTCATCAACCAGTTTTCTGCTGTCATCATTGACTTCATCGTAACCATCAATCAAGAAGACGTGTCCCTTCATTTCTTTGAATGCGTCATAAATGACCTCATTTGATGCATGAAAGTTAGGTATGCTTTCCTTCAGGAAATCTCGCAGATTGCTCTGTCGTTCAGTTCGGCATTCTAGGAAGATAGGTACTTTAAATCTACCAATGCCTTCGTAACTCATCTCACATCCATTAACTGAATTGTCCAAAATGTTTTGGTAGAGATTTCTCATGAGAGTAGTCTTTCCGGTACCTGGATCTCCGTTAATTACCACGAATTTATTTTTGATGTGGTTGCATATCTCATTGGAACTGAAAACAATATTTTTCTTTTTAATATTATTTTTGTCTGCAACAGCGACTGATAGATATACGGACTCAAAGATCTGAGCAGTGCCTACTTTTCCCAGACCGCCTGGCAAAGGGACAGAAAATAATTCAGAATATTTCTCTAGCATGAAGGGTGCACTTTCTTTTTCTACGAATTTTGCAACATGCTCTACAGCATTTGGATAAGTAAAAGTTTCATGAACTAACTCATCAAATTTAGCAATCAAACCTGAAATTTTTGCATCAACTACACTCTGGTCTTTGCTGTAGAGTGTGCCAGCAGTTCTTATGCATTTGCTAAGCAGTTCTTGCATTGCTTTAATGTTGGGATCATTTTTAGCTTTAGCATATTCATGACTTACATCATTCCTGAATGTTTTGATCTCTTTGAGAAGATACTCGATACTATTCGTGTCTTTGAGCTTAACTTCCCACTCTTTTCCGCCAGTCTGACTGACACTATCGTAACAGAGAACTGGAAGAAGATCGTGTAGAGTAGTTACATCAAAACCCAAAAAGTGTGTCGTATCCAGTGCTTTTTTATTGTTTTTCAACCAATTTTTCAGATTTCTTCCACATTTCTCTTCAATCTTCCGGTCTTTGAAATGGTCAATTATCTTCACTCCTTTGGGCTTTTCAAAGCCCCATTCTATTATAGTTTGATAGACCAGAGGACATAACTCGAATTTTATGCGGTCATTCCTCAGTAAATTCAAATCCTTTTCCGAAAGAGTCTGAAGAGGTGAAGTCATTGTGCTCAGGAGTACAGCCTCCTGCAGGAGAGAAAAATAAGAAAAAGTGAATATTGAAATTAAGAATTAACAGATAGGAAAAGAGTTACTTCTAAAATAACTGTCGGATATAAGTACTGAATTCCTCTGAAAAAAAGTCTTCTACAACCAAACATGAGCAATAACTTAACCTCATTATAACCCTCCTCTATTTCTAACAAATCCTTATATATTTTAAAGATGTCTTGACTTTCAAACTTGTTCTTTATTCAATTTTCGAAATATTTTGTTCTTATCCCTATTAAACTTTCCCACACCCACATTGAACTGTCTTCCATCCCATTGAACTCCCCCTCCCCCTCCATTGAACTCTCTCCCACCCCCATTGAACTTTTCCCCACTTCCATTGAGCTCTCCTCAACCCCATTGAACTCTCCAACCCCCCCCCCATTGAACTCTCGCCCTACTCCATTGGACTCTCCTCCAGCCGTATTGAACTCTCCTCCACGCCCCATTGAACTATCCCCACCCCTATTGAATTCTCCCCCACCCCCATTGAACACTCCTCCACCCCCATTGAACACTCCCCCACCCCCATTGAACTCTCCCACACCCCAATTGAATTCTCCCCCACCCCTATTGAATTCTCTCCCACCCCTATTGAATTCTCCCCCAACCCCATTGAACTCTCCCCCACCCCCATTGAACACTCCTCCACCTGTGAAGTGACTATTTCTCTTAGTCTTTTGTCTTTTGGTTTTTGGTTTTTGTGCTTTTATAATTTGTTTCTTGGTCTTTTGTTTCTTGGTCTTTAGTTTCTTGGTCTTTAGTTTCTTGGTCTTTAGTTTCTTGGTCTTTAGTTTCTTGGTCTTTTGTTTCTTGGTCTTTAGTTTCTTGGTCTTTAGTTTCTTGGTCTT
This sequence comes from Caprella mutica, assembly GCA_947561585.1. Taxonomy (NCBI): domain Eukaryota; kingdom Metazoa; phylum Arthropoda; class Malacostraca; order Amphipoda; family Caprellidae; genus Caprella; species Caprella mutica. Next base: position 21,345 of record CANNZV010000937.1, on the reverse strand, counting down.
TAGTTTCTTGGTCTTTTGTTTCTTGGTCTTTAGTTTCTTGGTCTTTAGTTTCTTGGTCTTTAGTTTCTTAGTCTTTTGTTTCTTGGTCTTTAGTTTCTTGGTCTTTAGTTTCTTGGTCTTTAGTTTCTTGGTCTTTAGTTTTTTGGTCTTTAGTTTCTTGGTCTTTTGTTTCTTGGTCTTTAGTTTCTTGGTCTTTAGTTTCTTGGTCTTTAGTTTCTTGGTCTTTAGTTTCTTGGTCTTTTGTTTCTTGGTCTTTTGTTTCTTGGTCTTTAGTTTCTTGGTCTTTAGTTTCTTGGTCTTTAGTTTCTTGGTCTTTTGTTTCTTGGTCTTTAGTTTCTTGGTCTTTAGTTTCTTGGTCTTTAGTTTCTTGGTCTTTAGTTTCTTGGTCTTTTGTTTCTTGGTCTTTTGTTTCTTAGTCTTTAGTTTCTTGGTCTTTAGTTTCTTGGTCTTTAGTTTCTTGGTCTTTAGTTTCTTGGTCTTTTGTTTCTTGGTCTTTAGTTTCTTGGTCTTTAGTTTCTTGGTCTTTAGTTTCTTGGTCTTTTGTTTCTTGGTCTTTAGTTTCTTGGTCTTTAGTTTCTTGGTCTTTAGTTTCTTGGTCTTTAGTTTCTTGGTCTTTAGTTTCTTGGTCTTTAGTTTCTTGGTCTTTAGTTTCTTGGTCTTTAGTTTCTTGGTCTTTAGTTTCTTGGTCTTTAGTTTCTTGGTCTTTAGTTTCTTGGTCTTTAGTTTCTTGGTCTTTAGTTTCTTGGTCTTTAGTTTTTTGGTTTTTTTTTTCTTGGTCTTTAGTTTCTTGGTCTTTAGTTTCTTGGTCTTTTGTTTCTTGGTCTTTAGTTTCTTGGTCTTTAGTTTCTTGGTCTTTAGTTTCTTGGTCTTTTGTTTCTTGGTCTTTTGTTTCTTGGTCTTTAGTTTCTTGGTCTTTAGTTTCTTGGTCTTTTGTTTCTTGGTCTTTTGTTTCTTGGTCTTTAGTTTCTTGGTCTTTAGTTTCTTGGTCTTTAGTTTCTTGGTCTTTAGTTTCTTGGTCTTTTGTCTCTTGGTCTTTGTTTCTTAGTTTTTTGGTCTTTTGTCTCCATGGTCTTTAAAGTCATGATTATTAATGGGATCATAAAAACTGTATAACGGATTTTATGACTATAAGTTTGTTTATTTTAATAATCAAGTAATGATCAAATAGAACATGAGCTATAGCTCCAGAAAATATAGTATTGAAAATATAATGAATTACGCTGAAGCAATTGTCATTCATTCTATTGGGTTCAGTTTTATTAGGATTGAGGAAATGCATGAACATCAAATAGGCAAAATTTAAATCATTTTCATGATTAGCCATATTAAAAAGATGAAAGTTGAAATCCCCACATATTTAAATATTTTGTCAATTATTGGCTGATAAAGTTTGAAGAATATTTTCAAGCTCTGTTAAGATTAGATCTGGACCACAATTAGGCGATCTATGAACAGTTGTAATAATTTCATATTTACCCTTCAGAAGTATAAACGAACAAACACTCCATATTATCAGTACAAATATTTAGAATATCAATAATTCACGGGATGGACGGCTTCTTCTATTGAAAGGGATTCGTATGAAATATCTTTGCACACCTATAATAGATTCATTGGAGGACAGATAAGTTTCCACCATTCTTGTGCCTCGTCTTTCTTTATATTTGTTCATCTTAAAGAACATTTTCACAGGGTAAATTTCAATGATAGTTTTTTTTAATTGTGTTAATAATAAAAGTAATGGGGGAGCATAAATTCAAAACATTTTCTTTTGTCTGCAATTAACCAGCCTCTCTTGGACTCGTAAGTTTTTGCGCATTTAATTTTCAAAATTAACATGTGACTTTTGTCTCACCCTGCAGACATGATAGTAATGATAAGGAATGTTATAAAACATGTGACGCCATCATTTACTGATTAAAGCCCAGTTGATTCTATACTTAAAATATTCTTACACGGCGGTCTGCATTTTGATCCTTGCAAAATTGTTTAAAAAATTGTTCCTCACTGAAAATCTCTGCTCTAAAATCTCGTTAGATGTCAACTTTAGCAATTCATTTCAATAAAATTCTATTATTTGGACAGTTTTTTTCAAATTATCCGAGACGTCCACTAACACGAGTACCATCTAATCAAATTTGAGAGCTACTACCATCAATGTGACATTAATTAGTAGACTTGACTTGAAGATATAACTTATTTTGCGAATTATGATTTTTAAGCCCAATGATTTTAAAAGCTCCTACCCAATAATATTTTTTTTTATTATAGGTAAGAGTTAACAAGCTCTACTAAAATATGGTAGGTACATACATACTCAGACAGAGTGTTCGCATAATTGTTTTTCTTCATAAAGCATAAGTAGAATTTAAGTCACGTTTATTTATTTAGGTACTTACATGCAAATATTCCTTCTATTTTCACTTTAACGTGTTGCACATATCACTCTCTTGAACACTGCACTGTAATGTGACTTTATGAAAGAGAGTCGGTGGTCATAAGAAGAGATAAGAAGAACTGGTTTCAACAATAGTTAGAGCATTCAAAGTGTCATTCCTACCTACATCGGCAGCAGTGACTTTATCAGCAGATAGTACATCCTGTACAGCACCGACAGAGCAACATACGCTAGCATAAATACAGGTAACTCTCAATTTATACCCATCTCGATTAGTCCGTCTCTTGATTTATATTGTTCTGTTTGCCTTGGTTAATCCACCCTTCACGTCCGTCCGGTATTCTGCAACATTCCTTGTAAGAAAAAAATTAAAAGGACAATTTTCTTCTACTGTTTACTTTCTTAATATATTTTTACAAATATGATTGTAAGGTGATAGAGCATCAAACGATATATCTATTTTCCCTAAAATAACATAAAAATAAAAAAAAATTCTAAAGTTTCCCCTAAAACATTTTCGTTTAAACCAAATATGGAATCTCGATTTATCCACCATCTCTTCTATCAGCAAAATATTTGTTGAAAGACAATAAATGCAGTAACTAAGTAATATGTTAAGTTGAACAAGTACGCTCAAACTCAATTTGACGGTCAGAAGGTAGATTTTGACGTTGTACTGCAGGAAATTGTTAGGTTGAGTTTACTTCTCAGGTACATTTCTGACCTTTTTCTCATCGTACAGTCACGTGTAGAATAACCTAATCGGAAAAAGACAATAATATCTGAGTCACCAACTAGATAAGCTACCAAATGCTCTAAAGCACCTCGCGGTTCAATATATGTAAATAGAGGTATCCCTCGCTCTTATTACGTCTCAGACTTATAACAAGTCAAATATGTGTGGGTCATGTCTCGCACTTATTTTATCTGGTATAGAAAATATTTCAATAGCAACTTTGGTAATTTAGTTGGACATTTTCAGTTAAGAATTATGGTAGTAAAATATTTTCAAGAAAGAAAATTCAAATATAATATTACGACTGATATATACTTTATATACATAATTAATAATTCAGAGTACCTACATATAAGTTATCTAATTTCAATTTTCTAAAATTTCATAATTTCAATTTTATCTATAAATGATATTGCAGCTTTTTGCAGACCTGCTCCCCATTATCACATTTTCATTTGGACGCCATAACTAGGGTAGGTGATGAAATGAAGTGTATATAGTTTTCCTATTTAATAATGGATTTGTTGAACCATGAAAAGAAATTAAGTGGTGATTACTTTGAATACCAAAGTAACCAGTAACTATACGAATATCAGATGCCGAATAACAATTAATATATTTAGCATCTCCTTCAGATTTTAACCCTTAAGTACCTGTATTTTATATTAGCATTGACCAAAACAATTTATATTCATTATAATTTATAGTCCTATCCTCTATCCTGAAGATGTCTGTGGTGAATTGAAAAGATTAGAGTGGCGTAGAGGACAGCGCTATAGGGATATACTCTTCAACTACAAGGTCTTAGATTTTTGTGTTAGGCAGACTCCAAGGCTTCATTCACGGAGTCACTTTTTTGAATCCATGGGCAATGATGGTAGGTGACTTTGTTCATGGATCCACTTTCGTTTCTGACTGCTTCTTCCAGTCTCTTGCACTTAATTTTCTTTTGACGTAAGCGATATGGCATTTGTTTCCGAAGCAAACGAGATGGGAAAATAATAACATTTATTAAATGTATATTAACGCATTAGAAAATAAAGCAAATTATAATCAAGTTTATGCTAATAGCTTAAATTGGGATAACAATTTCTAGGGTCAATAACATAAGATTTGATCCAATGGAAGAACCACAAAAATATATTCAATAAAATTATTATCATTATTATTATTATTGAAGTTTCATTGCAAAGAACACCTGTAACTAATTAGTACCAAACACTCTAAGCCTTTGATGGGTAACTGTAGAAGAAATATATTATATACACAGATAAATTTGTTGTCATTCTTCTTCTTAGATTTCAAAATATCGAATTGAAAGAAATTTTGAATGTAATAAATCGTAACATTATATATTTTTCTTACATGATGGAAGATGTGGACCCGTCTGATAACTCGGAACTTACCCTAGAACACCTCGTTTTTACTATGAAAGAAATCACATAAAATTATTTTCTTAGTAAAATTGAATGTAAAGAAACCTCTCCGTCCAATTACCTAATAACAATTTACAAAGTAACCTTTAAAAGGACTGGTCTGATTCTCTGAGGACACTTTACCTAATTTAGAGACCTGGCAAATGCATTTCAAATTACATGCAAACCTTCCAATAAACGAGTGCAATGTCATGCTGTATCCTAGATACAGGTGGTATCCTAGATACAGGTGGTATCCTAGATACAGGTGGTATCCTAGATACAGGTGGTAACCTAGATACAGGTGGTATCCTAGATACAGGTGGTATCCTAGATACAGGTGGTAACCTAGATACAGGTGGTATCCTAGATACAGGTGGTATCCTAGATACAAGGGGTATCCTAGATACAGGTGGTATCCTAGATACAGGTGGTATCCTAGATACAGGGGGTATCCTAGATACAGGTGGTATCCTAGATACAGGTGGTAACCTAGGTACAAGTAATATCCTAGATACAGATGGTATCCTAGATACAGGTGGTCTTCCCTCATGTCAAATTATATGGGCTGTTGAGATAAATAAAATATTATTAATCACAACTGGCCCTAGATAAACTGGCCTTAATCTTGAAAATTAAAATTATATTTTATTGATCATTTCACAGCCGTTTGCTCAATTTATATTCATGTAATTTTAAATGCATTTGCCAGGTGTTTAGATTAGGTAAAGTGTCCCCAGAGAATCAGACCAGACCTTTTAAAGGTTACTTTGTAAATTGTTATATTTTTCTTTATATGGTTACTGTATATTATAAATAATTAAGTAAGATACGATTAAATTGAACTTACGTATAACTAGCGTTTTTATTTATTTCTTTGGAAAGACTAATTCACAGTAAAAAAAAAGATTTAATTATAGGGTAAATTCAGAATTATCGGACGGTTCCACATCTTCGATCATATAAGAAAAAAATATACTATTTCTTTCCATTTATATTTCACATTTTCGTTCACTTAATTTTTCAAAATTCAAGAAGAATGATAGCAAATTTATCTGTGTATATAATAGATTTCTTCCACAGTTACCCATCAAAGGCTTAGAGTGTTCAGTACTAATTAGTTACAGGTATTCTTTCCAATGAATTGTTATTGTTAAAAAAAGTAATGGAATATAAGTTCTATATATTTTTGTGGTCCTTCCATTGGATCAAATCATATGTTATTGAACAGAGAAAATGTTATCCCAATTAAAACTATTGGTATAAACATTGATTGCAATTTGCTTAATTTACTGATAAGTTAGTATATTAATTGTTAGTAGTATATTTCTCTCTATTATTATTCATGAACTTATTTTACACTAAGTATTGACAAGTGTGATGACTTTATTCTCCATCCCTTAATAATGGAAGCTGATAAAAAAAAGTTATGTAATAATTATAATGTAATTTCTTTGTCATATTTTCGAAAATTTGAACTGGTCCGATACCTCAGAGTTAACACTAATCGAAAAATAAATTACTCAGCTTGCAAGAAAAATTGCAAGCTTACTCAGAAATTATATAAGTTAATAGGATAAAATAAACATGTTTCAAAAATTATTATGAAATAAATTAATTTTAATTTACAATGCATATAATTTATACAATGGTTGCATATAATTCTTGCAACGGTTGCATATAATTTCTACAATGGTTGCATATAATTTTTGCAACGGTTGCATATCATTTTTGCAACGGTTGCATATAATTCTTGCAATGGTTGCATATAATTTCTCAGCCATTGGTTCAATTGCTCGAGTGCAGGAAGGTAGTGGATATTATTTTGTAGAGACACAGTTGAATACTCAATAATAAATTTGTTAATTGATTAAAATAATAATTTGCTAATCAATATTGTGTAGAAACTTAACTCCAAATATCCAAATATAACAGTGAAACAAAAATGAGAATATTCCTTGAATTTCACATTTGGAAAATGAAACTTTAATGATTGGATTCTTTTCTTTCTTAAAACAAAAATAATATATAGAATGTTTCATTAAAATCGGATTTAGTGAACAACAATCAGTGGGTTCTCTATATAGAGCTATCACAGCCATTATAGGCTGGTAAGTGAGTGTGTATAATCATAGTACATATCATAATTACTTATAGATAACATAAAGATAACCCTACTTGCTATCTCTAAACTATAGTATAGCATTGGTAGTTATTTTTAGTTCAGTTTATCTTAACATTGGTGACATGTGTAAGCAGTGAGTAAAAATAAAACAACTTTACTATTATTGATTATATATTTCTTATATATTTATACTATATTGGCTGTGATCTGTTGTTTCAGCATTTTATATAGTCGATTCTTCAATAAATTTAATGTTTAATTACTTGAATATTCCATGATTTTAACTCTTTATTAATAATCGTGTTTTATTTAGTATCGAAAAAAGGATAAAATTACTATGTGGTATTTTTTAGTCTGATCGTATCTAGAATACTATTGACCTTATAGGATACAATATCTATCGTATCTAGGATACTCTAGCTCTTATCATTTTTAGGATACTCTAGCAGCAAGAGTATCCTAGATACGATAAAACTGAGTCTAGCTCTTTTCGTATCATGGATACTATATCTCTTCCATTTAGTTGTCATTAGAGTTCATTTCTACTGTATAATATACTTAATTTTGTCCTTATTTCTTCAGGGTGCAAACATACAAACAAGAAACATCAACAGAGTTTTAGAAGTACATACAGTATATATGTTGGTAGGTAGAATTACCAGTAATATTACTTTGTACTTAAAACTTTCATAGTTTCATTATTATCTTATAAAATTTTATCATAAAATAATATTTCCAATACTATTACTACAATTATGTGATGCTTTTGATCATAGAATATCAATTTATCTCTCCAATAAGAACAATTTGTTATTGGCAATATTTTATAATCATTTCACTAATTAAAATCAAATAAGTTCCATACAGTAAGTAGTCTTTTTTTTTAAAATCCTTTGTACCGAAAGATGTCTTCAGTCAGTCCACCAGAAAAGGAACTCCCGTGAGTATAAACATTAATAAATATTTTACATAATATGAAATAAATACATGTGTATTTGATAATTTTTTAACAATTAATTTTTCAAAGTCAATGTTGCAGTACACGGACATTCGGTGACCGGTCCATTCGCCGAAAACAAAATCGCCGAAAACACATTCGCCGCACGACACATTCGCGCCAAACGACACTTTCGCCGAAAAATATGATTATTTAAAAAGGTAAACAAATTTATTTCATATGTCCAGATGAATTTACATATAAATGAACTCACATATAACTATTCCTTTTATAAAATATTGACAATATGGAAAAATGTATTTGAGTACAAAAAGGAAGTTAATACAACAGATTTATTTCTAGGTTTTCGAGATATTCAATCTCGAAAATTGATGATTTAGAGATTCTAACATAAACTTTTCGTTTTTTTAAAAGGAGTTGCTGAACAAAATTGATTTCATCTTCCTTTTTGTACTCAAATACATTTCTCCATATTGTCAATATTTTATAAAAGTAATAGAAAATGAATATTCTTAAAACCTAGAAATAAATCTGTGAAAATTCTTTTTCTTTTGTAACTGATAATAGTACACAGAAAATAGGATTAATATAGAGTTAATAAACTGACACAAATAATGCAGCAATAACATTAGGATATGAGTTAATTAAAATAACGTAAATTCCAGAAAGTTTAACCAATAATTATGTAGAATATTGTAAAGTAATTTATAGACTTATATGTAAGTTCATCTATATGTAATTTAATCTGGATATATGAAATAAATTTGTTTACCTTTTTAAATAATCATATTTTTCGGCGAAAGTGTTGTTCGGTGAATGTGACGTGCGGCGAATGTGTTTTCGGCGAATGTGTTTTTGGCGAATTAACCTAGAACCGGACATTCATACTCAGAAAGTGCGTGTTTACAGAGGTCTTGAACTAATCTGACTTTTCGAAATTTTTGATTGACTTTTCATCATTTATCTTAACACCCACTTTCCGAGACTGTGAGTGTCCAAGCTATTCATTGTTAACCTACATATAAAGTAACACTTATTGATTATCTATATCATAAATTTATTGTTATCATTTATTTCTTTACAGTATCACCAATGAGGCACTTCAAAAAACGAAAGATTTTATCTTCGAGAAGTCAAAACACAGACCCAAAATAGCCATTATTTGTGGCACTGGTTTAGGTAGGTGTAAGGAGAGCATATCTACTGTTATATGTAAAAGAAACCATGTCAGTCAGTCTGTCCGTCACGAAAAGAGTTAAAGAAGTTGGTGTAAAATATAAGATTTTATCAAAGATATTTCAAAATACAGACTCAAAATAGCCATCATTTGTGGCACTGGTTTGGATGGTTGAAGGTGGGACCATCTCTACTGTAATAAAAAAAAGCTGTGTCATTCGGTCTGTCCGTCACGAAAAGAGTTAAACAGTCATTCTATCACCAGCGCCTCACAAAGTTGGTGGTAAATCAATGAAGTAAAAGGAACACAAATTATATGGAAAAACTAATAATTTATAACATTGGATTAGGTAAGTTGAAGGTGGGGCCATAGATTATAAAGTAAAGTACCCTCTTATTCTTCTAAAGTCCCCTCTTATTCTTATATGGCCCCACCATACCTAATCTTCTATTGCCCCACCATATTTCCTTTTCTCTGAATATCAGTAGCCTAAGAGTTTAGTTATATTCACGTTTTACAGTTTGAAAACAGATATTAGGCTTAATTATTTTATGGGATTGTACTGATTTACCCCTTCAGAAAGGATAGTTTCAACTAGATTTTTAGCTTCAAATGAGGTAGGGTAAATTCGGAGTAATCGGGCGGTTCCACGTTTTCGATCATACATACAAGAAATAGCTATAACTATTTCATTTTTATGTTTTTTTTCTTCTAATTCAAAATCGAAAAGTGGAACCTTCCTATAACCCGAAACTAATCCTATTTCTTCATTCAATAATTTAATAACTGATTTAATAACAATATTCTCTTCTACATATTCTGCAGGAGGTCTTGCAGACCAACTAAAAGAAAAAGATGAATTGGCATATTCTGAAATACCCAACTACCCAACCTCAACAGTGAAATTTCATGCTGGCAAACTAGTGCTGGGTCTCCTGGAGAAGACGCCCGTGGTTTGCATGCAGGGCAGGTTCCACCTCTACGAGGGTTACCCCCTTTGGAAGGTGGGATTGATAGGATTTGGTGTTTTCACTAATCTGAAAGTCATAATAATTAAGTAAAAGGTATATAGTATAGCATTCATTCAGAGTCCGAAAAAGGGTGTAACAGTCTTATTTTCAGGTAGCCATGCCAGTCCGAGTTTTCAAACTGATGGGTGTGGAGAGCATCATCGTCACAAATGCAGCTGGGGGAATCAACGCAAGTTACAATGTTGGGGATATCATGTTCATCAAGGATCATATCAACATGCCGGTATGCTGAAAACATGTAAATGATGGCAATTAAATCCTATTCAACTAATTGAATTAATTTGTTGTATATGCTTCATAGGCTTTAGCAGGATATTCCCCCCTCTGCATAGAAGAAGGCAGCAAAGACGGACCTAAGTCTCTATCTGTAGCCCAGGCGTACGACAGGTAAAATAAATTGAAATAGAAGAGAGATTTATGGTGGGGCCATAGAAGGTTAGGTGGGGTGGGGTAAGCTCCGAGTTATCGGATGCTTCCACATTTTGAATCATTGTAAGTAAATATGACTATTATTTTGATTGGTATCCATAATACCTGCTGTAATCATGGATGCCAATTTTAATAGAAGGTAATACCTATATGTATTATGGAATACATAATGAATAATTTATAATTAATTAATAATTAATCTTATACTTTTTCTTATATGATCGAAAGTGTGGAACCATCCACTAATTCGGAACATACCCTAGAGTTCCCTTTCTATTTTCAGTATTGGAACCGTACCTTTCTCTTTAACATGTTATTTTACTTATTTATTCGTAAAATCAAACAGAGATTTTCGAAAAGTGGCCAAAGAGACTGCAGTGCAGCTTGGCATGGAGGGATTCACCAAAGAGGGGGTCTACTGCATGGTTGGGGGTCCCAGTTTTGAAACCGTGGCAGAACTGCGCTTCCTTAGGCATTTAGGTAATTTTGATTGTGAATAATTTGTGATCTGTTTTAATGATAATTGGATGTAAAATTTAGTTCTCTCTAACGCTAAAAAAATTATTAGATACTGTTTAACAGAACAGTTAGTATATCAATTTGATTTAATATAATGTCGGATTCATAGAATATTGTAAAAGGAGTAGGAAGATGGAATCTCAATAGATGATCTTTATTCAAATACCATAAAAACAACTTATGAAATAGATTAATTGAATTGGAACTATCCAATAACCGTTAAAGGGAGCTCTCAGAGACAAAAATTGTGGCCCCAAATCTTCCACTCCTTCCCAAGAACCAAAACTCGATAGTAGATAAAACAGGAGCAACTCTGCTAGAGCAAGAGATACAATCCTACTTAGCCGATATCTATTTCAGGTGTAGACGCAGTGGGTATGTCCACAGTGCCAGAGGTTATTGTATCACGTTTAATACTCCCTGAGGAATATAGTCAATATTATCACCTAAATATCTCAATATGTTTTAAAATCAAACTTAAGGTATGAATAGAAACTCTTGTGTCTTTTCAATAATACTAAAAACAATAACTTGATTAAAACAACCATGTAATTCAAGTCCGGTAGAAATCATTTTTTGTATTGTATAATTCAAATTACTAAAAAATGTAACTTTGCTTTGTTTTTAATAAATAATTTAACACAAATAAAGAAAACTAATAATTTGTACTAATAGCTATAGGAGATTGTCTATCTATCTATCAATGAATAATAAGAGTCGCGTCTGTCTGTCCGTTCGTATGTCTCACTTTTATTAGGAAAGGCTAAAGAGAAAACTAATAATTTGTGGTCAGGTCTACGGGTCATAATAATAATAATAAATGAAATTTAGAAAAATCATAATTTTGACTTTTGAGAGTAATGATAAATTGAATTCTCAACGAATGAACTACAAGTACTGTTCGTACTAAAGGCTATAGAGAGCAATATATAATTACCAATTAGACTGAATTAGTATATTAACTTATTGTAATCAATGTTCATACCAATAATTTTAATTGGATAACATTTTCTCTGTTCAATAACATATGATTTGATCCAATGGAAGGACCACAAAAATATTTAGCTGCTCTCAGTTGAAACTTATGAACCGACCAATTCATTTCAACGAACACATGTAACTAATTAGTACTGAACACTCTAAGCCTTTGATGGGTAACTGTAGAAGAAATATATTATATACTTGGATAAATTTGTTGTCATTCTTCTTCTTAAATTTTGAAGTGATGAAGTGAAGAAAAATTAGGTATAAAAACCAATTAAACAGCATATATTTCTTACATTATCGAAAATGTGGAAACGTTCGACAATTTGTAACCCACCCTTGAAATTATGTTAAAAATGACTTTTTCTGAAGATACGTTTTACTGAATTAAGAAATAATTCATGCTGTAAATAAATTATCATATTATTAAAATCTTTCATAGTGACAACTCATTGTTCATTTATTTTTAATGACATAAATAATTTAAATAACGAGTTAAATTATAGTCTAATTAATATATAGTTTTTCTTACATGATCGAAAATGTGAAACCGTCCAACAATTCAGAAGATTTAATTACGGTACAATTTTCAATTTCTCTCATCCTGTTATTTCAAACTGTTCAATCTTTCTTTCTAATAAATTTGAATTAAAATTTAACAAATATTCAAATAACAGCATAGAAAATAGGACTCTATTTATAATGAATATATAAATATCTGTAATTTAATATAATTCAAACTTAGAAACTCGGATTGTCAATTTGTAATGAATAGGATTTAAAAATAGAGAAACGGTAAATCAAAGTGACCATAATTGATGTAAACTTTTATAAGATTTTTTATATGCTATTTCCAATATTATAATATGATACAAATTATCATATAAATGTAAGCAATCCATAGATTTAAAATTTATAATTTTCCGGATTCCCTAAATTAGGTAAAATGTCGCCAGAGAAACAGACCAGACATTCCAAAGGTTATTCAAAGAAGGTTTGCTTCTTCTGGCAGGGTCAGCCGTACCTTAGCCGTGAGATGTTGCTCCGCAGAGCTTCTTACTGGCAAGTGCTAGAGTCACAGTGTTCAGCCAAGGGAGCCTTTAAAAAAAAAAAAAAAAAATTGTTATTGGGCAATTCGGCAGAGAGGTTTCTTTATATTCTATTTAACTATAATAATTTTTTTTTTCACTATAGTTCTTATTCATGTCTTAATTTAAAAGACTAATTCATTATAAAAACGTGGAGTTGTATAGGGTCAGTTCCGAGTTATCGAACGGGTCCACATCTTCCATCATGTAAGAAAAATTCAAATTTTCCTTGACTTCATTATTTCAAAATCTGAGAAGTAGAATAACTACAAATTTATCTAAGTATATAATATATTTCTTCTACAGTTACCCATCAAAGGCTTAGAGTGTTCAGTACTAATTAGTTACAGGTGTCTTTGCAAAGAATTGTAAGGATTATTTCAATAATTTCTTGAAAAAAACTTTGATTATATATTTTTGTGGTCCTTCCATTGGATCAAATCGCATGTTATTGAACAGAGAAAATGTTATCCCAATTAAAACTATTGTATAAACATTGATGAAAATTTGTAATGTTCATTGATAAGTTAATATATTAATTGGTATTTATTTATGCATTGTTATAAATGAACTTATTTTTTAGTAGTGCGATTATTTTATAAATAAAATGAACAATAATTATTAATTAATTTCTTCGTCGTATTATCGAAAATATGGAACTGTCCGATAACTCAGATCTTACCCTAATTGAACATTTAATTTTCTAATTTTGTGAAAGCTCTGAAATTACATAAATTGATATAATGAAATAACCACATTTATCAATAATTAGTGGAAAATTAGTTAATATCTCAATATATTTTAGAATTAAATTAAAGATATGGATACACTAGTACACTGACTAGTGAACCTCTGCAGTCTACACTAGTGCACTGACTAGTGAACCACTACAGTCTATACTAGTGCACTGACTAGTGAACCTCTACAGTCTACACTAGTGCACTGACTAGTGAACCTCTACAGTCTATACTAGTGCATTGACTAGTGAACCTCTACAGTCTACACTAGTACACAGACTAGTGACAGTCTACACTAGTATACAGACTAGTGAACCTCTATAGTCTACACTAGTACACTGACTAGTGAACCTCTACAGTCTATACTAGTGCACTGACTAGTGAACCTCTACAGTCTACACTAGTGTAAAGACTAGTGAACTTCTATAGTCTACCCTAGTACCCTGACTAGTAAACCTCTACAGTCTACACTAGTACACTGACTAGTAAACCTCTACAGTCTACACTAGTACACTGACTAGTGAACCTCTACAGTCTATACTAGTGCACTAACTAGTGAACCTCTGCAGTCTATACTAGTGCACTGACTAGTGAACCTCTACAGTCTACACTAGTGCAAAGACTAGTGAACTTCTACAGTCTACCCTATTACACTGACTAGTAAACCTCTACAGTCTACCCTAGTACACTGACTAGTAAACCTCTACAGTCTACACTAGTACACTGACTAGTAAACCTCTACAGTCTACCCTAGTACACTGACTAGTAAACCTCTACAGTCTACTCTAGTACACTGACTAGTAAACCTCTACAGTCTACACTAGTGCACTGACTGGTAAAACAGTTAGTCATTTGCTATCACCTCTTCATTTTCCTCTTACATCAGTGATTTCAGTCACCGGTGTTGGTGTCACTTTTCGTCATATTCACGGAGTAGCTTTACTGCATCCATGAACCATGTCACAGATGGTGCTAGGACGTTTAGTTACTAGGACGTTTCATTACTAGGACGTTTCGTTAACGGACGTTTCGTTGCTAGGACGTTTCGTTACCAGATTTTTTCGTTCCATGATGAACGATTTTTTAAAATTTGAAATGAATTAAAAACTACAAATTATATCAACCCCAAACATTATAAATATACATTCAAATTTGTATTAAATTTATTTACCTTATAGAAAAATTACCCCAATCACCGGAAATTTTCAATCATATTAGAAAATTGTACATGAGAATTAAAATATGGAGTTAAAAAGTTAAATTATTTAGTCTTTTCTTTTATGATCGAAAAAATTTATTATATTCGCAAAATTGTGGAAGGTTATGTTTTTTTATTATGTTATTTCTATTCAATACCATGTAACATCTGGTAATTGAATCTTTACCCTAATGTTAAAACATTTTGGAAAATATTGAAAACAAAATTTTTTCCAAATGTAGGCAGTAGAGGAAGCTCAAAGTTTTCGGACAGAGCCACATTTTCGAACGTGTGTGGAAATAAAATGAAATTTTAGTTATTTGATTTCTATATCGATTGGTATCCACTATCCATGATCCTAATCAAAGATATTAAGTGATGATTGTTAAATTTATTATCTCTAATTATAATCAATAAATAAAAAAATACTTAGCAGACGAATAAAATATTTTTTATTAAAATTATAAATCATATTTTTAATTCAATAAATTTCAAGTCTCCACGAACAATAATTTGTGAGATACCTACAATTCTTTGAAATATAAAATGCAATCAAATTGACTGCTTGGTATTTTTAGTTTTAATAATCGGATTGAATGACAACGCAAAACAACAAGTAGGGATTTACTTAAATTCTCTCTCTTAAAATTCAATCTTGTTATCACAAATGGTACCTATGAAAAACGTAGAAAACCTGCCGTACTCGTTAATTCCGTTCGAGTGGTTAATACCTAATTCTGGCGATTGAAAGTAAAAGGTTGTTGCTGTGGTCGACTGAATGCGAAAGGTTTTTGTTGATGGAAGGTAGTCAGCGGTTGGATAAATGGTTGAAGTCCTCTGAAATTGGGATGAGAACCTCCTAGTCTCACAGAGTTTGATGTTTGATACAGAAAGTCGAACTTCATCTGTTTGCCAGAACAGTACAAATCTGAGGAAAAGATTTAACAATATATTAGAATATCGAGATCATATACTGCCTTTATTTGAATGCATAATAATAACTTTAACAATGAAAAAAGAGGTAGATGTAAAATTGAGGAGAACTAACTTTTGTTGTCGTAGTCACATTTCTGCTGGTCCTCTATGAACACAGTACCATGAAGACACAAGTAGTTCTTGCCATCATCAGGACAACGGCGGTACATGTTGCAGTAACCCTCATCTTGAACAAACAGTTTGCTGCAAGTCTGTCAAAGAAAATTGGGAGTATGAAACTCTTCTACAAACCTTTGACTGTGAATTTAACACATAAAACATAACTTACAGCAGAATTTTCTTGAATAACATCGTCAGAGCGGATGCTGAGAATAATCGAGTTTGGCACCTTGAAGGAGTTTTCTTGTTTGAATTTTTTGTAAAGACAGAGAATTTCTGAAAAATAAAATATGTCATTAATACAAATTGTTCCTTCAAAATAATATTAAAATTACATTCACTATATTTTTACCTCTGTGTTTAAAGTCACATCGTTGTGTTGCCTCGTTGAAGGCAGATTCTTCTGAGCAACGGTAACGTTTTTTGTCATCTGGACATGAATGGTACATGTTGCAGTACACCGAATCTTGAACTAATTTCTTTGAGCAGGCCTGAAATAATTTGAAATTTTAGATCTCAGTGCACCTGAGATTACATATACATAATTCGTGTTGTTTCTTACTGGAACTGTGCCTGCAACTGCGACATTTGCTGGAATACTTCCTCCAACTTCACCCCGTCCATATTGAGGATATCCACTTCCTAAGGGAACGAATCCTCCAGGGAATTCAAATCCTACAGGAATGGAAATAAGATTCATACTTACTCCTTTTGCTATATTTATTACATCATCTTTAGAAGTATTCAATCTATTTACCGGCTAAATCTTTTGCAATAATTCTAAATGTTATAGATATATTTAGGATTATGAAATTGGTTATATAAAATAATATGGAAAAATATGAACCATACATTATTTAAATAAATAAATTTGAGGCCTCATCGTTAACAGTTTCTGTAAATTTAATCATCTACAGTGTCTCCTAACTTCTCTATTTTCAGTATAGTTTCTAGATAATATTTCAGTGCGCATTGATGCAGTAAAGCTACTCACTTGGTTGCGTTCCATGAGCGACTGCAGCGCCAACTGCTACCACAAATAATGCCCACATAATCTATCTAGTTACCTGAAAGTAATATATGATAAACCATTGAAAAATTAACGTGTTGTATATTTACCAGTACTGCATTAACGACTTCTACAATCATTCCAAGAAGTGGAGTAATTCTAATTGTAAAAATTAAGCTAAATCTCTTCGACCTCTAATGTTCTGAGAAAATCATTTGAATGAAATCTTAATTCCTCTATTTCGTGTTAATTTAACTACAAAACCAGAGAATTAGAACCTACTTCGTTACACACTAATCTAACTAAATATTTTAGTTATTAAAATATGAACATTGGTGAAAAGAGCTGCATATATAAAAATTGCATTCAAATGAAAAAATGACACCTCTTATCAAAACATGACTACCTCAAATTATTATTTTCGTTCAATTTCTAATATTTACCTTATTCAGCAAAATTTATTGTGAAGTCAGCGCTACAAGAATTATCTTAACTATAAAAAGTGTATTATTCGAAATAAATTACATCGAAGTATTTTATTATAATCAGAGTTAACTTTCCAACAAACGGATAAATGTAGAAGATTTCATAACCTCCAAAGATTTGTGAAATAGATCTGTAGCTGATTGCAGAACACTCACCTCTGTTACCGTTAAGAGAGCAATGAGAGCAAACCAGTCACATTAGTTGGTATATAAGGGGTCACCCGCGGCAATGGAAGCTGCACTTCATAGCAAAGAAGAACCAACAGGTTTTAAAGAGTTTGATAACCTGATGATTGACCGAATAGTTTCCTAATAATTGCTCATCGATGCCTATCTACTCTACCAAGGTTAAAGAAATCAGAGATCATATAAGGCTCTGATTAGTTAGTTATTTGTATAAACATTGGGAATTTATCAATAACGCCTTGATTTTAAGGGATTCAATTTCGTAAACAACATTCACAGCTATGGATGTGTCACCTTTGTAAACCAACCACAAAATGTAATTATGAAACTGTTTTCCTGTACCCTTCTCCATCTCTATACCCAGCTATGATTTCTTAGCACAAATCTTTTGACAATTCTTTTGTTTTAGCCATTTAAAAACAGTATTTAAAAGAAGCAGCTTCAACCATGTATCATAGTGTTATAATATATTTATAAACTGAAGAGCAAGTGAAACAACGTAAAAAGTAATCATCCTTCTATTTTTCTTAAAGGTCCCCTCCACTCTATTTTTTTTATTTCTCTATTCATTAGAACTAAGGTTACTGATTATAAAACTGCAAACCATTTCAAATTTGGTTCTATAATTTTATTGTAATATGTATTTTAATTTTTTTTCCGTTCTTTCTACTACACCTCTGAATTTCAAGCAAAGAAAAAGCCCCATGTGCGATAGGCTAACTAGATCCGACAAATTCAAAACAATAACAAAGCTGATTCCAAGATAATGGATCAGTATAACTAATCCAAGTACCTAATTAAGTATTTCTTACTGATAGTTTTCATATATCATAACATTTTTACTATCTAGAGAACTGTTCATTTTAAACACTGCATTTGAATAAGTATGTACTATGTATATACAAACGAACATACCTACTCAATTATGGGGCCTTTATCTTCTTATGAATCTCAGAATGAAAAAAAGCGAAATGTGAATATTTTTTATATAATTAATTGTGACAGAATACTTGATCGATTTAAATTCTGGTTACTGTTATATATTATATAGCTTTAGTTCTACATATTCAAAGCAATTCCAGATTTTTTTTTAATTTAGAGTGGAGAGGACCTTCGAGAGCAAGGCAAATTTTTTTGGCAAACTACAAACCAGTTTGATATTTGTATTTTGGAATCTATATACATTCATAAGCAGTCACCATCGCTCAATGAACAAGCGAGTTCTTTTAATTTAACTATTTTGGGTTAATAACTTATTATTTTTTAATTATTTTAGAAATTAGGATACTAAGGATGAATATTTTATTATTCAAAAGCTCTTAAGAAAAATAGAAAGATGATTACTCTTTACGTTGTTTCACTTGCTCTTCAGTTTATAAATTTATTCAGATTTCCTAGAAGGAGGCCCATAACACAAAAGGGTTATAATATGACATGTATAGTTGTATACAGCCATAAGTATTGTGCTATCTTCTGATTGGTTGAAATAACACAGCATGTCAATATGGCAAGATATTAAGAAGAAATGACTGTTTATGCATGAAATTTGACAGTGTCTAATGTTTTTGCATATGATTAATTTAGTTATTGTTAATAAATAATTATCAACAAAGTAATTTTACATTTGACTTTCTTTTTTTAGATAAATAATGCCTGTAATAAATAATAATAATCACAGATCAAGTGCGAATTTCATTAATTTGACTTCATATTTTATGAGAAATAAAAGAAAAACCAATGTGCCAAATAGTTTGGCTACCTAATGTAATTATTAATCAGTTTATCAATTTTCAGTAAATAAAGGAAATTAAAATCAATGTTCATTCCATTAGTAATAATAATATTTTTTCTGTTCAATAGCTATGATCTGATCCAATGGAAGGGCTACAAAAATATATGAAGATGTAACATTATATCTTTCAACTTAAGCAATTCATTTCAGAGAACACATGTAACTAGTTAGTACTGAACACTCTAAGCCTTTGATGGGTAACTGTAGAAGAAATATGTTATATACTTAGATAAATTTGTTGTCGTTCTTCTTCTTAGATTTTGAAATAATGAAGTGAAGAGAAAATTGAAGAAATAAAAACTGTTAAACTTTTCTTTCTAATATTTTATAATTAGGATTTAATTGATAAAGAGCAAATTAAGGAAGTTCATATAACAGCATAGAAAATAAGAGTAAAGATATAATGAATATATTATTATCTGTAATTTAACATGATTATAACGTACAGACGCGGATTGTCAATTTGTAATGAATATAGAATTTAAAAATAAAGAAAAATATACTAAGTTAGTGATCCCATAATTGGTATAAACAATTAATAAACTTTTTTATGTTACATTCCCAATGAAAAAATACGATATAAATTATTAAATAAAAGTAGGCAACCCCAATATTTTAAATTGAGCAAACGCCTCTGATATAATCAATAAAATATAATTTCAATTTTCAAAATGTAGCAAGTTTATCTAAGACCAGTTGTAATTAATTAATTTAATTTTTCTCAACAGCCCATATAATTTGAAATGAGGGAAGAATGTTTGTTGTTTACGATGTTGATGGTATCTGGGATACCAACTGTATCTAGGATATTACCTGTACTTAGGATACCACCTGTATCTAGGATACCACTTGTATCTAGGATACCACCTGTATCTAGGATACCACCTGTATCTAGGATACCACCTGCATCTAGGATACCACCTGTATCTAGGATACCACCTGTATCTAGGATACCACCTGTATCTAGGATACCACTTGTATCTAGGATACCACCTGTATCTAGGATACCACTTGTATCTAGGATACCACCTGTGTCTAGGATACCACCTGTATCTAGGATACAGCATGACATTGCACTCATTTCTCGGAAGCTTTGCATGTAATTTGAAATGTATTTGCCAGGTGTCTAAATTAGGTAAAGTGTCCTCAGAGAATCAGACCAGACCTTTTAAAGGTTATTTTTTAAATTGTTATTAGGCAATTGGACCGAGAGGTTTCTATATATATTCCAAATAATTAACTAAGGAAATTATTAGATTGAATGGAGTGTAACAATAGTTCATAATTATTTTTGAGTAAAGCAATGAGTTTCAGGGTAAGTTCCCAGTTATTGGACGGTCCCACATGTTTGTTCTTACAAGAAAAAATATGCTGCAATTCAGTTTTTCAAATTTTCCTTCACTTCATATTTGAAAATCTAAAAAGAAGAATGACAACAAATATATCCTAGTATATAGGGGAGAACCGGGAGCATTCGGACAACTCGTTTAAACATGTTTATAATTGTTGGAACTACCTCTTATGGCAACTGAATGTGTGCGAGGTGTTACCCGTCAGATATTTGAAAGATCCAGTGCGGAGATGCAGTGTGTCACCCCCGAGGTATAATTTACTGTTTTCTTCAATATTGATGTAATTTCTCGTGATTTAATTGGATCGTGTGTGGACTATATGAATACTAAACTGATTCTCAATCTCAAAGATATGAATTATATCAATATTTCATGTTATGTTTGGTATGTTAAAAAAAATATTACAAATGAAATTAGAAAAATGGTGATGTTTTTATTTTAGAAGTGTCATTTGGGATGGTTCGGAAACTTCAGTTTAGGTTGGTTCGGACAGCGTCCGAACCTTCCCTCTGTATCCGATTCAGTCCACCATTACAATTCATTGAAGTAATTCTTATTAAAAAGGACATTCTGAACTTTTTTAATTGACTTAGCATTCGTTTATAACATTAGTTGCAATTTTTAATATTAG
>CANNZV010000936.1:0-197889 GCA_947561585.1 Caprella mutica | reverse complement strand
TGGGACCCTTAGACTTGCACACATGCTATACTCCTTGGCCCGTGTTTCGAGACGTGACCGATAGAGTCGGACATATCACCTAGAGAAGAGGGAGGACCGCGGAGCTCGCCTCCTACAAAGAGGCCAAGACAAACCGCTTTGCGCACCTCCGAGTGAAGGATTGCCGCCTCCCTGCTATCAACAGCTACGTCGCAGGAGGATCATACCAGAGTTAGGTGGTGACCTCCATGCACCCGAGTATCTCGGAGCACATGAAGGGAGCGCGTGACAGCAGGTTGCACGAGACAAGAGACGCTATGCTCAAGTCACGGTGCTGACAACTCATACGCTCCACCATTCGGGTGACCTCGCAACGAGCTCGGTGGGCCATCAAGGTACTGCTTGGACTGTGCACAGACAGGAGAGTGACGACCACACGCAGGAAGCCTCCCACAGAGATGATGTGAATTCTCTGAGAAGAAGAGGCCACCGGGTGAATCGAGCACGCCCTGTCCGCAGTCCGGATACACACGAGGTGTCAGCACAGGGCCGTCCAGACGCCATTGGCTTATACTCTGAGCGGTTTCACGGTCTTTTGACTCTCCGTTACGGAGTGCTTTTCAACTTTCCCTCACGGTACTTGTTCACTATCGGTTCTGTGGATATATTTAGCCTTAGATCGAGTCTACGACCTGCTTAGCGCTGCATGTTCAAACAACGCGACTCTCAGGATGACAGCAATGCCCATAGCGACTTCTAACACGCACTCACACGGGTCTAACACCCTCCATGGAGTCTCACCGAATTAACGGCATAGAACCATTCGTGGCTGACTTAGCAGTGCGTGGTCGTAGGGTAAGCGCCGTGCATCCGTACGCAACATTCCGCCTCAGGCCAAGTGGCCCGGGAGGTTATGCGCTGGGCTCATTCCGTTTCGTTCGCCACTACTAAGGAAATCCCTGTTGGTTTCTTTTCCTCCGCTTACTGATATGCTTAAGTTTAGCGGGTAATCCCTCCTGATTCGAGGTGGTGAGTTTTGTTGTGTGCAAGATGAAGACTGTTCATTATAGTCTACGCAACAATACACGCGCGCACACGCAAAAGGCCATCTCGCGTGGAGTGTGCACAATCACCTTCACGAGCTTCAAACGAGTTAGACGGAGAGTCACTGCATCTTCTCTCAGAGTATTAATCCAAGAGAGAGCGACAAAGAATTGTCTTACTCAGCTCATAAAGGCATAGCCACACACACACACGATAGACACACACAAAGATATTGCGCGAGCACGTATAGAGCGTAAACTAAGACCTCATTGCTTGCAGGCACTTGCGCTCTTACGTCTTCTTCTCTACAGAGAGAGTTGAGAAGACTTATCGAGCCCTGGCCTGTGATGATAGCCACGAACCACTGGCCTGCAATGTGCGTAAACACAGAGGCACTCGGTCACGAGCAGATTAGTCAGAGAGGTAACTGATGTTACCTCGGATTTGTTTAGCAATTCTCCGCTTAGGGGAATGCTTTTCACCACACTCGAACAGAAGTGCCCCGTCAACTTTCGTGAGGCACGAGTTACTAACCGCTCCTTATCGTCTGTAACTGCGAGAGATGGAACTAATCTCGCAAGACTTACGGAGTCGAGCTTTGGCTACAGGCGGCCAAACTTTTTTGACGGGGCGCAATATGCATTCGACATAGGAGAACTGTTTACCAGCAACGGCTAACAGCACTTCTCACAGCTCGCTATGGTCTTCATAGCTTCCACAGACCAAGTGATCCACCGCTCAGAGTTGTTATATTGGTTTGATCGTAAGAGAGTGCTCTCGCTAAAGAGACTCTCAAGATGTACTTTAGATACGTAAATTCATATTCACTGAGCACTGTTTATTTGTATTCGTCCGGACTCGAGAGACCACGGCCACGAATATAACCACCTTCATCAACGTGTCTATCGTCTCTTTCTCTCCCTCTCTAGTGAAAGAGAGTGAGTGAGTGAGAGAGAGACACTTTGTTGTGTTTTGATTCGATAATGATCCTTCCGCAGGTTCACCTACGGAAACCTTGTTACGACTTTTACTTCCTCTAAGTGCACCAGTTCGGACCTCTTTCAGTCATGATACCGCCTTTGAGGGGCGGCTCTGCCAGTCCAAGGCTCTCACTGGAACACCCAATCGGTAGTAGCGACGGGCGGTGTGTACAAAGGGCAGGGACTCAGTCACGGCGGGCTCAGTGACCCACCGCTACTAGGCATTCCTCGTTTGTGGGGAATAATTGCAAGCCCCAGGCCCAAGCACGCTGCTCTCCTCTACGAAGCACACACGAGGTGAAACTACGCAGAAAGAGAGAGACAAGAAGGGCTTTCAGAGGGTTGCCCGCTCCTCTCGGAGCAGGAAGAAACACCTGTTGTGCCCAGCATTGTAGCGCGCGTGCGGCCCAGAACATCTAAGGGCATCACAGACCTGTTATTGCTCTCAGTCTCTGACGGCTTCAGAGCCGTTGATCCCTCTAAGAAGAATTCTTCAAGACCTTAAAAGGCCGGCGGACTAGGAGGGCAGCCAAGGGAGACCCTACACGCAGAGCACATCACGCACGACAGGCCGCGACAAGCACAGCAAGCCGGAACGCAAGTACCACCACGCAAGGAGAGATCCCTGAAGCTGCTAACTCACATTTCAAGATCCAACCGACTAGTTAGCAGGGGAGAGTCTCGTTCGTTATCGGAATTAACCAGACAGATCACTCCACCAACTAAGAACGGCCATGCACCACCATCCACTAAATCGAGAAAGAGCTCTCAATCTGTCAATCATTCTAGAGTCCTGGCCTGGTGAGATTGCCCGTGTTGAGTCACATCTAAACAGTGGTAGCAAAATGTTGGATGAACCACGAGTCGAGTAATTATGAATATTAGAATTAACAGAGAGATAGTTAAAAAGAGCTGGGTCAAAATTGGGATACATCAGAGTATTATAGACGTATTGCCCTACTTTAAGTGTGTACATATCTCCTACAGTCAACATCCCCAGATCCTGAAATATTCCATCTGTATGGGCTAAGTAATGACTTTTCGTTACACACCGGACTGCTCTCTTTTGAATAAGAAATATATCGTTTATTAAATACCCAGCACAATTTCCCCAGACAGGAATGCAATAGTCAAAATAGGGATAAATTATAGAATAATAGAGCATTTTCAAGATATTGGCTGGAACGCAGCTACTGACTCTATACAGAATACCCAAGGATTTAGATATTTTAGTAGATAAACTATTGATGTGTTGACGAAAACTCAAATTTTCATCCAAATAAACTCCCAGATATTTAAAAGAGTCAACCTGCTCTACCAGACTTCCTGAAATCCTGATAGGGGACACCTGGTGTTTGCCTCTATATGAAAGCACCATGTACTTAGTTTTCTCAACATTCAATTGAATTCTATTAGCGATTAACCAGTCAGATATTGAGGACAAATGGGAGTTAATTACAGTGTGGCTGCTAGAAAGGGATGATCGTGGTATAGCACAAGATATTGCGGAGTCGTCAGCAAAAAGGTTAAATTTGAAATAACCCGAACAATTAGAGAAATCATTAATGAATACCAAGAACAAGAGGGGGCCCAAATTGCTACCTTGAGGTACACCACACTTAATATCACGACTCTCAGAAGACACACCATTTACCACGGTAATTTGATTCCGGCCTGTTAGGTAAGATCTAAACCAGTCATTAGCAAGACCACGAATTCCGTAATGATTCATCTTGGTAAGCAATATTTCGTGAGATATGCTATCAAAGGCTTTCCTAAAGTCCAAAAACATTGAGAACACGAGATTACCGCTGTCCAACTCATCGTATGCAAAAGTCAATAAATTCAGAATTGCGTGCAGTGTACTCTTATTAGATTGGAATCCAAATTGATTTGAATTTAGTATATCTTTCATATTAAGGTAGTTATAAATTTGACGATAAGCTACTTTTTCGTATATTTTGGAGAATACACTCAAAATTGAAATAGGTCGATAATTAGAAGGTTCACTGCAATTGCCTCCCTTATGAATGGGTACAACACGCGCAATCTTCAATCTATCTGGAAACACTCCCAAAGATATAGATCTATTAATTAAATTCGAAAGTACCGGAGATAGTATAGGACTGAGCCTTTTCACAATTTTAACAGGCATTGTATCCATATTACAAGGTTTGTTCTTAAATGAAGAAATAATTTCGCTGATTTCATAGCTATTTGTTGGATTGAAGAAAAATGAATTTAGATAATTACCAGTCAAATATTGCAGATAACCACCATCTGCATCCGAACCGAATGAACTGAAAATGTTTTCACCGACAGAAGTGAAGTGCTTGTTCATTTCGTTTGCTATTGTCTCTGGATTTCTTACAATGCTACCATTAATTGATAGTTCAGCCAGATAACTATTAGAATTAGCATTAGGTTTTATTAATTTATTAATAATAGTCCAAACCTCTCGAACATTTTCACGAGCAGAATGGAATTTATTTTCAATATACTTAGCTTTTTTACTCCTAATTTCAGCAGTCACACTATTCCTATACCTGTTGTAAAAAGCACAATCAATTTTTCCAAGCTTACTCAACACATGATATTGCTGACGCTTCCTAATTTTAGTTCTCAAATCCATGTCAATCCAAGGTTTAAGTAACCTCTTATATGAAACTGTCCGTTCTCTAACTGGACAATGAATATCATAATTACACTTAAGAGCATCATCTAGGAGACCAATACCAAGATTAACATCATTACACCCAGTTATATAGGAAAGATCGATAGCAGAAATGGCATTAAATAAGTTATTAGTACACGACTCATTCATCATCCTATACCTAATAGTGCGACTTCGATCACTCAAATCCTCACAAAAGCAACTGGCCAAATTCACAAATATTATATAATGATCTGAGATACAGCAAGGAATTATTCCAGATGTCACATTAGCAGGGTTCGATGTAAAAATATTATCGATTAGGGAAAAGGTATGTTCAGTGACTCTGGTGGGCTTTGTTATTAAAGGAATAAATGAACCCGAATACATCAGATTACAAAATTGAAGTGAATTACTATCATTATCAATATTGATCAAATCAAGATTAAAATCCCCGCTTATAAATATGTAATCACTTCGCATATGAGAGAGTTTACACATCAACTGGTTCACCTTTTCGAAAAATAACCCCTTATCACCGTCAGGTGGTCGGTATATAGTGCCAATAAGCAACACTTTGGATTTCAAAGTACTTTTAACGAATATACATTCAATATAGTCACTAACAAAGCTCAAATCACCTAACTGCTCACCCACAAATCTCTGATGAAGCACCAAGCTTACTCCTCCACCTCTACGGTCGTCACCTCTCATTACATGGAAAGAGTTATAATTATCAAATTTGATTAACTGTGAGCTGCTGGTTGTCAGCCAAGTTTCACTAAAACAATAAACATCATATTTCAAAGTAATGGTTGAGACAAATGCTTCGAACAAATCCACCTTAGGAAATAACGATCTCACATTTAAATGTAGTAAGTTAAAGTCACGGCTGTCAGATGGAAACTTATTATTGAATTCTGATATTCCGTAATAATTTGACTGGTCACTGTGACCTAGTGTAGGGTACAGAGCATTAAAGTGAGCTATATCAGCGTCATAATCATTCAGGGCATCGACCATCTAGTATTAAATAATAAAGAGGAAACACATACAATAACACAAACTTACAAAGAAGAAGGCGTGGCCTAGAAATAATAGCATAAATCAGCGAAAACACTAATAGACACCGCACACAAATAACAATTGTCATAGAAAAGTGCATACATAGCACCCACACATTTCGGTGTGTACAGCTACCACTACATGCTGCACACACGAGAACGCACTTACACCACATGTACACATCTACACGTGATGAACATAATAATATGCAAATCGATCTATATACAATAATATATAAATGTTTGCTACTAACCATGAAATATATCCGAGAAAAAATGGATATCTCACATTGTAAGCAAACACGAGAACCCAAATTTCCAAACATATTCCAGATAAAGATCAAGTTTTCAGGGATGTAGTTGGACATAACAAGCAAATAATGGCTGCTGAAAATTAGTCATACTGGGGGCATTGGGGACTGAAGAAAATCACTTGCTGTTAATTCGAGCGCTTTTTCACAAAACGTTTCGAGCTTAATCCAATTATTCAGGTAGATCTTGGAGTCTCTAGCAGTACCGTTAGGGGATTTTACCCACGCAAAAACACGTCCATCGTGAGATCCATAACCAGCAAGAACATTAGGTTTACGATGCTTTGCCTTTCTGAGAACATATAAAATTCTAGAGCGAACAGGAGTCAGATTGTCGTTGATGTAAAGGTCGGATGGTCTAGAGGTCTTACAGGAGCGGATTATGCTGTTTTTATTTTCGTGATTTCTCAATTTAACAAGGATGCGCCTTGTATCCCGTTCCTGATTAATAGGTCTTGATCCAAGTCGTCTAGAAGATAGAATTTCTTCAACAGGAAGATTATACTTCAGTTTGTTCCTGAGAACGTTACAGACTGCATTAGATAGGTTGTCAGTATTAGAAACCGATGAAATAACAGGACCTGAGATAATGAATTCTTCCTGTCTACTGGTAGTCTCTGTATCATCTATACGTTCCTCCAATGTTTGAACGTTCTGCTTGAGTGACACTACTTGCTGCTGGAGATCGGTGATTTTCTCATCTTTCATGTTCAATTGTAGTAGTAATTCACGCTTAAATGAATCAAATTTTTCTTCGAACTTATGGACGACGTATCGTAGAATTTCCTCGTTTTCACCAGATTTATTGCTATTTGAAACCTTGTTTTGTTTCTGCTGTGTTGATTTATTACTACGAGTCACTGCTGGAAGACTCTGCTCCTCAGTTTCCTCTTCATTTGCCATATTTGGAAAATCTTCAAATTTTAACAAAGTGTGAAAGGAGATACAGCACAATTTCAGGAGCGTCTCACTACACAGCACAACCTCACAGTAGGAGTTTAGAGGATGATGATGTATATTATCTATTTGGAAGCAGTCGTGCGTAGAGCCACGTTCAGAACCCTCGATAGTCATCAATTACCCTTGCCAATTATCAGTGATGCCACCCTTCACATACATTATTGATATGTGGCAGGATATTCAAACTTAGTGCATAAATGTTCCACTGTTCCAGGTAGATAGTTCAAATGTGGGCAAAATTCGAGCTTTCCGACAATTATGCGCCTGTATCTGTTTCCATCCACAGTCACTGTATTACTGGTATTACCATAAGCATCCTCAAAATAGTAAGGCCCAATAATTGCTCACTGTTGATTTGTGTATGGCACCATTTTAATTGAGGATTCAATTATTTGATGCAATATATGCGAAATCTAATGATATTTAGTAGAATAGTAATTAGAAAAACTTTGAGTTTTTTTTTATTGTTTGCAATAATTTTCATATTTATAACTATTATAGTTTTTATTATTAATGATATTTCTGGAATGGGTGTAACTTATGCGCCACCCGTCATCTAAAATATCATGGAGGAAATTATAGTTAAAAAAAAACTTTTTTTTTTTTTTTGGGGGGGAGGGGTACTTCAGACAGAGCTTGTTCAGAAAATTAAGGTAGATTCATCAAAAAAACTCCATCGTCTTTGCAGCTTCAATACCAAAATTTTCTTTTCAAACATTTGTTCATTTACTAGGTTTATACTTAAAATGTGAAAATGATTTTAACAAATAAATATATGTGTTATTAGTTCAACCTTTATTCCTGTCAATATTAATTGTAATGCTTTTTCCATTCACAATTCCGGATTTTACGATTACGAATTCTTCAACGATCATCAAAAGGCGGTACATCTAAGGCGGTAACTATAAGACTCTCAACAACAGTATACGTGACGTCATCAAAGCAACAAATTTAACGAGAAAATTAGAAGTAAATAAGTTTGATTGCTTGAATAAATTTATTAGTGTGGTTCCAATAAATATTAAATTTAAATGTTTCAATTATCTTGAGCTTGAACTATATTTAAAGTGTTGTGATTAATTCACGCACGTATAATATCTCGATTGTCACTACAATATATACTTTGTGAAGTGTGCATGGTACCCAGTCACTCACGTCACGTTTCAGTTCATTATTAAATTTGATTTAATGTGTGTTTTGATACTTCAGTTCATTCATATGACATTAGGTACTTACATGATTCATTATGTGTGTTAACACTATTACGGGCCCCTAATTCACCAACCTACTCTAAAGTTTGACGATAAACACTCCAACGCGAAATCTTTATTTGAACCATGTACAAATAATTACTAAATTGTTTCATATACCGTAGCAGTTAGGCACAGATATTTAGGTACAACTTCAGCCTAATTTTTGTGATAATTCATTTGAACAACATTTAGAACTGTAAAAAATATGAAATTTTGGCCTATTTTGAAGGTATCTAGACTCTAGAGTCTAGAGGAATCAACCATTAAATGAATAATGACATTATTTCAGATTGTATATACCTATTTAGTCCATTTTTTAAAAAGGTATGGCAGGAAAGTTGCCAGTTTAGGGTCAAATAGGTAAATTGCATCAATTTAATTACCTGAGGTCTTCAAAGCACTCGTGAAATCAATAAAATCTAGCAAAAATTGAGCTTATTGTGATATTTAATATAAATTAATTAATTTCAGAATGATTTTGAGGCTTTCTTAATATGACCGCAATTAGAGATTTAAGGACTGCAATTAGAGATTTAAGGACTGCAATTAGAGATTTAAGGACTGCAATTAGAGATTTAAGGACTGCAATTAGAGATTTAAGGACTGTGATCCTAAGGAGAAAAGACTGGCACAAAGTTTGGTAAACTATTTAAAGAGAAATATTTAAAGAGAAATGTTGCTCCCAAGTGAAACTTTCCACTAAAATAGGTAACATAATTTTTCTCTACCCTGGCTTTGTGTGATGCATGTAAACAGTGTATTCTTTGAGACTATTTAACATTTTTTCTGAATCTTCGATCCCTAGCTAGCTAAATTAATGGTTAATTGGTGATTTGAAAGTGAACTTAATATTTTGTTTAATCAAATTTTATCTATTTCTTTATTGCAGTTATCCCACAAGAAATGAATTGGTCATGCATTAAGGACCATCTTCACCATGTAACCTAAAATGAAAGAAGGGGATAATAATCGAGCTATGGTAAGTAATCCTAGCTAAATTGGACATATATGATAATTTTCTTTTTATTATTAATACCTAGTAATGTAAGATATAAATATTATATTAGCTAATACCTAATAAATAATAGCTGTTAATTAATTATTATCTTATGCTGAGAGGGATTTAAATAATTTTCTTTTAGTCTAACTCATAGAATATGATATGTTTCTGTAAAGAGTAACCATTATATAACAACGTGAATCATACCTCGATCTTATTACCATTTGTAATAAGATTGGGAGGTAATGAAAGCAGGGCCTGCCTGTATTGTCATTAATATTCAGAATTTTAATCTGGTAACTGTTTACATAATCCTCAAGTTACTTATATTTTCTATTTTAACGCAGGTGTTGACGCCAGTTATTCAAACAGAAGGTGATGGAATAATGTTGGTTGAGGACTAGCTACTTGTCGCGTGGATTGTTTGTCCGACAAAAAATCTCAAAAGAAGACACCCAAAAGTTTTTGTTAGGGATTGAAGACTTTTCGAAAACTCCACAAATGGTGGAGTTAAATGAGGAAATACTAAATTGTTCAATTACAGTAGCTTTAACTAATATAATATTTTTTCTTGGAAAATGAAGTAGACTGAAATTATATAAATTAATGAATACGAATAGCTATAATTTGAATATCTAATAGGGTTTTGTTTGAAATGATTTACAGAGTATTAAATATATTTCCCATGTTGTTTTACCATCGGTGTGAAAACCTTAAAGTGACTCTCTTATGTTCATGTCAACACATTTGTTCTGTACTCCCAAATTTTTTAGTCCCAGGTTTCTTTCATTCCACCTCATATTTTGTGTGATTTTATAATTAATGAATTCTCTATTCGACTCAACCCGACTCTGAATTTGGAGTCAATGTGACTCTTGTTCGTGACTAAAATAATTAGAATGAGTCAATTTGACTCTGATTTAAGAGTCAATATGACTCTTGTTCGTGAGTGAAAAAATTAGCATGAGTCAATCTGACTCTGAATTAGGAGTCAATACGACTCTTGTTTTTGAGTAAAATACTAGGATGAGTCAAATTATTGTAAAACAGTAAGATTTAATGCTACCAACTTTCTATATTCAAAGATAATTCACTAATTGGTATTTTAATAGTAATTAGTTGGTATCTTTTCTCAACACTACAAGAAGGCGGACTTTATCCTATGCAACTTTGTCAAATCTCAAAATTTTGACTGAAAACTCCACGGATTTTGCATCTAAAATTTAAAGTGAACTTCGTTTATTCTTTCCCTGATAATACATATTCATAACTCTTTGTTCTGTTTCTTTAGGTTTCTTTATTTACAATAATGCATCCCTATGAATAAGGTAAATTTAATTGCAATATGTACTTTTCAGTAGTCCTTACTGCAGGTGATTCACTAGAATAAACATTCCTTCACTAAATGTTCTCAGGTGTAGCGTGATTATGTGTTCCTGTTAGCTTGAGTTGTCAAGAGTTCCTACGTACAACAATCTTGAAATAGAGTGTGATTTACCTTCGTATTACGATAGAACCGGAACTAAATTGAAAATATCGATTCAACTATAATAGAAATATTATTAATAAAAAATTAGGGCAAATAAAATAAAAAGAGAGCAAATATAATATTTTAATAATTGCATGGCAAAATAGAATCAAGAAATAAATCAATACAACAGTAGAAATTAAATAATGTAAGAGAGCATATAATATAAAATTAATGTTACAGGCATCCCCCGCTTTAGTTACCAAATCACGACTCAGATTAGTTACCAAACGGTAACTAAAGCGAATGAAAGTAACAAGACATTTATAATTGTCACCCCTTGATTATATAAGAAAGCATATAATATGAAATTAATGTTAACATTAAATTTCATTTCCAGACCTCATTTACCAACTGCATATGGCACTATGCACAGTCTTTTACCTAATATTATACTTTAACTATATTTTATATTATTTTCTAAATTCATCATGAATGTGATTAAAGTAGGAATCATTATTGGTAAATAAACCCACAGTAAAAATCATATTTAACTTCCTGCGTAAACCTATCAACATATATATATATATATTATCTATATTAGTAGAAATCAAATCAAGTAATAATGAAAATAAACTAATAATTATATTTATTTAATAGATATAAAATAAACCTATAAATATATATGTTCTCTTTATTACTATATTAGTAGATATCAAATCAATGAACATTGTGAATAAACTAATAATCATAATTAACTAATAGATATAGAACAATAATTATAAATACTTCAATATGTTTACCTTCTATGTTCGAAATCTAGATAGTGAATCATTGCAATTAATGAAATCAAAGCCAAACACTATCATCCTATCCATCTTCAAAGTGACTCAATATATAATGATAGTGTTCATAGTAACAAAAACTCTGAAGTTAACAGAAATCATTACTAGTTCCAATTGTTGTCATTTGTGTCACTCTTCTTCCTATGGAAGATCTTGCGTCTTAAATAATTCCGGAATTTGTTTCTCTTTCACGTTCTTTCGGTGCTCCTAGCTTCTTCGTTTTAAGTGTTCAGAAGTTCACTGTCTTTACTGCTCTGATCTTCGTCATCTGTAGTTCTATGAACTTCGTCGTCTGTAGTGCTCTGAATTTTGTCCTCTGTAGTGCTCTGATCTTTGTCCTCTGTAGTACTATGAACTTCGTCGTCTGTAGTGCTCTGAATTTTGTCGTCAGTAGTGCTCTGATCTTTGTCCTCTGTAGTACTATGAACTTCGTCGTCTGTAGTGCTCTGAATTTTGTCGTCAGTAGTGCTCTGATCTTTGTCCTCTGTAGTTCTATGAACTTCGTCGTCTGTAGTGCTCTGAATTTTGTCGTCAGTAGTGCTCTGATCTTTGTCCTCTGTAGTACTATGAACTTCGTCGTCTGTAGTGCTCTGAATTTTGTCGTCAGTAGTGCTCTGATCTTTGTCCTCTGTAGTACTATGAACTTCGTCGTCTGTAGTGCTCTGAATTTTGTCGTCAGTAGTGCTCTGATCTTTGTCCTCTGTAGTTCTATGAACTTCGTCGTCTGTAGTGCTCTGAATTTTGTCGTCAGTAGTGCTCTGATCTTTGTCCTCTGTAGTTCTATGAACTTCGTCGTCTGTAGTGCTCTGAATTTTGTCGTCAGTAGTGCTCTGATCTTTGTCCTCTGTAGTACTATGAACTTCGTCGTCTGTAGTGCTCTGAATTTTGTCGTCAGTAGTGCTCTGATCTTTGTCCTCTGTAGTGCTCTGATCTTTGATGTCAGTAGTGCTCTAAGCATCTTCGTCTGTGGTGATCCAATCGTCGTCGTCTGTAGTGATCCCATCTCCGTCGTCTGTAGTGATCCCATCTTCGTCGTCAGTAGTGATCCAATCATCGTCATCTGTAGCGATCTCAACTT
Source organism: Caprella mutica (assembly GCA_947561585.1). Classification (NCBI taxonomy): domain Eukaryota; kingdom Metazoa; phylum Arthropoda; class Malacostraca; order Amphipoda; family Caprellidae; genus Caprella; species Caprella mutica. The sequence goes on along the minus strand of CANNZV010000936.1, from coordinate 185,254 downwards.
CGTAGTCTTTCCTGCAATTAAGAAAAACTGTCAGACTCTCTCAAATATATAAATCCAAATAATGTTCAGTATATTTCACATTGTCTATCTCAAAGACTAATTGTGATGGTGAAATTAGACTCATTTAGTCGTAAATATTGATCGTAACTTCCTATTGTAATCGCTAGAGTTAGTGGATGAATAAATTGAGCTAATGGAGTTAGATAATAAATGTTATTATTACAAGTGTACCTATTACGATATATTATAGATATTTATCAGAAATCAGATCAATATTTGATAGTGTGAAAACATTTATTAGAGAATCAGACAGCATCACGGAAAGTTACTGATCAAAATTTTTCATTTTCTTCCGATGATGTAGCGAATGATGTGAAGTAAGAACTATTAGATGTAGTATATGAGAGTAAATATAACTAAAAGTCAAATTGGAATCATTGAATTTAATAAAAATCACTCATGATTTAAATCTCTCAAATTTAATCGGTTCAATAAGACAATAACTATAGTTTGAGAAAAATAAGCAAGTCATTCAGTGATGAGGAATTGAAGTACTTAAAAAAGGATTTAATTTCTGCAGTCAGTTATGCATGCCTCGTTTATATCTTCCTGTAATGAGCTTCATTAATTGAATGTATTCATTTCGAGGTATAAATTATATACATTCCTTCAATAGTTAGGTTGCCCTATAAGCCATTGAGCTTTAAAGTGAATATAATTAAAGTATGTATTTTTAGTGTATTTTTCACGATAATTCAACAATTAGAGCATTGGTTCTTAACCTGGGTTCGATCGCACCCTAGGGGTTCGGTGAGACAGTTCGAGGGGTTCGGTGGTTTGGCTCATTAAATACTTTGTTTATGTGCAAAATTCATGTTTAGTTCCTTTTGATCATTGAGCATATTGATTCAGTGTGCAAATGATGCATGGTACAGTTTGTGCACTAATACAGTTTATGCTAAAGTTTTGTACATATGCTTTTATTGTGACGGGGAAAAACACATTTTATTTTCGCAACTACTTAATGGTTCAATGAATCCATATATTGAACTTGTGGGGTTCGATACCTCCAAAAAGGTCAAGAACCACTGCAATTAGAGTATTAGTATTATTATTTTCACGAATAAATTCTTTCATTGCTTCAATTCAGTATTAAGTGAAAAAAGTATAAACGGATAATAAATATCACAATTTCTCGATGTTACGGAGCATCAATCGAACAGAAAAGTAAAAAGCTTCAATTTATCGATTGTTAGGTTGGAAAATAATCATTTGATGTCACATGTCGTCATTAGTTGAGTTGTGTAGGTAATTTGTACACGAGGCATGGGGATAAACTTTTAATTATTCTTTAACATAAGAGGTTGGTTGTCATCTTCTGGATTATTAAATAATGAAAATTAAACAACAAACTAAACTATTTATTTGAATTTCATTAGGTAGTTAAATAGGAATGTATGACGTCATATAAAATCAATTGTGAATTTTATAGATAAATTAACAGTAGCAGAGTTAAATGTGAATATATTTCTGGTATGATGTCAAAATTATGTGAAAAATATATTATTTATTGATTTTTTATGAATATTCTAAATAATATTGCACCAAATGGAAATATTCACTTCTGCATTAGGTGAACCGGTTTACAGTTTAGCTGGTTTCGGTGATTTCTAAACCGTAATTTATTTACAATTCTAATAATTTGAGCCATTGGAGCATAATTAGGCTTGTTATACTATACATTCTATTGATTTCTATTAAATTTAAAAGTATTTAAAATTCACTGGCAAAATAGAATCGAAGACTTAAGGATTTCAAAGATGCCAAAGATTAAAAAAGATATTCAGAATCATGCAATGACTGTGTTCTCTTACAGGCTCCACGAGCATGAAATCATTAGTGTAGAAATAACAAAAAGTTACTAAATTATTCGGAAAAAGAAACAATTTCACTTAAGAACTGAAATATTTGGAGAGAAGATCACGAAAAATACAAAGAAATTTAAAGAAAGATGAGAAATTGTGTGGTGAGATGATGAACGCAATAAAGCTACTCTGTGTCTGAACTGTTTACTAACCGAAACAGGGGATAAATTGGCTTCACTCTCTAAAATATTCGAATAGATTCAAATTAACTTAAAAACAGTAAACAGCAAACAAATAAAACAACCAATATATGTTAATCCTTGTTCGATTTAATTTGAAGTAAATACTTATTTGGTTTATTTATAGTCAAGAATAACTCTTATTTATATACCGATTAGAAATTATTAATCTGTAGCTAATAAACCGAAACTTTATTGATATCAGTATTAGTCATCTGGTGAAATTAACTTTTCTTATTTTGAGTAAATCTCCATTTTTTTCAAATAAATGTTCCTGTGTTTGCACGAATAGAATCAAATAATTAATAACATATCCTTTGAATAACCTTAGACTATTTATCGGTCAGTTTTATATCTATCTATAACATAATTTACAACAATGTAATAAAAGAAACAACAATCAAACCGGAGGTATAGAGCTGGACAACTCCTCAGATGAAGATAAAAAATAGAACAGCTAGTGATATTACTCGGGCAGTTTCTCGGATTTGTCTGTAGTCGTAAAGACAGTTACTTAATAAAGGTTTTAGGTCAATTCGCCAAAAACACATTCGCAGCACGACACATTCGCCGAAAAATATGATTATTTAAAAAGGTAAACAAATTTATCTCATATATCCAGATGGAATTACATAGAGATGAACTTACATATAAGTGAATAAATTACTTTACAATATTCTACATAATTATTGGTTAAACTTTATAGAATTTACGTTAACTTAATTAATCATATAATGTTATTGCTGCATTATTAGTGTCAGTTTATTAACTCTATGTTAATCCTATTTTCTGTGTTCAATTATCAGTTAATAAAGAAAAAGAGTTTGTGTTGATCTTACTTTATTATAATATTTCTATATATGTACATTGTAGAATCAGTCTGCTACTGTGTCGCTCCCAAAAAAGCTTTAACCCGCTAAAAAGTCTATCAAACTGGTGGTCCGGTAATTTTGATAGACAACATATTTTTCAACGACTATTAAAGTATAGTTAAAACAGATTTATTTCTAGGTTTAAAGAATATTCATATAACTATTCCTTTAAATATTGACAATATGGAGAAATGTATTTGAGTACAGAAAGGTAGTCAAAATCAATTATATTAAACAACTCCTTTTAAAAAGTTTATGTTAAAATAAATGGATTATATATCTCTAAATCTCAATTTTCGAGATTGAATATCTCGAAAACAAAGAAATAAATCTGTTATATTAACTTCCTTATTGTACTCAAATACATTTCTCCATATTGTCAATATTTTATAAAAGGAAAAGTTATATGAATATTCTTAAAACCTAGAAATAAATCTGTTTTAACTATACCTTCATTAGTTGTTGAAATATACAAATTTATAGTTTGGTAGACTTTTTTGTGGGTCACCCTGTATAATGAAAGCTTCACGAGCGACTAACAGTAGCAGACTGATTCTACAATCCCCGGTAACAATTTTTCTTGGGACAATATTGGGACAACATTGGAAATATTGGGACAATATTGGGACAACATTGGCCTGAGAATCATTGCTACCTGGGATGTATCTAGAAGGATTAAAATAAAGTGAGACCAACACAAAATAAATCTTTTTCTTTTGTAACTGATAATTGAACACAGAAAATAGGATTAACATAGAGTTAATAAACTGACACAAATAATGCAGCAATAACATTATATGAGTTAATTACGTACGTAAATTCTATGAAATTTAACCAATATTTATTTAGAATATGGTAAAATAATTTATACACTTATATGTACACTTATATGTAATGTAATTTCATATGGACATATGGGATTAATTTTTTTACCGTTTTAAATAATCATATTTTTCGACGAAAGTCTCGTTTGGCGAATGTATTTTCGGAGAAAGTATTTTCGGCAAATGGACGGGTCACCCTTAATAAATATATTATAGAGTGTGTTCCTACCTTGTCAGCTCTAGCTTGTAGCAGGTAAGATTGTCTTTGCTGTGTTTGTCACTGCAAGCCTCGCACCACTCATTGCGTGCAGAACTGAAATAGAATAACATGTGTTATCAACTAAAAGTAATGGCATTTCAATTATTTATTTGTTTTACTATAATTGTGAGACTTATGAAGTTTGATCGTGGAAATAAGTTACTATTATATAATAATGCACTCCATCTATTTAATCTTATTATTGATATATTGCTTTATAAACTACATTAAATAAGTTCGAAAAATAGAATATTATTATTTAAAAAAAAACAATTTTAAAATGATTTTCGGGACCTTTTCTGTCTGAAGGGCGAACCTGGAATATTTATATATACCTACTTGTATCATAGATACTGACTCATAAAATTATATATTCGGAAAAGTTTGAAACACATTGTAGGAATAATGATTAATAAAGATTAAACATGATTCATAATGATTAATGAAGATTAAACATGATTCATGTTGATTCATAATGAATAATAATGAATAATAATGAATAAAAATGAATAATAATGAATAATAATGAATATTAATGAATAATAATGAACAATAATAATTAATAAAGATTAACAATGAATAATAATGAACAATGAAGAAAAACAATGATTAATAATGATAAATAATGATAAAATAATAATAAATAATAATGATTAATAATGATTATATAAGATTGGTATTTATAAATGATGATTGATTATAATTTATAAGAGTTATCTATCATTTAATGAAAATTAAAACAATTAAGTGTGATTAATTATGATTTACTAGGATTAATGATGATCATGATTAATTATATTATGAATAATTGTGAATAATTATGATGATTATGAATAATTTAGAATAATTATGATTTTTATGAATAATTTGGAATAATTATGATTTTTATGAATAATTTGGAATAATTTTCATTTTTATGAATAATTGCCAAATAATTGGTAATATTTATGAATTATTTTGAATGATTATTAGTAATTTTAATTTTGCACTAATTTTATACAGCTACTACACATGTATAATTTTAATATATTTGTTTCATTTTACCTTTCCTGTACTGCATGGTTCATCTTAACAAACTGACCTGAGTTCCACTGCCCTGGTAACTCCCTCATTCACAGTTATGAAATTCTTGGCGCTTAACTTATCCACCAAAGATTTGGCTTCAGAAGCAGTGAGAGAACATCTCGCTAGAAACAGCTCAAAGAATCTGTAACGTGAAAAATAACTATAGTAATAGGCATACACTGTTACTAATGAATGTGAAGTATGATAATCATTAATATTAACTCCTGTAATATTTATCTCTTTGAAATTAGAAGCTAATCCACACCTTAAATCTCATCAGATAATAGATATAAATTACAAAATATCAGGACATTATCTTCACAGGAGGGTATTTCCATTTTTAATTTGATTTTTCTATTGCATGGAAGAGATGAAAAGATATGAGTATTAAAAAGTTAAAAGTTTATTTATACCTGGTGTACAGGTAATTGAAAATGGTAATTAAATATATTTATATATATTTTCATTTATCATTTGTAGTACTTATATTTGATGTCCTTATATTTAATATGAATTTTTCATATATTTTTATCTATCATTCTAGTACCTATATTTCATGGAGAAGGTGAACAGATATGAGTATTAAAAAGTTAATTTAAGTTACCTGTTAAAAAAAATAATATAAAATGGGTGTTATTTTTGTTCCTCATGTCACAGATTAAACACCAGGAAGTAAGTATTATATATAATTAATGTAAAGAGAAATATTTAAATAATATGAAATAGATAACATGATTTACTCAGTGTTCCAACCAATATTATTTCCAATTTCAATGGTATTTAAATTCAAATTAGTAACGAATTGTACTCTAATTAAACACTCTTAAACTTTTACTTTTATTCCATTTCTTGAAATGCTAACAATGTTTAACACTGAGGTAACTGTTTGGACAAACAGTCTCATGACTCACGTTCTTGAGTTTTCGGTAGACTTTACTGGTGCTAGGCTGCTGATTATACTGCAGACATTATCTATAGAAGCAGCTGGTGAGTCCATTAAACGAAGTACAGGGGGACAACCATTGCCATGACGCGGCAAAGGAAAACTACTAACACCGAGACTCTCACCTTCATACTTCAACATAAACTCTGTAACAATGAATTGGGAATAACAGATAATTGAATGACATAACCTGCATAACTACATGGTGTACCATATATGGTATGTGATGATAATTAAGATTATTAATTGAAATAAAATATTTTTTTATTATATATTTAAAGAATAAAATTATCAGTTGCAGTCAACATCTACAGCTTTTTAACATTAATTTAAAACAATTCAAGTCTAATTTAAAATAAATCAAGTTTAATTTAAAACAATTCAAGTCTAATTTAAAATAAATCAAGTTTAATTTAAAACAATTCAAGTCTAATTTAAAATAAATCAAGTTATATTTACAATAGATCAACTTTAATTTAAAATAAATCAAGTTATATTTAAAATAGATCAACTTAATTTAAAATAGTTCAACTTTAATTTAAAATAGTTCAACTTTAATTTAAAAAAATTCAAGTAAAATTTAAAAAAATGAAGTTTAATTTAAAATAAAATTCTATGGGCCCTCGATATCACACATAGGAAGCTCTGCACTAATATCATTATATTAGTAATGGGAGGGAATGAGATCATGAGAGTATACCATAATCTTTCATTGCCCACCATAATCTTTCATTGCCACCTTAATCTTTCTCATTGCCCACCATAATCTTTCATTGCCACCTTAATCTTTTTAATTGCCCGCCATAATCTTTCATTGCCACCTTAATCTTTTTCATTGCCCACCATAATCATTCATTGACACCTTAATCTTTCTCATTGCCCGCCATAATATTTCATTGCCACCTTAATCTTTCTCATTGCCCACCATAATCTTTCATTGCCACCTTAATCTTTTTAATTGCCCACCATAATCTTTCATTGCCACCTTAATCTTTTTCATTCATTGCCCGCCATAATCTTTCATTGCCCCCTTAATCTTTCTCATTGCCCACCATAATCTTTCATTGCCACCTTAATCTTTTTAATTGCCCGCCATAATATTTCATTGCCACCTTAATCTTTTTCATTGCCCACCATAATCATTCATTGCCACCTTAATCTTTCTCATTGCCCGCCATAATCTTTCATTGCCACCTTAATCTTTCTCATTGCCCACCATAATCTTTCATTGCCACCTTAATCTTTTTAATTGCCCGCCATAATCTTTCATTGCCACCTTAATCTTTCTCATTGCCCACTATAATATTTCATTGCCACCTTAATCTTTTTCATTGCCCACCATAATCTTCCATTGCCCACCATAATCTTCCATTGCCCACTATAATCTTTCATTGCCCACCCTGATCTTTCATTGTCCACCATAATCTTTCATTGTCCACCCTAATCTTTCATTGTCCACCATAGTCTTTCATTGCCCACCATAATCTTTCATTTCCCACCATAATCTTTCATTTCCCACCATAATCTTTCATTTCCCACCATAATCTTTCATTGCCCACCATAATCTTTCATTGCCCACCATAATCTTTCATTGCCCACCATAATCTTTCATTGCCCACCATAATCTTTCATTGCCCACCATAATCTTTCATTGCCCACCATAATCTTTCATTGCCCACCATTATCTTTCATTGCGCACCATTATCTTTCATTGCGCACCATTATCTTTCATTGCCCACCATAATCTTCCATTGCTCACTTCTCTCATTTCAATCCTTTCATCTCACTAAATCCTCACTTCACTCACTTCTCTCATTTCACTCACTTCTCTCATTTCACTCGCTTCTCTCATTTCACTCGCTTCTCTCATTTCACTCACTTCTCTCATTTCACTCACTTCTCTCATTTCACTCACTTCTCTCATTTCTCTCACTTCTCTCATTTCACTCACTTCTTTCATTTCACTCATTTCACTCACTTCTCTCATTTCACTCACTTCTCTCATTTCATTTCTCTCATCTCATCTAACTAAATTCTCTCTACTGTCATTTCATTTCGCTCACTTCTCTCATCTTAATTCTCTCCTCTCATTAAATTCTCACTTCTCTCATTAAATTCTCACTTCTCTCATTTCACTACTCTCATGATCTCATTCCCTCTCATTACTAATATAATGGTATTAGTGCAGAGCTTCCTATGTGTGACATCGAGGGCCCATAGAATTTTATTTTAAATTAAACTTGACTTATTATAAATTAAACTTGAATTGTTTTAAATTAATGTTAAAAAGCTGTAAGTTTTATAACTGATAATTATTAACTTTTTCCATAGTTGATTTAATTAAGCAAATCAATTATTATCATAAATCACATATCACTTATTTAAAAAATATATTGTTTAGTAATTGTATTTACTTTAGAAGCAATATTAACCAATGTACTCATTCATAAGCATACAAGTCATGGATAACAAACATGCGAGTTTCAAACATGTACACTTACGCATGACATAGTTTGTCTCCACGCCGTTCAGAATGTTCAGTTTGTGGTCTCTTATAGACGGAGTACTGATAAAGACACCACTTCTTTCAGTTAGTTTACTCTTCAGAACATTCAGACAAAAGCTTGAGTCAAGACAGCCCCTGAAGCGTATGATGCTGCACCTGAAAAAAGAAAACTTATCAATTTAGGTGCCGTAATATTTTTAATTCATGTGAATGATGTGTGTTATTTGTCTCCTTCCGTACATCCTATTTTCTGACGACACAACCATATCAATGAGGAGTTCCTCACTCACAGAGTTAATTGGCACAGTTAATAATGAGTTGGTGCTTTTTGAACAGTGGGCCAGTGCAAATAGATTGTAAATAAATGCTGACAACACAAAAGCTATGTTTTTATTAAATAGAAATATTCCTGACGACCCTGTGGATCTGAAAACCGATGTAAAATTTTAAAAATTGATAAAGTTACTGTGTTTTGTTGATAACTGATATATGGTATATGTCGAGTTGAACGTTTTGATATATTTTTCTTTTTTTGCTACGTGCACACTGCTTTCTATTGGATACAAGTACTGGTTACGTAGCATTGAACGCTAAACCATTTCTCTTTGTTTCGTTATTGTTTCATTTAGTTTCGTGTTTACTCTACAAGGAGGCCCTGCTTTTATTACCAAATCACTACTCAGTTTAAATACCACACGGTAATTAAAGCGGGGAAAAGTAACAATAAATATATAATGGACAATCCTTAATTGTACATCTCATTTTCTATGAGTTATAATGAAAGAAAATTTGTTTTCGAGTTATAGTACTATATACGCCTATTAATAATCAGTGTTTGTGACTGTGGTGAAAGTTTAAAATAGTGAATTTATTAAAGGTTTTAAAATCTAACCATAGCCTAACTATAACTCATCATAGGTGAGTAATTAATAGATACTTAGATTTATTTAATTGTGTTACATTGAACAAACAGCAATTAAATGCTCTGTGAAATATTTTTGTTAGTAAGGTCCAAGTAATTTGTTGGTTCTACATTCTCGGACACGTTAAAAGAAAATATATTAATTATTCTTTAACTTTTATTCTAATTGGTATCATGGATACCAATTAGAATAAAAGTTGAATAATGATTATTGTATATAGATTTTAACTTGCCCGAAAACATGAAACCGTGCGATAACACGGAACTAACCCTAAAATGGGACATGTTGAATTTCTGAACCAATTGCTTCTAATAACCTCATCTGAATAATAATTTTGATATTTATTGTAGTTACCGTGAAATAACCATCACAAAAATTGTCTCTGTTGTCCAAGTCTACGAACGGTAATAATATCGAGACATGTCTCGCAATTATTACTAGTTTTTATAAAAGCAGGGTGTTATAAAAGCAGGGCCTGCCTTTATATTTAGTCTTTATTATAGTCATTCTAATTTATTATTCATTATTTTATTTACTATTTTAATTGCTATAGTGTACTTTCCTATTACAATAGAAGTTTTTCGATAGAAATAATATTGATTGCAGACCTGTTAAAATAGAAAAAAATTGGAAGATCATATCAATATAATCCAGTGTGAATCATAGTTACATTTTTCATGTTAAAAATGATAAATTAAATAGGTTTTCTCATATGATCGAATTTGTTGTGGAACTGTCCGGTAATTCTAACTAACCCTAATTATTTTACCTAAAGAACAAATTATTAATCAATTTACCTCAAAATATTTGACTCTCCTAATAATTTCCGTCGTGTGTTTATTTGGTGTCCGCTGTCTCCAAATGCTAGGAAATTTATATATGTGTATTGCGTATGGCAAACTGTATCACTAATGCAGACTATTCAAATATTTTGAGGTGTAAGGGAATAATAATTTATTCATTGTGCGAAATAAATGGGGTAAGTTACGAATTATCGGACAGTTCCACAATTTCGATCATATAAGAAAAACAGTATAATTTATCATTTTAACATGGTAAATGTTATCATGAAACACACAGAATTATATTGATTATGATCTTTTAATTTTTATTTTATTTATTTTAACGGGAAAGTACATTTTAACGGGTTAAGCTTCACCAGTATTAATACTATTGAAACCCCGTTATTTTTAACGGCAAAGTACACTAGTACTAGTATAATTTTCACAATAGCATCATCATTTGTATAATTTAACTATCCACACTTCTGGTCCCTCAGATTTAGCTAAAGTTATTAATTGAATAATGACGATAATATTAAAGCATAGAGTATATAAATTTAATGACAGCTTGTAAAGAGTTCATTAAAAATTAACACTGTAGATTGTAAATAATTTCTAATTAAGTTAAAGGAATCATTAATTTCATTCATATGAGAAATTTTATTCATGCTACCACCTGAATATTACTTGAAACGTGGCAGACCGCAGGCAGACAAATAAACGTAAGGAAACTATTTAAGGGAGGGGGTAATGAGGGGATGGTCTATTTACGGGGGGGGGGGGGTGTATTTATAATGGGAGGGAGAGTGATGCTTGTGAATATATTAATTTGTATCTTTTTACCAATAATTATCTATATAATTTTCTATGTGTATTTTGTCTTACCATAGCTCTCAATGGATATTAATCCACTAATGTACACCAATAGATAGGGAGACTTTAGTGTGTCTGTTGTCACTTATCAAGTTACTATCACTAATTTACCTCACTGGTTGCAGGTCTTGGAAGATACCATCACTCAGAGGTTCGAAGTTACGATAACTGTCCAAAAGCTTTATCTCAATTTCTTTGATTTGCCCTGACTTCTCTCCACTATTTGTCTCATCCCCATCAACTCCACTCGAGTGGGCACTTGATTGCTGACTGTAGTTCATCACTTTGCCAAGAGCTGTGAGGCGGTTGCTGGTGTTCACTTCATAGTGAAGGAAGTGCCTCAATGCAGGTTCTTCTTGCTTGATAACAGTTTCGCTGAAATCAGCTGCGCAGATCAAGTCAAGATGGTGGACATATTGAGACCTTTTGAAAGTTAGAGAAGAAAAGAAAGTTACACAATGAAAAGTATTTGATTACTTCAACATTATATTGAATTAATTCATACCATTTAAAGTCAATGGAACTTGGAGTTAATAAATTTATAATTTCCAATTAATTAAATTAGACTCACAACGTTTATTTGTATATTTTAGGTTAAGTTAATTTACTCCCAGAAAATAACTTAATAGAGCTTCAAATAATACAAGACATGTTCAATTAAATCAATTTTTAATATTCATTATATTGGAGTACAAATAGTTTAATTCAATCGAAGTCAAAAATTTTGTTAACATTTCCTCAAATTAAAATTGTTACCCAAACAATTTTTCTAGAGAGAACTGTCATTAATTTTCTTTTGTTTAAAAGAAAACTAATTAACAGGATAACTATAACATACTTATGGCAATAAATATTAGATCAGTAACTAATTAGTTTGGATAAACACTTGTAATTGTAATTCACTCAATACCAATTTTAATATAATAAATAGATTAAATAAATAATTCCGTTAATAAATGAAATGGTTAATTCCTGATACCATTAGTGTTTAATAATATACAGGGTGTATCATTATATTTTGCACCCAATAACAGAAGTTTGCTAAGTGTTAATTTATACCAAAGTTAATAGAAGGGAAGTCAAGACAATGCCTTTATATTAATATTAGAGTTGGTGATGGTGACGTCATTAACACAAAGGAACTTTCCACCAATCAGGTGTGACGGATTTACATGTCAGATTGTATATATTTATTATAACTAGGTATTGTGAATTGAAATCTAATTCAATTTGAATTTTAGATTAAAAATAATATGAGGAATGTTTTTTAAGCTAACTAGTTTAGCTCTATTATTGCCTGTCGTAATTGTTTATTGTACATGTAGTGTCTATAAGAGTCCCTAAACATTGAAGTTAAAATGGAACAATTTAATATAATCACTCATGATTTTAATCAAGTTCAATCTGTTCAATAACTATAGTTCGAGAAAAATAAGCAAGTCATTCAGTGATGAGGAATTGAAGTACTTAAAAAAGTATTTAATTTCTGCAGTCAGTTATGCATGCCTCTTTTATATCTTCCTGTAATGAGCTTCATTAATTGAATGTATTCATTTCAAGGTATAAATTATATACATTTCTTTAATAGTTAGGTTGCCCTATAAGCCATTGAGCTTTAAAGTGAATATTATTTAAGTATGTATTTTTAGTGTATTTTTCACGATAATTCAACAATAAGAGTATAAGTATTATTATTTTCACGAATAAATTCTTTCATTGCTTCAATTCAGTATTAAGTGAAAAAAGTATAAACGGATAATAAATATCACAATTTCTCGATGTTACGGAGCATCAATCGAACAGAAAAGTAAAAAGCTTCAATTTATCGATTGTAGGTTGGAAAATAATCATTTGATGTCACAAGTCGTCATTAGTTGAGTTGTGTAGGTAATTTGTACACGAGGCATTGGGATAAACTTTTAATTATTCTTTAACATAAGAGGTTGGTTGTCATCTTCTGGATTATTAAATAATGAAAATTAAACAACAAACTAAACTATTTATTTGAATTTCATTAGGTAGTTAAATAGGAATGTATGACGTCATATAAAATCAATTGTGAATTTTATAGATAAATTAACAGTAGCAGAGTTAAATGTGAATATATTTCTGATATGATGTCAAAATTATGTGAAAAATATATAATTTATTGATTTTTTATGAATATTCTAAATAATATTGCACCAAATGGAAATATTTACTTCTGCATTAGGTGAACCGGTTTACAGTTTAGCTGGTTTCGGTGATTTCTAAACAGTAATTTATTTACAATTATAATAATTTGAGCCATTGGAGCATAATTAGGCTTGTTATACTATACATTCTATTGATTTCTATTAAATTTAAAAGTATTTAATATTCACTGACAAAATAGAATCGAAGATTTAAGGATTTCAAAGATGCCAAAGATTAAAGAAGATATTCAGAATCATGCAATGACTGTGTTCTCTTACAGGCTCCACGAGCATGAAATCATTAGTGTAGAAATAACAAAAAGTTACTAAATTATTCGGAAAATGAAACAATTTCACTTAAGAACTGAAATATTTGGAGAGAAGATCACGAAAAATACAAAGAAATTTAAAGAAAGATGTGAAATTGTGTGGTGAGATGATGAACGCAATAAAGCTACTCTGTGTCTGAACTGTTTACTAACCGAAACAGGGGATAAATTGGCTTCACTCTCTAATATATTCGAATGGATTCAAATTAACTAAAAAACGGTAAACAACGAACAAATAAAACAACCAAAATATGTTAATCCTTGTTCGATTTAATTTGAAGTAAATACTTGTTTGGTTTATTTATAGTCAAGAATAACTCTTATTTATATACCGATTAGAAATTATTAATCTGTAGCTAATAAACCGAAACTTTATTGATATCAGTATTAGTCATCTGGTGAAATTTACTTTTCTTATTTTGAGTAAATCTCCATTTTTTCCAAATAAATGTTCCTGTGTTTGCACGAATAGAATCAAATAATTAATAACATATCCTTTGAATAACCTTAGACTATTTATCGGTCAGTTTTATATCTATCTATAACATAATTTACAACAATGTAATAAAATAAACAACAATCAAACCGGAGGTATAGAGCTGGACAACTCCTCAGATGAAGATAAAAAAATAGAACAGCTTGTGATATTACTCGGGCAGTTTCTCGAATTTGTCTGTAGTCGTAAAGAAAATTACTTAATAAAGGTTTTAGGTCAATTTGCCGAAAACACATTCGCAGCACGACACATTCGTCGAAAAATATGATTATTTAAAAAGGTAAACAAATTTATCTCATATATCCAGATGGAATTACATAGAGATGAACTAACATATAAGTGAATAAATTACTTTATAATATTCTACATAATTATTGGTTAAACTTTATAGAATTTACGTTAACTTAATTAACTCATATAATGTTATTTCTGCATTAATGTGTCAGTTTATTAACTCTATGTTAATCCTATTTTCTGTGTTCAATTATAAGTTAATGAAGAAAAAGAGTTTGTGTTGATCTTACTTTATTTTAATCTTTCTATATATGTACATTGTAGAATCAGTCTGCTACTGTGTCGCTCGTGAAGCTTTAACCCCCCAAAAAAGTCTATCAAACTATAATTTTGTATATTTCGACGACTATTAAAGTATAGTTAAAACAGATTTATTTCTAGGTTTAAAGAATATTCATACAACTATTCCTTTTATAAAATATTGACAATATGGAGAAATGTATTTGAGTACAAAAAGGAAGTCAAAATCAATTTTATTTAGCAACTCCTTTTAAAAAGTTTATGTTAAAATAAATGGATTATATATCTCTAAATCTTCAATTTTCGAGATTGAATTTCTCGGAAACAAAGAAATAATTCTGTTATAATAACTTCCTTATTGTACTCAAATACATTTCTCCATATTGTCAATATTTTATATAAGGAAAAGTTATATGAATATTCTTAAAACCTAGAAATAAATTTGTTTTAACTATACCTTCATTAGCTAGTTGTTGAAATATACAAATTTGTAGTTTGGTAGACTTTTTGTGGGTCACCCTGTATAGTGAAAGCTTCACGAGCGACTAACAGTAGCAGACTGATTCTACAATCCCCGGTAACAATTTTTCTTGGGACAATATTGGGACAACATTGGAAATATTGAGACAATATCGGGACAACATTGGCCTGATAATCATTGCTACCTGGGATGTATCTAGAAGGATTAAAATAAAGTGAGACCAACACAAAATAAATCTTTTTCTTCTGTAACTGATAATTGAACACAGAAAATAGGATTAACATAGAGTTAATAAACTGACACAAATAATGCAGCAATAACATTATATGAGTTAATTACGTACGTAAATTCTATGAAATTTAACCAATATTTATTTAGAATATTGTAAAGTAATTTATACACTTATATGTACACTTATATGTAATGTAATTTCATATGGACATATGGGATTAATTTGTTTACAGTTTTAAATAATCATATTTTTCGACGAAAGTGTCGTTTGGCGAATGTGTTTTCAGTGAATGTATTTTCAGTGAATGTGTTTTCGGCGAATGGACGGGTCACCCTTAAAAAATATATTATAGAGTGTGTTCCTACCTTGTCAGCTCTAGCTTGTAGCAGTTTAGATTGTCTTCGCTGTGATAGCCATGGCAAGCCTCGCACAACTCATTGCGTGCAGAACTGAAATAGAATAACATGTGTTATCAACTAAAAGTAATGGCATTTCAATTATTTATTTGTTTCACTATAATTGTGTGACTTATGAAGTTTGATCGTGGAAATAAGTTATTATTATATAATAATTCATTACATCTATTTAATCTTACTATTGATATATTGCTTTATAAACTACATGAAGTAAGTTCGAAAAATAGAATATTATTATAAACAAACAATTTTCAGATGATTTAGGAACCTTTTCTGTCTGAAGGGCGAAACTGAAATCTTTAAATATACTTGAAAGAATAATAATGAAAAATAATGAAAAATAATAAACAATAATAAACAATAATAAACAATAATAAACAATAATAAACAATAATAAAAATAATAAACAATAATAAAAATAATAAAAATAATAAAAATAATAAAAATAATAAAAATAATAAAAATAATAAAAATAATAAAAATAATAAACAATAACAAACAATATTGAATAATAATGAATAATAATGAATAATAATGAATAATAATGAATAATAATGAATAATAATGAATAATAATGAATAATAATGAATAATAATGAATAATAATGAATAATAATGAATAATAATGAATAATAATGAATAATAATGAATAATAATGAATAATAATGAATAATAATGAATAATAATGAATAATAATGAATAAGCATTAATAATCATGAATAAGCATTAATAATCATGAATAATAATGAATAATGATGATTATTTAAGATTGGTATTTATGAATAATGATTAATTATAATTAATAAGAGTTATTTATGATTTAATAAATATTAATAACAATTAAGTGTGATTATGATTTACTAGGATTAATGATGATCAAGATTTATTATGAATAATTATGATTTTATGAATAATTTTGAATAATTATGCTTTTTATGAATAATTTTGAATAATTATGCTTTCTATGAATAATTTGGAATAATTATGATTTTTATGAATAATTTGGAATAATTATGATTTTTTATGAATACGAATAATTATGGTTTTTTATGAATAGGAATAATTATGATTTTTTATGAATAATTATGATTTTTATGAATAATTACGAATAATTATGATTTTTATGAACAATTACGAATAATTTGTAATAATTTTGAATAATTATGAATTATTTTGAATGATAGAGTAATTTTTATTTTTGTACTAATTTTATACAGCTAATACACATTGTCTAATTTTAATATATTTGTTTCATTTTACCTTTCCTGTACTGCATGGTTCATCTTAACAAACTGACCTGAGTTCCACTGCCCTGGTAACTCCCTCATTCTTAGTTATGAAATTATTGGCGCTTAACTTATCCGCCAAAGATTTGGCTTCAGAAGCAGAGAGAGAACATCTCGCTAGGAACAGCTTATAGAATCTGTAACGTGGAAAATAACTATAGTAATAGGCATACACTGTTACTAATGAATGTGAAGTATGATAATCATTAATATTAACTCCTGTAATATTTATTTCTTTGAAATTAGAAGCTAATCCACACCTTAAATCTCATCAGATAATAGATATAAATTACAAAATATCAGGACATTATCTTCACAGGTGGGTATTTCCATTTTTAATTTGATATTTCTATTGCATGGAAGAGGTGAAAAGATATGAGTATTAAAAAGTTGAAAGTTTAGTTATACCTGATGTACAGGTAATTGAAAATGGTAATTAAATATATTCATATATATTTTCATTTATCATTTTTAGTACTTATATTTGATTTCCTTATATTTATTACGAATTTTTCATATATTTTTATCTATCATTCTAGTACTTAAATTTCATGGAGAATGTGAACAGATATGAGTATTAAAAAGTTAATTTAAGTTACCTGTTGAAAAAATAATATAAAATGGGTGTTATTTTTGTTCCTCATGTCACAGATTAAACACCAGGAAGTAAGTATTATATATAGTTAATGTAAAGAGAAATATTTAAATAATATGAAATAGATAACATGATTTACTCAGTGTTCCAACTAATATTATTACAATTTCAATGGTATTTAAATTCAAATTAGTAACGAATTGTACTCTAATTAAACACTCTTAAACTTTTACTTTTATTCCATCTCTTGAAATGCTAACAATGTTTAACACTGAGGTAACTGTTTGGACAAACAGTCTCATGACTCACGTTCTTGAGTCTTTGGTAGACTTTACTGGTGCTAGGCTGCTGATTGTACTGCAGACATTATCTATAGAAGAAGCTGGTGAGTCCATTAAACGAAGTACAGGGGGATAACCATCGCCCTAACGCGGCAAAGGAAAACTACTAACACCGAGACTCTTACCTTCATACTTCAACATAAACTCTGTAACAATGAGTTGGGAATAACAGATAATTGAATGACATAACCTGCATAACTACATGGTGTACCATATATGGTATGTGATGATAATTAAGATTATTAATTGAAATAAAATATTTATTATATATCTATAGAATAAAATTATCAGCTACAGTCAACATCTACAGCTTTTTAACATTAATTTAAAACAATTCAAGTTTAATTTAGAAAAATGAAGTTTAATTTAAAATAAATCAACTTTAATTTAAACTAGTTTAATTTTAATTTAAAATTGTTCAACTCTAATTTAGAAAAATTCAAGTTTAATTTAAAAAAAATGAAGTTTAATTTAAAATAAATATGTTTAATTTAAAATAAATCAACTTTAATTTAAAATAGTTTAATTTTAATTTAAAATAGTTCAACTCTAATTTAGAAAAATTCAAGTTTAATTTAAAAAAAAATGAAGTTTAATTTAAAATAAAATTCTATGGCCCCTCGATGTCACACATAGGAAGCTCTGCACTAATATCATTATATTAGTAATGGGAGGGAATGAGATCATGAGAGTATACCATAGTCTTTCATTGCCCACCATAGTCTTTCATTGCCCACCCTAATCTTTCATTGTCCACCCTAATCTTTCATTGTCCACCATAATCTTTCATTGCCTACCATAATCTTTCATTGCCCACCATAATCTTTCATTGCCCACCATAATCTTTCATTGCCCACCATAATCTTCCATTGCTCACTTCTCTCATTTCACTCACTTCTCTCATTTCACTCACTACTCACATTTCACTCACTTCTCTCATTTCATTTCTCTCATCTCATCTAACTAAATTCTCTCTACTGTCATTTCATTTCGCTCACTTCTCTCAACTTAATTCTCTCCTCTCATTAAATTCTCACTTCTCTCATTTCACTACTCTCATGATCTCATTCCCTCCCATTACTAATATAATGATATTAGTGCAGAGCTTCCTATGTGTGACATCGAGGGCCCATAGAATTTTATTTTAAATTAAACTTAATTTTTTTTCAATTAAAGTTGAATTTTTAAAATTAAAGTTGAACTGTTTTAAATTAAAGTTGAATTATTTTAAATATAACTTGATTTATTTTAAATATAACTTGATTTATTTTAAATATAACTTCATTTATTTTGAATTAAACTTCATTTATTTTAAATTAAACTTGACTTATTATAAATTAAACTTGAATTGTTTTAAATTAATGTTAAAAAGCTGTAGGTTTTATAACTGATAATTATTAACTTTTTCCATAGTTGATTTAAAGCAAATCAATTACTATCATAAATCACATATCACTTATTTAAAAAATAAATAGTTTAGTAATTGTATTTACTTTAGAAGCAATATTAACCAATGTACTCATTCATAAGCATACAAGTCATGAATAACAAACATGCGAGTTTCAAACATGTACACTTACCCATGACATATTTTGTCTTCACGCCGTTCAGAATGTTCAGTTTGTGGTCTCTTATAGACGGAGTGCTGATTTTGACACCACTTCTTTCAGTTAGTTTACTCTTCAGAACATTCAGACTAAAGCTTGAGTCAAGACAGCCAATGAAGTGTATGATGCTGCACCTGAAAAAAGAAAACTTATCAATTTAGGTGCCGTAATGTTTTTAATTCATGTGAATGATGTGTGTTATTTGTCTCCTTTCGTACATCCTATTTTCTGACGACACAACCATATCAATGAGGAGTTCCTCACTCACAGAGTTAATTGGCACAGTTAATAATGAGTTGGTGCTTTTTGAACAGTGGGCCAGTGCAAATAGATTGTAAATAAATGCTGACAACACAAAAAGTAACAATAGATATATAATTGACACTCCTTAATTGTACATCTCATTTTCTATGAGTTATAATGAAAGAAAATTTGTTTTCGAGTTATAGTACTATATACGCCTATTAATTATCAGTGTTTGTGACTGTGGTGAAAGTTTAAAATAGTGAATTTATTAAAGGTTTTAAAATCTAACCATAGCTTAACTATAACTCATCATAGGTGAGTAATTAATAGATACTTAGATTTATATAATTGTGTTACATTGAACAAACAGCAATTAAATGCTCTGTGAAATATTTTTGTTAGTAAGGTCCAAGTAATTTGTTGGTTCTACATTCTCGGACACGTTAAAAAGAAAATACATTAATTATTCTTTAACTTTTATTCTAATTGGTATCATGGATACCAATTAGAATAATAGTTAGATAATGATTATTGTATATAGATTTTAACTTGCCCGAAAATATGAAACCGTGCGATAACACGGAACTAACCCTAAAATTGGACATGTTAAATTTCAGAACCAATTGCTTCTAATAATTTTGATGTTTATTGTAGTTACCGTGAAATAACCATCACAAAAATTGTCTCGGTTGTCTAAGTCTACGAACGGTAATAATACCGAGACATGTCTCGCAATTATTACCAGTTTTATAAAAGCGGGGTGTTATAAAAGCAGGGCCTGCCTTCATATTTAGTCTTTATTATAGTCATTCTAATTTATTATTCACTATTTTATTTACTACTTTAATTGCTATAGTGTACTTTCCTATTACAATAGAAGTTTTTCCATAGAAATAATATTGATTGTAGACCTGTTAAAATAAAAAGAATTGGAAGATCATATCAATATAATCCCGTGTGAATCATAGTTACATTTTTCATGTTAAAAATGTTAATTTAAATAGCTTTTCTTTTATGATCGAAATAGTGGAACTGTCCGGTAATTCGTAACTAGCCCTAATTATTTTACCTAAAGAACAAATTATTAATCAATTTACCTCAAAATATTTGACTCTCCTAATAATTTCCGTCGTGTGTTTATTTGGTGTCCGCTGTCTCCAAATGCTAGGAAATTTATATATGTGTATTGCGTATGGCAAACTGTATCACTAATGCAGACTATTCAAATATTTTGAGGTGTAAGGGAATAATAATTTATTCATTGTGCGAAATAAATAGGGTAAGTTACGAATTATCGGACAGTTCCACAATTTCGATCATATTAGAAAAACAGTATAATTTATCATTTTAACATGGGAAATGTTATCATGAAACACACGGAATTATATTGATTACGATCTTTTAAGTTTTATTTTATTTAATTTTACGGGAAAGTACATTTTAACGGGTTAAGCTTCACCAATATTAATACTATTGAAACCCCGTTATTTTTAACGGCAAAGTACACTAGTACTAGTATAATTTTCACAATAGCATCACCATTTGTATAATTTAACTATCCACACTTCTGGTCCCTCAGATTTAGCTAAAGTTATTAATTGAATAATGACGATAATATTAAAGCATAGAGTATATAAATTTGATGACAGCTTGTAAAGAGTTCATTAAAAATTAACACTGTAGATTGTAAATAATTTCTAATTAGGTTAATGGAATCATTAATTTCATTCATATGAGAAATTTTATTCATGCTACCACCTGAATATTACTTGAAACGTGGCAGACCGCAGGCAGACAAATAAACGTAAGGAAACTATTTAAGGGAGGGGGTAATGAGGGGATGGTCTATTTACGGGGGGGGGGGGTGTATTTATAATGGGAGGGAGAGTGATGCTTGTGAATATATTAATTTGTATCTTTTTGCCAATAATTATCTATATAATTTTCTATGTGTATTTTGTCTTACCATAGCTCTAAATGGATATTAATCCACTAATGTACACCAATAGATAGGGAGACTTTAGTGTGTCTGTTGTCACTTATCAAGTTACTATCACTAATTTACCTCACTGATTGCAGGTCTTGGAAGATACCATCACTCAAAGGTTTGAAGTTAGGATAGCTGTCCTCAAGCTCTATCTCAATTTCCTTGATTTGCCCTGACTTCTCTCCACCATTTGTCTCATCCCCATCAACTCCACTCGAGTGGGCACTTGATTGCTGACTGTAGTTCATCACTTTGCCAAGAGCTGTGAGGCGGTTGCTGGTGTTCACTTCATAGTGAAGGAAGTGCCTCAATGCAGGTTCTTCTTGCTTGATAACAGTTTCGCTGAAATCAGCTGCGCAGATCAAGTCAAGATGGTGGACATATTGAGACCTTTTGAAAGTTAGAGAAGAAAAGAAAGTTACACAATGAAAAGTATTTGATTACTTCAACATTATATTGAATTAATTCATACCATTTAAAGTCAATGGAACTTGGAGTTAATAAATTTATAATTTCCAATTAATTAAATTAGACTCACAACGTTTATTTGTATATTTTAGGTTAAGTTAATTTACTCCCAGAAAATAACTTAATAGAGCTTCAAATAATACAAGACATGTTCAATTAAATCAATTTTTAATATTCATTATATTGGAGTACAAATAGTTTAATTCAATCGAAGTCAAAAATTTTGTTAACATTTCCTCAAATTAAAATTGTTACCCAAACAATTTTTCTAGAGAGAACTGTCATTAATTTTCTTTTGTTTAAAAGAAAACTAATTAACAGGATAACTATAACATACTTATGGCAATAAATATTAGATCAGTAACTAATTAGTTTGGATAAACATTTGTAATTGTAATTCACTCAATACCAATTTTAATATAATGAATAGATTAAATAAATAATTCCGTTAATAAATGAAATGGTTAATTCCTGATACCATTACTGTTTAATAATATACAGGGTGTATCATTATATTTTGCACCCAATAACAGAAGTTTGCTAAGTGTTAATTTATACCAAAGTTAATAGAAGGGAAGTCAAGACAATGCCTTTATATTAATATTAGAGTTGGTGATGGTGACGTCATTAACACAAAGGAACTTTCCACCAATCAGGTGTGACGGATTTACATGTCAGATTGTATATATTTATTATAACTAGGTATTGTGAATTAAAATCTAATTCAATTTGAATTTTAGATTAAAAATAATATGAGGAATGTTTTTTAAGCTAACTAGTTTAGCTCTATTATTGCCTGTCGTAATTGTTTATTGTACATGTAGTGTCTATAAGAGTCCCTAAACATTGAAGTTAAAATGGAACAATTTAATATAATCACTCATGATTTTAATCAAGTTCAATCTGTTCAATAACTATAGTTCGAGAAAAATAAGCAAGTCATTCAGTGATGAGGAATTGAAGTACTTAAAAAAGGATTTAATTTCTGCAGTCAGTTATGCATGTCTCTTTTATATCTTCCTGAAATGAGCTTCATTAATTGAATGTATTCATTTCAAGGTATAAATTGGAGAACATTGTCTCCATAAATTGTATATTTTTGGAATATATGAGATAACTTTATTGTAATTTTAATGCCAGTTTGCTATTACCACTCTTTAGTTCTAATTTGTGAAGATTGTCGGCGTCAGGGCAATTAATTACGAATAAAGTATCAAAATTATTATAAGAGAAAGGTATTCCATACTATCCTACTGACTGATGAACTTTTTCTTTCACTTCCCACCGAATAACCGCTGCATAAACAGGCTGCCACATGTGTTTCTAATCAGTTCATTAATTGGGATAAACAAAGAAAAAACACAATATCAGGGGAGGAGGGAGGCCAGGCATTAAAATTACAATAAAGTTATCTCATATATTCCAAAAATATACAATTTATGGAGACAATGTTCTCCATTTTTGTCATATGAGATAACTTTATTGTAATTTTAATGCCAGTTTGCTAAATCCCTTTTGAATAATACACTTCTGGCTGAGGTAAACATATATTCCATCAATAAGACGACAAGAAGCACAAATAGCTCATAATGAAGATAATAATCCAAATAATATAAAACAATGTCTATTTACCAAATCACAATTAGCACTTGTGAATAAAATAATTTAGGAAATAAATTCAAATTTGAATCAATACGTATTTAGACATGAGAGAAATAACTCAATTACTACTACCTGCAGCAACACAATTGGAATTTTTTAATGAGCCTAGATAACGATTAATAAATGTAGAAGATGATGTCCAAAACAATCTCTTGATGATTTCACTTGGTGGGGTACCTCTGGTCCAAGCCAAAGAGGATGATACACGCCTGATATCATGACCTTGAGGAAACATTCCAGGGTCAGCTTCATTTATGACTTCAGCTAAAATTCTTGAGATTGTAGAAGGATGCAGAGGCTTAGACGTTTTGCTGTTCAAAAACAGAGGACCAGATGTAATTGTTGAAGCACTGATGTATAATTTTAAGCAACGAACGGGGCATAGAGATGGACAACTTTTCAAAGAGGGAAAAGTTACATTAGGTGGAGCTCGACCCAATCTTTGATTTTTGTATAAAAATCCTGGTTTCACTGGTAAAGTCGCTCTATCGAGCTTGTCAAAATGAATTCCGGATCTCTCTATTGCAGAAAGTTCAGACACTCTACTGCCAGACGCAAGTGCAGTCAAGAACAGGCATTTCTTGAGCATACAGTAGGGATCTCCATCTTGCGAAAAACAGGATTTAGTCTTTAGCATGACAAGAACTTTATTCAGGTCCCACTCCGGAATTCTTTTCTGGATAGGAGGTCTATCAAGAAACAATGCCTTACCTAATTGCTTGAACTCCCAGGCATTCAAGTTAATGTCGTTGATAAAACTGAGAGGAAGCTGCAAGGAGGCTTTGTAGTTAAGAATGGTGCTGGTTTCTAACTTCTTTTCATCCCTTAAGAAACAAAAGAATTCCATTAAGGAATTTTCAGATATCTCATTGTCAGTTATGATAAGCCAGGATTGTAGAGCTTTCCATGCAACTTCTTGCTGGTTAATGGTTGACTGCCTAGAAGAGGATAAAAGCTTGCTTGTCACCTTCTTGGACCATTTCAAATCGAATCTAGACCATTGACAAGACCGATGTTCTGAATCCTCTACCCTTTTCCCCCGTACAAGTTGGAAGGGTGGATAAGCTAGAGGAAGAGAGTCTTTCATCATTGCGTGAATCATTGGATAGCATGGGTGTAACTTCTGAACCCTTGCAATTAAAACAGCTTTCCCTTTGAAACTCTGGAGACGGTCTAATATCCAGGGAAGCATTGCGGGTGGAGGGAACACGTACACATTTGTCCAACGATTCCAATCCACCATTTTGATATCCACTGCCACCGCTTGAGGATGATGAAATGGAGAGACGAATGTCGGTAGGAGGCGATTGTAAGGCGTAGCCATTAGGTCGATCTGGAATGGTCCCTTCCATCGTGTCAGCCTTTCCCAATCCAACTTGTTGATCCTCCACTCCCCTGGTAGTGGATGATCTCGGGAGAGACCGTCTGCTACCACATTTAGGGAACCCGGGATTCGAACGGGTTCCAAGTGGATCCTCTTCAGATGACACTGATTTAGAATCTGATGAACGACATTGGTTAGATTTCTGGACGTTTTTGAACCCTTTGACCTGATTGTCCAATAAGCCACAAGGCTGTCGGTATGAACAATCAGGGACACATCTGTTGGGACAATAGGACTCTGAATCGCATAAAGAATTGCTCGGAGCTCTAATTCGGCAATCGACTTGTGACGAGAAGAAGTATTCCAGTTTTTGGCTATCCATGTTCCGTTTTCTATGTGAGCTCCCCAGCCTTGAAGAGAAGCATCTGTCCAAAGCATCAGTTGTCTTTGAGGTTTCCTGAAGGTAAACCATTCATGGAGATTTTCTTGGTTGATCCACCATATTAGATCTTCTAGTGCCTGAGGATTGATGTCGTTTGTAACATCCCTTCCGATCTTTGGCCAGTGTTTGAGCACGAGTTGAAAATATTTCTTTCTGATGCCTGCCTCCGGCAAGGCTTGAGCAGCAAAACCCATTTCTCCTATTAGAGACTCTAATTCTCTCCTTGTTGCTTCCTTCCGCATCTTTAATTGAGATGCTTTGTAAGCGAGGCTCTTTGCTTTTTGCAGTGGTAGCCGAATTAATCCATTTTCTGCATCCCAATCGAAACCGAGCCAAGTCAGCCTTTTTGAAGGGTACAGAGAGGATTTTTCCCGATTGATTAGAAAACCTAATTTTCTGAACATATTCACTGTCCAAGCAACAACCCGCAAGCCTTCTTCCAAGCTGTCTGTTGCAATTAGCCAATCGTCCAGGTATGCTATCGCGAAGATACCCTTTTCTCTCGTAAGTTTTAGTGGATGCCCCATTAACTCTGTGAACACTGCTGGGGCAATTGCGAGACCAAAAGGCATAGCTTTGTAACAGAAAGTTTTCTCGCCCCATTTGAAGACGAGGTACTTCCTGAAATTGGGATGGACTGCTACATGATGGTAAGCGTCTTTTAGGTCCAATTTCATCAACAATTTCGGTTTGCAGAGGAAAAGTTTCAGATGTTCTATCGTGGGCAGTTGATAAGTTACAGGAACTAGAAATTTGTTCAGTTTGGAGAGATCCAATATTAGTCTGGATCCTCCACCTGATTTTGGCACTAGGAATATCCGAGATATGCAATGAGCTTCTCCATTGAATTTTTCTACGACATCTTTCTTCAAGAGGGTGTTTAAATGAACTGTCAGTTCTGAAGATAGAGGTACTGTTTGATGGTGATGAATTAGAGGGGGGAGAATATTTCCGAGGAAAGCCCATCGCAAGCCGTCCGATACAACCTTTTGTTGCCATCTCGAACCTAGGAGCCAATTTTTTGCAAATACTTGAAGCCTCCCCCCCACCAAGCAGTCATTGTCTATTGCCTCTTCTTCCTCTGAATGAAGAGTGTCCTCTCCGTCCTCTAACTGAAGAAAACCGGAAAGACGAAGCTCTAGTTCCTCTGCTATTGTTTGAGAAATTAAACTTCTGTTGGTTTGAATTCTCTCCAAGCGAGGTATCAAGCCTAGAGTTGTACCTGCTGTCCGGATATCCTCCTTGACTGATAGAGCGCCTACGAAAGGTTGAGTTCCTCGAGAAGCGAGTTCCTCTTAAGCCTCGAAAGGGCGCGTTAGCATTACCGAAGCTTATTGGGTGGTCAGAAGTTTTCTGGTATTGAAGAGGAAGAGATTTAACTGTTCCAATCTTTCTCGGTTGAGGGTTCTGGGCTTTTTCTACGACTATGTTGATAGAGTTTTTATGGAAGAGAGATGAGGAGAAAATGGATCCATTAATCAGGGCTCTTGATATGTCTTCATCTCTGATGGAGGAACAAGCAGCCTTCCTTAGTGCCTGGCGGGCAGTAGCAGCTTCTTCTATGAAAAAACTTGACACACTTTCCGAGCCTAATCTTGTGTTCGATATAAACTCCTGAAGCTTAGGTAATGAACTT
This sequence comes from Caprella mutica, assembly GCA_947561585.1. Classification (NCBI taxonomy): domain Eukaryota; kingdom Metazoa; phylum Arthropoda; class Malacostraca; order Amphipoda; family Caprellidae; genus Caprella; species Caprella mutica. The sequence continues at coordinate 157,848 of CANNZV010000936.1, read as the reverse complement.
TTAATCAAATCAGTAGAATTATTTGATTCCGAAAGTTTCCCGATAACATCTTCAACGAGACGTAAGGAAAACAAAAGATTATGGAAAGTCATTGCCCGTTGCCGCACTTTGAAATCCCTATTTCTCATATCTTGATTAACAGGTACTGTGATCGATTGAGGAATAGAATCGATTTGATGAGATTGAGAGTCAAGTGCAGGACTCTCGAGGAATCTCAACACATCATTGGTTCTTGCATCAGAAGAGTTTAGAGAAAACCATGGAGAGGGTTTCTCCATCTGCTTTTGAAGAACCTCTTCTTTAGTTATTTTGTCATTAAAACCATAAGATTTTGGGATCTCAAATGTACCCTTCTTCCCAGAGAGCCAAGATTTTGAGCCGAGCTCTACCCAATCAAGGAGAGCACAGGTCTGCTTGAAGTGATAACCAGCTGAGAAGGATCTGACTTTCTCAAAAACATCAGCAATTTTCAGAAGTTTGCAAAGCTCATTTACCTCCAGAGATCTTCTCTTTAATGCTAACACAGGCAGATCATCAAATGACCCCAGAAAGGCATCATTAGAGCTGATTTTAATTTCATCATCGAAGATTATTTCATTGTAAGATACAATAGCATTAGGAGGAACAAAATAGAGTGTGGGCGTAGGCTTCCTCCTGACGAAGGAAATAATCTCTTCAGATAATGGCCACATAGGAATTATGAAAGGCCATATTTCTCTGATAATATCGAAATCAGGTGATTCTTGCTGATAAGAATCGACAGACGAGTCAGAATCTGAGAAAATATCATGGTCCTGGTTATCTCTTGTGACATGAGGAACTGCCGGGCCCACCAATTTATTGTTTATAGTTTCAAGCATATTACTGATCTTACTCATGGAAGAGTCAAACTCTTGTCTAGAAACATAGCCATGACTGTTTCCTCCAGTATCAAGATTCCCCATCTGTGATATGTGTTGATGTACTTGTACCGAAGTACTCGGTTGATGGTTTAAGTTCTGGAATCCTGAGTCAGAGTTTTTGTTTTGGACAAAATCTGATACTTGAATACAATCCAAGTCTAGTATCTCCTCTTGAGGTGGAGATAAAACAGAAATTGGATTGTTAGGAGAACCTTGTTCGGTAGGCAGAGGACTACGAGTTTCAATGAGGTTTTCGACCATGTTATTCGGAGCATTAGATTCTGTGACTGTAGTCTCGTCCAAGTGCAGACTGGGAAATGAACTACCCAAGGAGAAAGAAATTGGGGAAAGGTTCATATCTTCTTGCGATATAGGAGGAAGGAGTTGGGCCGAAATATTAGATGCTGCTTCTAGACATTCGGAAGAACCGGTCACAATTGGCTCATTCTGGTTCAACATCGTAACTCTTTCCAGCCAAGGAAAGGAGAACTGAGTCTTGAGTTCGTAGCTAGCGAAAATGTGACTGGCATCTGGTCTTGCCTTTCTAACCAAGGGGTTTATCCTCCATGCCAGAGTTCTGATTTTCTTTTGTGCACACATTTCGCCATTCGCAGCTTGCGAAAATAGTTCTGAACATGATTGACATGATGACGGATTCCAGCTAAAATCAGAATCTATACATTCTGAATGTTTGATGCAATTGTGAGAAATCTTAGTTTTTGCAGAGATACAGTGCTTACATGATAACTTTATTTTTGCTTTAGGCATTTTTTAATATAAATATATAATTTCTCAGATTCTATTTTCTGGAATAAAAATGTTAGCTTTGTAAACAAGCATGTACAATTGGAAAGTCCTCAGAGATACTGGGGCGTTACTACTGTTAGCTTAGCAGTTTGGGTACGGGAAATTAAAAATAGAAATAAAACTTCTAATTTCTAAAATATTCTAAAAAGAAAAATAATATAAATAAAAGGATAAGAATTTAATTCTTGCAAGATAATCGTACGCATTTCAGATATTAAAATAATAAAGATTTTACAACAGAATAGTTAAGTCCAAATAGCGACATGAATTATTATGCAATGTAAACAACTGCCTCCAGATCCCTGAGCAAATTACTCCAATATTAGGTAATCAATTTACCAAGTTGGAGAATCAAATTACAGAAATTTTGTTAAGTGGCACTGAATTCAGAATTTAAAGGATGCGTTAGAGCAGAAACTATATGATATTGGTTTCCAAGCCACGACTGATTTCCTATCAAATATATTTTTGAATGAAGAGAAAACATTTGAGAACTTTGTTTAGCTTCCGCGAAACGATCTCATTTTCCAGAATTTCTGCTTATTGGAACCGTTAGGCATGTTTATCAGCCAACGACTAATTCCTTATTCTGCAATTTTTAATTCAAGAATTGAAAGGAAGTGTTAGACTAACTACCAATAGTTTTACTAACGACTGATTCCTTATTTTGAATTTTTTATTTAAATTCAAAGGAAATTTTCCTTAGCTTTCAATTTTACTTCAAGAATTAAATGGACACGTTAGGTTAACTATTTCTAGTTTCTATTAACGGCCGATTCCTTAAATTGCAAATTTTATTTAGTTTTTAAAAGGAAGCGTTAGGTTAACTATTTCTAGTTTCTACTAACGACTGATTCCTTAATTTGCAATTTTTAAATTAAGTTTTTAAAAGGAAGCGTTAGGTTAACTATTTCTAGTTTCTACTAACGACTGATTCCTTAATTTGCAAATTTTATTTAAAGTTTTTAAAAGGAAGCGTTAGGTTAACTATTTCTAGTTTCTACTAACGACTGATTCCTTAATTTGCAAATTTTATTTAAAGTTTTTAAAAGGAAGCGTTAGGTTAACTATTTCTAGTTTCTACTAACGACTGATTCCTTAATTTGAAAATTTTATTTAAAGTTTTTAAAAGGAAGCGTTAGGTTAACTATTTCTAGTTTCTACTAACGACTGATTCCTTAATTTGCAAATTTTATTTAAAGTTTTTAAAAGGAAGCGTTAGGTTAACTATTTCTAGTTTCTACTAACGACTGATTCCTTAATTTGCAAATTTTATTTAAAGTTTTTAAAAGGAAGCGTTAGGTTAACTATTTCTAGTTTCTACTAACGACTGATTCCTTAATTTGCAAATTTTATTTAAAGTTTTTAAAAGGAAGCGTTAGGTTAACTATTTCTAGTTTCTACTAACGACTGATTCCTTAATTTGAAAATTTTATTTAAAGTTTTTAAAAGGAAGCGTTAGGTTAACTATTTCTAGTTTCTACTAACGACTGATTCCTTAATTTGAAAATTTTATTTAAAGTTTTTAAAAGGAAGCGTTAGGTTAACTATTTCTAGTTTCTACTAACGACTGATTCCTTAATTTGAAAATTTTATTTAAAGTTTTTTAATTTGCAAATTATTCTCAATAAAATAATTAACTTCAACAGAAGTATGTACTATATATATTTTCACATTATAGACCGGTAGAGAGCCGGCATCGACAACCTTCACACACGAGGGCAATTAATGAACTGATTAGAAACACATGTGGCAGCCTGTTTATGCAGCGGTTATTCGGTGGGAAGTGAAAGAAAAAGTTCATCAGTCAGTAGGATAGTATGGAATACCTTTCTCTTATAATAATTTTGATACTTTATTCGTAATTAATTGCCCTGACGCCGACAATCTTCACAAATTAGAACTAAAGAGTGGTAATAGCAAACTGGCATTAAAATTACAATAAAGTTATCTCATATGACAAAAATATATACATTCCTTTAATAGTTAGGTTGCCCTATAAGCCATTGAGCTTTAAAGTGAATATTATTTAAGTATGTATTTTTAGTGTATTTTTCACGATAATTCAACAATAAGAGTATAAGTATTATTATTTTCACGAATAAATTCTTTCATTTCTTCAATTCAGTATTAAGTGAAAAAAGTATAAACGGATAATAAATATCACAATTTCTCGATGTTACGGAGCATCAATCGAACAGAAAAGTAAAAAGCTTCAATTTATCGATTGTAGGTTGGAAAATAACCATTTGATGTCACATGTCGTCATTAGTTGAGTTGTGTAGGTAATTTGTACACGAGGCATTGGGATAAACTTTTAATTATTCTTTAACATAAGAGGTTGGTTGTCATCTTCTGGATTATTAAATAATGAAAATTAAACAACAAACTAAACTATTTATTTGAATTTCATTAGGTAGTTAAATAGGAATGTATGACGTCATATAAAATCAATTGTGAATTTTATAGATAAATTAACAGTAACAGAGTTAAATGTGAATATATTTCTGATATGATGTCAAAATTATGTGAAAAATATATAATTTATTGATTTTTTATGAATATTCTAAATAATATTGCACCAAATGGAAATATTCACTTCTGCATTAGGTGAACCGGTTTACAGTTTAGCTGATTTCGGTGATTTCTAAACTGTAATTTATTTACAATTATAATAATTTGAGCCATTGGAGCATAATTAGGCTTGTTATACTATACATTCTATTGATTTCTATTAAATTTAAAAGTATTTAATATTCACTGACAAAATAGAATCGAAGATTTAAGGATTTCAAAGATGCCAAAGATTAAAAAAGATATACAGAATCATGCAATGACTGTGTTCTCTTACAGGCTCCACGAGCATCAAATCATTAGTGTAGAAATAACAAAAAGTTACTAAATTATTCGGAAAAAGAAACAATTTCACTAAAAACTGAAATATTTGGAGAGAAGATCACGAAGAATACAAAGAAATTTAAAGAAAGATGTGAAATTGTGTGGTGAGATGATGAACGCAATAAAGCTACTCTGTGTCTGAACTGTTTAGTAACCGAAACAGGGGATAAATTGGCTTCACTCTCTAAAATATTCGAATAGATTCAAATTAACTAAAAAACAGTAAACAACGAACAAATAAAACAACCTAAATATGTTAATCCTTGTTCGATTTAATTTGAAGTAAATACTTATTTGGTTTATTTATAGTCAAGAATAACTCTTATTTATGGTAGCCGGTAAATTGCTCGAAAACAATTGCTCGAAAGACAATTGCTCGAAAACAATTGCTCGAAAAACAATTGCTCGAATGAACAATTGCTCGAAAGAACAATTGCTCGAAAGACAATTGCTCGAAAAACAATTGCTCGAACGAACAATTGCTCGAATGAACAATTGCTCGAATTATCAAATTGCTCAAATGAACAAAATGCTCGAATTATAAAATTGCACAGTTTTTGATTTTATAAAAGTCAGTTATTCATGAAGTGGAGCTGCACCTAAACATCCTTGTTTCCTTCTAGTAATTGATCATTAATCATTCTAAATATAAATGATTTTAATTATTACTCATTCTGCATAATCTTTCTTTAGACCATTTGTGTCATCTTGTATGTAATATGTGAATTGGAATCATGTGGTGAATCACTACTATTCATGTTTTTTTTATCATAAAACCCGTAAATATATTTATTTAAATACCTCAATAGTTAAAATAACTCAAAGTTATGGCAGAGTTTCAATAAATCTACCAAAAACTTTGAGTTTTATGATAAAAAAACTTGAATAGTAGTGATTCACAATATGATTCCAATTCACATGTTACATACGAGATGACACAAACGGTCTAAAAAAAAAGATTATACAGAATGAGTATCAATTGAAATCATTTATAGAATGATTAATGATCAATTACTAGAAAGAAACAAGGAATGTTAGGTGCAGATCCACTTCATGAATAACTGACTTTTATAAAATCGAAAACTGTGCAATTTAATAATTCGAGCAATTTTGTTCAATTCGAGCAATTTGATAATTCGAGCAATTGTTCATTCGAGCAATTGTTCGTTCGAGCAATTGTTTTTCGAGCAATTGTCTTTCGAGCAATTGTTCTTTCGAGCAATTGTTCATTCGAGCAATTGTTTTTTCGAGCAATTGTTTTCGAGCAATTGTCTTTCGAGCAATTGTTTTCGAGCAATTTACCTAGAACCCTTATTTATATACCAATTAGAAATTATTAATCTGTAGCTAATAAACCGAAACTTTATTGATATCAGTATTAGTCATTTGGTGAAATTTACTTTTCTTATTTTGAGTAAATCTCCATTTTTTCCAAATAAATGTTCCTGTGTTTGCACGAATAGAATCAAATAATTAATAACATATCCTTTGAATAACTTAGACTATTTATCGGTCAGTTTTATATCTATCTATAACATAATTTACAACAATGTAATAAAATAAACAACAATCAAACCGGAGGTATAGAGCTGGACAACTCCTCAGATGAAGATAAAAAATAGAACAGCTTGTGATATTACTCGGGCAGTTTCTCGAATTTGTCTGTAGTCGTAAAGACAGTTACTTAATAAAGGTTTTAGGTCAATTTGCCGAAAACACATTCGCAGCACGACACATTCGTCGAAAAATATGATTATTTAAAAAGGTAAACAAATTTATCTCATATATCCAGATGGAATTACATAGAGATGAACTAACATATAAGTGAATAAATTACTTTATAATATTCTACATAATTATTGGTTAAACTTTATAGAATTTACGTTAACTTAATTAACTCATATAATGTTATTGCTGCATTAATGTGTCAGTTTATTAACTCTATGTTAATCCTATTTTCTGTGTTCAATTATAAGTTAATGAAGAAAAAGAGTTTGTGTTGATCTTACTTTATTTTAATCTTTCTATATATGTACATTGTAGAATCAGTCTGCTACTGTGTCGCTCGTGAAGCTTTAACCCCCCAAAAAAGTCTATCAAACTATAATTTTGTATATTTCGACGACTATTAAAGTATAGTTAAAACAGATTTATTTCAAGGTTTAAAGAATATTCATACAACTATTCCTTTTATAAAATATTGACAATATGGAGAAATGTATTTGAGTACAAAAAGGAAGTCAAAATCAATTTTATTTAGCAACTCCTTTTAAAAAGTTTATGTTAAAATAAATGGATTATATATCTCTAAATCTTCAATTTTCGAGATTGAATATCTCGGAAACAAAGAAATAATTCTGTTATAATAACTTCCTTATTGTACTCAAATACATTTCTCCATATTGTCAATATTTTATATAAGGAAAAGTTATATGAATATTCTTAAAACCTAGAAATAAATTTGTTTTAACTATACCTTCATTAGTTGTTGAAATATACAAATTTGTAGTTTGGTAGACTTTTTGTGGGTCACCCTGTATAGTGAAAGCTTCACGAGCGACTAACAGTAGCAGACTGATTCTACAATCCCCGGTAACAATTTTTCTTGGGACAATATTGGGACAACATTGGAAATATTGAGACAATATCGGGACAACATTGGCCTGATAATCATTGCTACCTGGGATGTATCTAGAAGGATTAAAATAAAGTGAGACCAACACAAAATAAATCTTTTTCTTCTGTAACTGATAATTGAACACAGAAAATAGGATTAACATAGAGTTAATAAACTGACACAAATAATGCAGCAATAACATTATATGAGTTAATTACGTACGTAAATTCTATGAAATTTAACCAATATTTATTTAGAATATGGTAAAATAATTTATACACTTATATGTACACTTATATGTAATGTAATTTCATATGGACATATGGGATTAATTTGTTTACAGTTTTAAATAATCATATTTTTCGACGAAAGTGTCGTTTGGCGAATGTGTTTTCAGTGAATGTATTTTCGGAGAAAGTGTTTTCGGCGAATGGACGGGTCACCCTTAAAAAATATATTATAGAGTGTGTTCCTACCTTGTCAGCTCTAGCTTGTAGCAGGTCAGATTGTCTTCGCTGTGATTGTCACTGCAAGCCTCGCACCACTCATTGCGTGCAGAACTGAAATAGAATAACATGTGTTATCAACTAAAAGTAATGGCATTTCAATTATTTATTTGTTTCACTATAATTGTGAGACTTATGAAGTTTGATCGTGGAAATAAGTTATTATTATATAATAATTCATTACATCTATTTAATCTTACTATTGATATATTGCTTTATAAACTACATGAAGTAAGTTCGAAAAATAGAATATTATTATAAACAAACAATTTTCAGATGATTTAGGAACCTTTTCTGTCTGAAGGGCGAAACTGAAATCTTTAAATGTACTTGAAAGAATAATAATGAACAATAATGAAAAATAATGAACAATAATAAACAATAATAAACAATAATAAACAATAATAAACAATAATAAACAATAATAAACAATAATAAACAATAATAAACAATAATAAACAATAATAAACAATAATAAACAATAATAAACAATAATAAACAATAATAAACAATAATAAACAATAATAAACAATAATAAACAATAATAAACAATAATAAACAGTAATAAACAGTAATAAACAGTAATGAATAATAATGAATAATAATGAATAATAATGAATAATAATGAATAATAATGAATAATAATGAATAATAATGAATAATAATGAATAATAATGAATAATAATGAATAATAATGAATAATAATGAATAATAATGAATAATAATGAATAATAATGAATAATAATGAATAATAATGAATAATAATGAATAATAATGAATAATAATGAATAATAATGAATAAAATGAATAAAATGAATAAAATGAATGAAATGAATAATAATGAATAATAATGAATAATAATGAATAATAATGAATAATAATGAATAATAATGAATAATAATGAATAATAATGAATAATAATGAATAATAATGAATAATAATGAATAATAATGAATAATAATGAATAATAATGAATAATAATGAATAATAATGAATAATAATGAATAATAATGAATAATAATGAATAATAATGAATAATAATGAATAATAATGAATAATAATGAATAATAATGAATAATAATGAATAATAATGAATAAGCATTAATAATCATGAATAATAATTAATAATGATGATTATTTAAGATTGGTATTTATGAATAATGATTAATTATAATTAATAAGAGTTATTTATGATTTAATAAATATTAATAAAAATTAAGTGTGATTATGATTTACTAGGATTAATGATGATCAAGATTTATTATGAATAATTATGATTTTTATGAATAATTACGAATAATTATGCTTTTTATGAATAATTTTGAATAATTATGCTTTCTATGAATAATTTGGAATAATTATGATTTTTATGAATAATTTGGAATAATTATGATTTTTTATGAATACGAATAATTATGATTTTTTATGAATAGGAATAATTATGATTTTTTATGAATAATTATGATTTTTATGAATAATTACGAATAATTATGATTTTTATGAACAATTACGAATAATTTGTAATAATTTTGAATAATTATGAATTATTTTGTATGATAGAGTAATTTTTATTTTTGTACTAATTTTATACAGCTAATACACATTGTCTAATTTTAATATATTTGTTTCATTTTACCTTTCCTGTACTGCATGGTTCATCTTAACAAACTGACCTGAGTTCCACTGCCCTGGTAACTCCCTCATTCTCAGTTATGAAATTCTTGGCGCTTAACTTATCCACCAAAGATTTGGCTTCAGAAGCAGTGAGAGAACATCTCGGTAGAAACAGCCTAAAGAATCTGTAACGTGGAAAATAACTATAGTAATAGGCATACACTGTTACTAATGAATGTGAAGTATGATAATCATTAATATTAACTCCTGTAATATTTATTTCTTTGAAATTAGAAGCTAATCCACACCTTAAATCTCATCAGATAATAGATATAAATTACAAAATATCAGGACATTATCTTCACAGGTGGGTATTTCCATTTTTAATTTGATATTTCTATTGCATGGAAGAGGTGAAAAGATATGAGTATTAAAAAGTTAAAAGTTTAGTTATACCTGGTGTGAAGGTAACTGAAAATGGTAATTAAATATATTTATATATATTTTCATTTATCATTTTTAGTACTTATATTTGATGTCCTTATATTTATTACAAATTTTTCATATATTTTTATCTATCATTCTAGTACTTATATTTCATGGAGAATGTGAACAGATATGACTATTAAAAAGTTAATTTAAGTTACCTGTTGAAAAAATAATATAAAATGGGTGTTATTTTTGTTCCTCATATCACAGATTAAACACCAGGAAGTAAGTATTATATATAATTAATGTAAAGAGAAATGTTTAAATAATATGAAATAGATAACATGATTTACTCAGTGTTCCAACTAATATTATTTCCAATTTCAATGGTATTTAAATTGAAATTAGTAACGAATTGTACTCTAATTAAACACTCTTAAAGTTTGACTTTTATTCCATTTCTTGAAATGCTAACAATGTTTAACACTGAGGTAACTGTTTGGACAAACAGTCTCATGACTCACGTGCTTGAGTCTTTGGTAGACTTTACTGGTGCTAGGCTGCTGATTATACTGCAGATATTATCTATAGAAGCAGCTGGTGAGTCCATTAAACGAAGTGTAGGGGGACAACCATTGCCCTTACGCGGCAAAGGAAAACTACTAAAACCGAGACTCTCACCTTCATACTTCAACATAACCTCTGTAACAATGAGTTGGGAATAACAGATAATTGAATGACATAACCTGCATAACTACAAGGTGTACCAAATATGGTATGTGATGATAATTAAGATTATTAATTGAAATAAATATTCTTTTATTATATATTTAAAGAATAAAATTATCAGCTACAGTCAACATCTACAGCTTTATAACATTAATTTAAAACAATTCAAGTTTAGTTTAAAAAAAATCAAGTTTAATTTGAAATAAATCAAGTTTAATTTAAAATAAAATTCTATGGGCCCTCGATGTCACACATAGGAAGCTCTGCACTAATATCATTATATTAGTAATGGGAGGGAATGAGATCATGAGAGTATACCATAATCTTGCATTGTCACTTTAATCTTTTTCATTACCCGCCATAATCTTTCATTGCCCACCATAATCTTTCTCATTGCCACCTTAATCTTTCTCATTGCCACCTTAATCTTTCATTGGCCACCATAATCTTTCATTGGCCACCATGATCTTTCATTGTCCACCATAGTCTTTCATTGTCCACCATAGTCTTTCATTGCCCACCATAGTCTTTCATTGCCCACCATAGTCTTTCATTGCGCACCATAATCTTTCATTGCCCACCATAATCTTTCATTGCCCACCATAATCTTTCATTGTCCACCATAATCTATCATTGCCCACCATAATCTTCCATTGCTCACTTCTCCCATTTCAAACCTCTCATCTCACTAAATCCTCACTTCACTCACTTCTCTCATCTAACTAAATTCTCACTTCTCTCACTTCTCTCATCTTAATTCTCTCCTCTCATTAAATTTTCACTTCTCTCATTTCACTACTCTCATGATCTCATTCCCTCCTATTACTAATATAATGATATTAGTGCAGAGCTTCCTATGTGTGATTTCGAGGACCAATAGAATTTTATTTTAAATTAAACTTGAACTATTTTAAATATAGCTTGATTTATTATAAATTAAACTTGATTTGTTTTAAATTAATGTTGAAAAGCTGTAGGTTTTATAACTGATAATTATTAACTTTTTCCATAGTTGATTTAAAGCAAATAAATTATTATCATAAATCACATATCACTTATTTAAAAAATATATACTTTAGTAATTGTATTTACTTTAGAAGCAATATTAACCAATGTACTCATTCATAAGCATACAAGTCATGGATAACAAACATGCGAGTTTCAAACATGTACACTTACCCATGACATAGTTTGTCTTCACGCCGTTCAGAATATTCAGTTTGTGGTCTCTTATAGACGGAGTGCTGATAATGACTCCACTTCTTTCAGTTAGTTTACTCTTCAGAACATTCAGACTAAAGCTTGAGTCAAGACAGCCAGTGAAGCGTATGATGCTGCACCTGAAAAAAGAAAACTTATCAATTTAGGTGAATTATATTGATTATGATCAAAATATTTGATCATAAGTCGATGAAGTGAAGTGTCAATAAATAAAATATTCTAAATAAATTTAGAATTATATTGATTATTATCTTTTAAGTTTTATTTTATTTATTTTTACGGGAAAGTACATTTTAGCGGGTTAAGCTTCACCAATATTAATACTATTGAAAACCTGTTATTTTTAACGGCAAAGTACACTAGTACTAGTATAATTTTCACAATAGCATCATCATTTGTATAATTTAACTATCCACACTTCTGGTCCCTCAGATTTAGCTAAAGTTATTAATTGAATAATGACGATAATATTAAAGCATAGAGTATATAAATTTAATGACAGCTTGTAAAGAGTTCATTAAAAATTAACACTGTAGATTGTAAATAATTTCTAATTAAGTTAATGGAATCATTTATTCCATTCATATGAGAAATGGTATTCATGCTACCACCTGAATATTACTTGAAACGTGGCAGACCGCAGGCAGACAAATAAATGTAAGGAAACTATTAAAGGGAGGGGGTTATGAGGAGGAAGGACTATTTACGGGGGAGGGGGCAACTTATAATGGGAGGGAGGAGTGATGCTTGTGAATATATTAATTTGTATCTTTTTGCCAATAATTATCTATATAATTTTCTATGTGTATTTTGTCTTACCATAGCTCTCAATGGATATTAATCCACTAATGTACACCAATAGATAGAGAGACTTTAGTGTGTCTGTTGTCACTTATCAAGTTACTATCACTAATTTACCTCACTGATTGCAGGTCTTGGAAGATACCATCACTCAGAGGTTTGAAGTTACGATAACTGTCCAAAAGCTTTATCTCAATTTCTTTGATTTGCCCTGACTTCTCTCCACCATTTGTCTCATCCCCATCAACTCCACTCGAGTGGGCACCCGACTGCTGACTGTAGTTCATCACTTTGCCAAGAGCTGTGAGGCGGTTGCTGGTGTTCACTTCATAGTGAAGGAAGTGCCTCAATGCAGGTTCTTCTTGCTTGATAACAGTTTCGCTGAAATCAGCTGCGCAGATCAAGTCAAGATGGTGGACATATTGAGACCTTTTGAAAGTTGGAGAAGAAAAGAAAGTTACACAATGAAAAGTATTTGATTACTTCAACATTATATTGAATTAATTCATACCAATTAAAGGCAATGGAACTTGGAGTTAATAAATTTATAATTTCCAATTAATTAAATTACTCACAACGATTATAAGTAAATTTTAAAATAAATTAATTTACTCCCAAAAATTAACTTAATAGAGCTTCAAATTATTCAAGCCATGTTCAATTCAATCAATTTTTAATATTCATTATATTGGAGTACAAATAGTTTAATTTAATCGAAGTCAAAAATTTTGTTAACATTTCCTCAAATTAAAATTGTTACCCAAACAATTTTTCTAGAGAAAACTATCATTAATTTTCTTTTGTTTAAAAGAAAACTAATTACCAGGATAACTATAACATTCTTATGGCAATAAATATTACATCAGTGACTAATTAGTTTGGATAAACTTTTGTAATTGTAATTCACTCATACAAATTTTAATATAATAAATAGATTAAATAAATTATTCCGTTAATAAATGAAATGGTTAATTCCTGATACCATTAGTGTTTAATAATATACAGGGTGTTTCATTATATTTTGCACCCAATAACAGAAGTTTGCTAAGTGTTAATTTATACCAAAGTTAATAGAAGGGAAGTCAAGACAATGCCTTAATATTAATATTAGAGAATCCACACAAGATTACATCTTTTTATTACTGTTTTCCTGTCATATATTCTATACCTAGATAAAGGAATACCATGTCCACGTGGTGTAAGAGATGGTGTAAGAGATGGGCGAAAAGTACATCAAAAGTACTTAGGTACTAAGAACAAGTACTCGTAAATCAATGTACTTGATGTAATTGCCCAAGTACTCAAAGTACAAATACCGAGTACATTTACTATAGAATTTGAAAACTAATAGTTTATACTGTTAATTCCGATGGTACAACATTACAGTGACTCATTTATCTGATAGTACATCATACAGTGACTCTTTTCTCTGATAGTACATCATACAGTGACTCTTTTCTCTGATAGTACAACATTACAGTGACTCATTTATCTGATAGTACATCATTACAGTGACTCTTTTCTCTGATAGTACATCATCACAGTGACTCTTTTCTCTGATAGTACATCATCACAGTGACTCATTTATCTGATAGTGCATCATACAGTGACTCTTTTCTCTGATAGTACATCATCACAGTGACTCTTTTCTCTGATAGTACATCATCACAGTGACTCTTTTCTCTGATAGTACATCATCACAGTGACTCATTTATCTGATAGTACATCATACAGTGACTCTTTTCTCTGATAGTACATCATCACAGTGACTCTTTTCTCTGATAGTACATCATCACAGTGACTCTTTTCTCTGATAGTACATCATACAGTGACTCTTTTCTCTGATAGTACATCATCACAGTGACTCTTTTCTCTGATAGTACATCATCACAGTGGGTCATTCATCTGATAGTACATCATCACAGTGACTCTTTTCTCTGATAGTACATCATCACAGTGACTCTTTTCTCTGATAGTACATCATCACAGTGACTCATTTATCTGATAGTACATCACACAGTGACTCTTTTCTCTGATAGTACATCATCACAGTGACTCTTTTCTCTGATAGTACATCATCACAGTGACTCTTTTCTCTGATAGTACATCATACATTGACTCTTTTCTCTGATAGTACATCATCACAGTGACTCTTTTCTCTGATAGTACATCATCACAGCGACTCTTTTCTCTGATAGTACATCATCACAGTGACTCTTTTCTCTGATAGAAATCATCACAGTGACTCTTTTCTCTGATAGTACATCATCACAGTGACTTTTTTCTCTGATAGTACATCATCACAGTGAATCTTTTCTCTGATAGAACATCATCACAGTGACTCTTTTCTCTGATAGTACATCATCACAGTGCTATTTTCTCTGATAGTACATCATACAGTGACTCTTTTCTCTGATAGTACATCATCACAGCGACTCTTTTCTCTGATAGTACATCATCACAGTGACTCTTTTCTCTGATAGAAATCATCACAGTGACTCTTTTCTCTGATAGTACATCATCACAGTGACTCTTTTCTCTGGTAGTACATCATCACAGTGGGTCATTCATCTGATAGTACATCATCACAGTGACTCTTTTCTCTGATAGTACATCATCACAGTGACACTTTTCTCTTATGGTACATCATCACTGTGACTCTTTTCTCTGGTAGTACATCATCAAAGTGACTCTTTTCTTTGATAGTACATCATCACAGTGAATCTTTTCCTTGATAGTACATCATAACAGTGACTCTTTTCTTTGATGGTACATCATCACAGTGACTCTTTTCTTTGATAGTACATCATCACAGTCACTCTTTTTTCTGATAGTACATTATCACAGTAACTCTTTCCTCTGATAGTATATCATCACAGTCACTCTTTTCTCTGATAGTACATCATCACTGTGACTCTTTTCTCTGATAGTACATCATCATAGTGACTCTTTTCTCTGATAGTACATCATCACAGTGACTCTTTTCTCCGATAGTACATCATCACAGAGCAAGCGTTTGGCAAATATTGGTTGCGATATCTAGGGATCATAAAATAATAATAGGCATTGTACTTCAATTGGTCAATATAGCTCATGTACATGATTGTAATTCAGAATATATAAAATATCATATTCACATAAAATTATACAATGTTTTAATTTCGATTCTACTGTTTGACAAATAATTTTCCAACATGTTGGACCTCTTATGGCTCTTCACACTCTAGGTTTTAGTGTTTGACAACACTAAAATCGAACAGTTTTTATCCAGTTTGTTTGTGTGTACGTAAATACATTTCTAGATGGGAAAAAGATTCAATTTTACAGAGGTTACAGTATAGTTTATAAAAGATACATTAACGATACTTTCATACTTTTACTTTTTAGGCACAGTTCTCACATTACAAAATTTCTAAAATATTTAAATTCTCAACATCCTAATATAAAATTCACTTGTGAGACTGAAATTGATTCCAAATAAAATTTCTTAGACGTTTTGATAAGTAGAGAAAATGATAAATTTATTACTTCTGTATATCGCAAGAAAACGTTCACTGGCCTTGGTATGAAATTTAATTCTTTTATTCCTTTCAGTTTTAAACTCAACATTGTTTCATGTTTACTTCATAAGGCCTTTAGTATTTTCTCTAATGTAACGTTGTTTGAAAATGAATTGTCTTATCTTATGGAATATTTTTTGAAAAATAAGTTCACAAACAAAATTATAGATAGTATGTTTAGGAAGCCCATAGATAATTTTTATAATCCACCTCCTTCTAAAATAACTTGTTCTAGGAAACCAATTTAGGTCAAGTTAGAATATTTAGGCCATTATTCCAATGTCCTCAAACGTAAATTAACATCTTTAATTAGTAACTTTTATCCTCAGAACGATCCCAAATTCATTTTTAATTCTCCTAACACTATTGGCAATATGTTTAAGTTTAAAGACAAACTCCCACCTTTACTTGTTTCCAACGTCATTTATAAATTCACTTGCGGACAGTGCTCCGCGGCCTACATTGGCGAGACAAGGAAACAATAATTTATAGGTTCGAGTTTGTCAACACAGAGGGGTTTCCATCAGAAACCCCTTTACTGTTTCATCCAATCAAGAAAATAGCAAAATTTTAAACCTTTCATATGATAATAACCATCAGATTTCGGAAAATGATTTCAAAATTTTATCAACCTGCAATAGTTACAATTCAAGGACATTGGAATTAATTTTTATTAAAGAACAGAAGCCCTAATTAAATTCACAAGGGGTTTCTACAGAATTATTTATTATAAAATAATTTATTTCTTTTATATGTTGATAGTTTTTTACTGAGTTCATTTATTTGTTTATTTAATTAATTGTAACATTAGTGATATTTATTCATTTATGTATCCTAGATAGGAGAATTTTGTATTTATGTAGTAGATTCAAGATATATTTAGGTTTTCCTGAGGATGATTTTTTGAAAAAATTGGAAGCTTGAAGAAATATGGCCTTTTTATTACAACCCTTGTTTTCTCTTCATTATTTAAATGATTTTAACAAAGGAATAAATTCGTTACTTCTTAATTTTTAACTCTGAATCTACAGGTAATTTTAATTTTTATGCTTCCAGATTATACAATTACATAAGTACTGTATGGTAAATTTTTAGGTTATAATGACATTATACTTCGCAATAAATATAATCGATGAAAAGTAAATATTACAATGTGCATTGAAATTTGCTCAATACAATAGATAAAATATCTATATGGTAAAGTAGCTGTCCGCATGGAAGTTGTCCGTACACCGTATTTATGATATTACAGCAATTACAGTTGTAGTCTGATTGTATCTAACATGGTTGCCGAAAACTAATTTGCCGAAACCAAATTCTCCGAAAACTAATTCACCGAAAAGGATTCTTCGAATACGAATTTGCCGAAACCCAAATCTGTCTAAAACGGATTTGCCGAAGTGAGGCTTTGCCGAAAGACAAATTTACCGAAAGACTTATTTAAAACAAAATGTAAAATTACACAAAAGTTACAGAAAGAAATTAAACAACGAATCATAACCCTTAGTTACACTAAATGATCCTTATTCTATCTCTTCGTTAATCATTGTAACTGCTAATCTATAAACCACTAATGATTCTTTGTCTTTTTTCTTATTTTAAAGACGTCCAAGCTTTATTCAGTTAGTATCAGTAAGTCAGCTTTGGGTGTTTGTTATATTTCTTTAATTTCAGCATTGGCTTGTTTTTAGATTGTGTGTTACTAAAGTGTTCATTCATTTTTTGTGAATATTCCATGTTTACTGCTTTATTTTGATGCAGTGATGTTGTATATCTATTTATTTTCTCCTAATGTAATGTTTAGAGATACACCGATATCAAATTGTTAGCCGATTAGCTTTATATGCCTGCTATGCATATGAATCATAGGTAGGCATTTTAACTCATTTTTATATTATATTTACATAGGTTTTTACGATCTTTATGAGTAGGGATGTGACAATATGCAGCATAAAATATGCATATTTTTAACGCGATATGCAGCATATCATAAGACTATTTCCGCATATAATATGCAAAAAGTCAATGTGCATATATGCTGAACCAAAATGCATATTGGAAATATGCATATAATATGCAAAAAGTCAATGTGCATATATGCAGAACCAAAATGCATATTGGAAAAATGCATTTTATATGCCAGAAATTATTCAATATATAGTGTGCATATTATATGCTCATAGTTAATTACGGAAATTAAAATTATGTTAATCTGTATATAGTTATGTTTTGATTGTAACTGTACTTTGGTGGTCTGAATGGAGATTACAATAAATCGAAGGTGTAAAACAAAAAAACAAAATATTTTTGCGTCTAAATGTTTAACGTTTGAAAAGAAAATATAACAAAGGTGTTTTAAATTTAGATTTCTTTAATGGTAAGTCAATTTAAAACATACACATTCAATTTCAAACAGTGGAATCACACTTTATTGTTAAATGGTATTTCAGGTTTTCAAAAGTGAATTTCCTTCTATTATCTGCTTATGTAGTTTGTACTGGAAAAACAACCGTTCTACATCACAAGAAAGAAGAGGAGCAAATGTTTCCTTCAGCCAAATTCAGTCTTCTTAACTATCCTACATTCAAATATCACATTCCGTTCATTACTTTAGTCATGCCTCGAAAATTATAAACCATCTTGTTAGACCAGCAGTTACCTCTAAAGGTTTGTCAGCTAAAAGCAGCAACACTAAGTTTTTAATTGATAAATTTGAACCGTTATGTGTTTAATTACTTTAATAAATTATATACCTACGTGCTATTAGTTTGGATATTTTTAGATTAGTACAACTCTCTAAAATAATTGTATCCATTTATTTATCAATTACAACTAATATTTACTAAATACCAAGTGTTATATAAATTTATTAATACATTTGTAGTTTCAATATTCCATCTACAAACTTTTTAAATTTGAATAATTAGTTTGATAAAATATACTTGGATCCACAGTTAAAATCAGTTTCTATGCAGGGATCCCAGAAGAAAACGGCATAGGTTAGACATTTACATGTTAAAAATTGGCCAAGAAGTGCATATTTCTCGGTTAGCATATATGCACACGTGCATATTATATGCTCTTGATATATATGCAGAGAACTGCATATATGCAATATGCACAATGTCACATCCCTATTTATGAGACAGGATTATACATCCATGGAGGTATTCATATTTAGATTGCTCCCTAAGTTGCAAGTGCAATACCTATGAAATAGTATAACCTATTTACATCAAAAACTAGGATAACTTTAATGATATAGGGAAAATATTTCTCTTATTTAAAATCATGCACATGAGTCAGGGAAAATCCTTATTTAAATATCATAATGAAATCATTAATGGATAGAGATACTGCCTAATTTACAATAAAGTAATATTTAAATCGTGTCATGATAGCTCCCAATCGCATATTGGTTAATATAGGTGTTACATAGGGTTATGATAAACTACTCTAGAGAGAAGAAGTGTTGCAGCGATTGCAGGACACTAAGGAAGACGGTGTAAAACGTTATTTTGTTTCAGTTATATCATTTCTCCATTAAATTTTGTTTCAGTTATATCATTTCTCCATTAAACTGACGCTAGATTGCCAGTCGCGTGGCCCAAAAATAAGGATTTTAGCGTCCCGCAAGACGTGATATTATTTTGGCCACTGACTCACCACTTGAGGTGTTATTAGTATAGGATACTCTATCACTTTCATTTCTAGTCTGATTGTATCTAAGATACTATATCACTTTCATTTCTAGTCTGATTGTATCTAGGATACTATATATCTTCCATTTAAAGTTTGAAATGTCTAAAATGATAACGAAGAAAACAGTAAGAGTCATGCATATGACTGTGTTATCTACGAGCATGATAACAATAATGTTTAAATGAATAAAAGTTACCAAACTATAAGGGAAATTACGTGAAACAAACCAGAAATGATTGGATAGAAGATCACGTTAAATTTATTAGAAAATTCATATTAGATGTGAAATTGAGTAAGATGGAGAACGCAGAAAAGCTACTGAGTGTCTAAACTGTCTATTATCCGAAACAAAGGATTACTTAGCCTCAGTCTTTTATATATTTGAATGTATATAGATTAATTTATAGTAATGAGTTAACCAAAGAAACGTAACCAAAATATGTTATTCATAAAGTCGATTTAATCTGACATCTATATTAATTTAGTATATTTCTTGACAGAAATTTTCCTAATTCATATGGCGATTATAAAAATATAAACTGAAGTTTGTAGCTAATATTCTGAAACTTTATTGATTTATCATTATATTAATTTGGCACATGACGACATTGAAACTTTTCTTATATATAAATTTTTTGTTTGTTCAAATAAACTTTTTGTGTTTGTATGGTTCTTTCGTAGTCCATTGGTAAGAACTAACACTATTTCTTGTTTACGGATATATCTTCCTGAAAGAGAACGTTCGGTGCAAAGTAAAAGAGGGAACAACAATAAGATTCGAGGGTTAGATCTAGACACCTTCTCAGATAAAGATAGGAAATAGAACAATGAGGGGTAGAACGCAGCTACGTAATAAATAAGTAAGAGTGTTGCCTTACCTTGACAGCTCTAGTTTGTAACAGGTTACGTTGTCCTTTCTGTGATTGCCATTGCAAGCCTTGCAGAACTCATTGCGTGCAGAACTGAAAAATAGAATTTTCGACAGTTATAAAAGACCACACGCAATTACATTAATTAATGAAATTTGAGCTAAGATAAATTGTGTTTGACGGCAATGAACGACCATACACAATTAGAATTAATAAATATTTTTCTCTATAATATGTAGTTGGTAATATTTATGGGAGTTCATTTCACGATTTCATAACGAATATTGATTTCCTTAATTTTTGTGTCGGGTAGTAGAGGAGAAAACTGAACAGCCATCATAATAACACTAATGTTTTCGTGTTGATTTGTTGTTGTGAGATAAAATGCAGTGGTCATACTTAGATAAATGCGAGTGAAATAGATAGAACACATTAGTTGAAGTTTTATAAATACTCTCGCGTTACAATGTCACAGTGAGAGAAAACGGTATGAGTAATGTAAGATGGTGCTAGAAAAATTGCCACAGGAAAGATTGCCACTGGAAAAACTGCAACTTGGAAAACTGTCACTGTGGGAAAACTGCCACTGTGAATATTGCCACTGTGGGAAAACTGTCACTGTGGGGAAACTGCCTCTGTGAATATTGTCACTGTGGGAAAACTGTCACTGAGGGGAAACTGTCACTGTGGGAAAACTGCCACTGTGAATATTGTCACTGTGGGAAAACTGCCACTGTGAATATTGTCACTGTGGGAAAACTGTCACTGTGGGAAAACTGCCACTGTGAGAAAACTGCCACTGTGGGAAAACTGCCATTGTGGCAAAACTGCCACTGTGGGAAAACTGCCACTGTGGGAAAACTGCCATTGTGGCAAAACTGCCACTGTGGGAAGATAGCCACCGGGAAGATTGCCACCGGGAAAACTGCCACTGTGAAAATTAACACTGTGGGAAAACTGCCACCCGGAAAATTGCAACTATACATAAATAAATTCATATTGACTTTTTTTTCGAAAATCATAGGTATTGAATGCAATGTTGATCAGAATTTAATGGTAGCCTGTAAATTACTCGAAAACAATTGCTCGAATGATCAATTGTTCGAATGATCGATAATCGTTCAGATAATATAAAATAAATGAAATACAGTTATTATTAATTAATAATTAGAAACAAGGACGGTTAGGTGCAGTTAATCGAAGGGATTTCACTTCATGATTTTCTGACTTTCGACAATATTTATCTAATTAACAATTGCTCAAATAATCAAATTCCGAATAGTCTATTGCTTATTGTAAAAGAAGAGGAAAAGTCAACCAGATAATGGCTACCAAAAAGAGAAAAATTATAAAGTGGCGTGATTACCAGTGGTCGTGTTAAATGTGTCGGAAAAACCCGCAACCTCCTGCTAACGGCAGTTCCCATAGCCCTAGTTGCTAAAACCTAACAACCCTAACCTAGTCCTAGGAACATCTCGTCAGAGCTCAGAGAAGCTAATATTGGCTGACAAAAAAACAAAAATTGTACTACCCAGAATAGATGCAGTACTCTTGTTCAATAAAAATAAGAAAATCAGGAAGATTTTAATTTAACAACAGTATTAATATAGATAGTAATTAGCGATTAAAAATATGAAATGCAGTTCTTATAAATTACTAATTAGAAACCAGGATGTTTATGTGCAGCTAATTGAAGTGGTCCAACTTCATGAATAACTTACTTTTATCAAATTGGACATTGTGAGCAATTTGATCATTCGAGAAATTGATCATTCGAGCAATTGTATATTCGCTGAATTGTTCGTTCGAGAAATTGTCTTTCGAGCAATTGTCTTTCGATCAATTGTTCATTCGAGCAATTGTTTTTCGAGCAATTGTTTTCGAGCAATTTACCTAGAACTGAATTTAATATTTAAGAAATTTTACAATGTGTACATCTCATTTTGACAAGATATACGATCTAAGTGAATTCTTCCGTCGGTGGGTGTGTTGATACGCAATTAATTCTTAGCTTAATGTGTTCAATTGTTCGCTGAAGAGATTAAACCAGTAATAAATAAATCTTGTTGCATTAGTTTCAATAATAAATCTTTTTTTTTTTTGCATTATATTTTCAATAATGAATAAAAATATTGCTACATTAATTTCACGATAAACAACAAAACATGTTGCATCAGTTTCCCAATAAATAGTTACGTCTTAGACAATAAAAGTCAAAGAATTTCAGTAACTCAAATCAATTATAGTCATTAAATTATGCTTAAATATTTCAAACTGAAATGTGCCTCTCAGGCTCATTGATCCATAGTAAATAGATAGAAAAGTATACTAAGTTGCAAACTCATTGACGGTGAACTTGATTCCGGTCTTCAAAATCTATGTAAACAAATGACGTCACACAAAATCAGATGAAGTAATGTCAAAATGAGAATTATATATAGGTGCAGCAAGTAAATAGATAGAATATGTCAATAAACAACATGTTTCGTTAGCTTCAAGTACCTAGATAACTATTATATATTTAATACCAGGCTGGCACTTATAAGTTGGCTTATTTGCAAACTTGTAAATTGTAAGGTACCTAGTAACCTATTGTATTTACAATGAAGCACTTGAATGACCATAATCTAACATACAAACCTGATTGCATATGGTAAAATGATATTTTAAGCACAATTTGACGAATGAAATTTTCAATAAAAATTCTTATTTAATCAGATAAATGCAAATATATCTTAGACCATTCAGTCACCTTTACTTTAATGGAGATTTTGAAGGCTATTAAGTTGAAAAATATATGTGAATAGAGTGTAAAACGTGATAAAATAAATATTTTATTTAAGTTAATTTCCATGAAAATGCACATTCAACTCAATAATAGCACAATTTGTATTTGAAAATTACTAGTGTGACGTCACTCTTTTTAATCGATGTTACGTCCGTGTAATATTTTTGGATGTTCCAATATTGTACTTAGTATACTTTCTATTTATTTACTATGCATTGATCGTTCCATGGTTGAATAGTTTTCTTTAACTTTTCAATGAAAGAAGAAAGCACAGTGAACATTTTCTTTACATAAGATTCGAATACTTTTGTATTCAGTTCGTTACTTTTTCGTAGAGTAAAATATTTTTTCAGTTTGTTAATATATTTTATAGTAGCAATTTCTTCAGTGGCAATTTTCCGGGTGGCAACCTTCCCACAGTGGCAATTTTTCCAATGGCAATCTTCCCAGTGGCAATTTTCCCATAATGGCCGTTTTCGCGGGGGCAATCTTCCCAGTGGCAATTTTCCGCGCACGATGTAAGATAAATTCAATCCACTTGTCCGCACTTCTCGTGAAACTTTAATTAAATAGAAAAAGAATCCTATGGTGCTTAGGCGGTGCTGAGCTCTGTGTGTTATTTAGTCTTGGTTGGCAGTAGACACGTTGCACTCCGCCAGAGAACTTGGTATCTTCTATGTCAGTATTTATTTTATCTAGGTTTTTATTTTGTCAAATTGTGTCTTTATTAGAATTTGCTTTTAGTAAATTGATCATATTTTAATTAAAGAACACGAATTGCTGTTGGTAGAAGTCTTAAGAGAATAAAGTGAATGTCTGTCAACACTTTTCCTGTATCCCTGAGAATAAATTTTCCAAAATAAAATTGTAACGTGTGCTAACTGAATAAATTCCCATTGTAGTAAATTAAGGAAAATGAATATCTTAGCAAGTAAAGTCTCTTTGACGCAAGTTAATAAGCTACTAACAGATATTTGACTTAGGAGATCAACAGCACAGAACATTGAATAGAAGAAGAAGTGTAGAAATCACTATATTACTCTTGAGTGCCGTTTACAGTGACGTCACTTCAACTAGAGCCACTCAGCCAATCAGAGGCTTCGTTTCACCAGTTCTGTTTGAGTCCGTATTTTGAATGCGTATTACAACCGAAATGGTGTCAATTTGTGTGTGTTGCAAAGAAGATTAGTTTATTATTGCTTAGTAGCTGGGCTATAGAATATAGATAATCGTGTACTTATTTGGTAGGAAGATATGACTCCCAGCAAAGATAATGAGCTGAGGTAGAATGCACGCTCAAACTGTTTTCGAGAGAGTGTTTACAGTGACGTCAGCGATCAATGGACGTGATTGGTTGAAATTTTACGACTGGGTACACCATGTGTACACGTTCGATCTGAGCTTCTTCTTATTCAATGTTCTGTGATCAACAGCGTCTTTCCTTTCTTATCAAAGAAAATGGTTATCCATAGGGGAGACTATAACATAAAGTACGAAGTACTTATGAGCTCACTCAACATGATTAGAATTCTTCTACGTATGACTATAAACACAGAATACACTGTATACTCAGAGTTCAAATTATTTTGCCCGAATAGCTCCTAGCTACTATAATGGGCTTGATGATATTAATTATTTGTATATATTGGTTTGAATTCGAAAAATGTATACATCCTTTTTTTTATGTGATCGAACTTGTAATCTTTTTAATATCTTCAATAAGCTTTATTATTATTATTTTATCATTTCAAAAAACTGACCTGAGTTTGACTGCCCTGGTAGCTCCCTCATTGTCAGATATGAAGTTTTTGTCGCTTAATTTGTCCACCAAATATTTGGCTTCAGAATCAGTGAGAGAACACCTCGCTAGAAACAGCTCATTGAACCTGTTACGAAGAAACACCCAATAACTATTAACAATCATTACGAGTAGTTCACACCGTAATAATCTGTAAGTAAACTAATTTCAGGGATTTAGTGAATGTTTTTTTATTAAATCTAGAAAAGTTACAAACTTGTTGAAATTTAAAATATTTACATACACCTAAATTAACACATGATAAGAAAATGCTAAAGTAACCAAAAATTATAAAAACTATAATATTACAAAATAATACACCTTTTCAATGGTATATTTCATGAATATTTTCACTTATTGTTTGTAGAGAAAATACCTGCTTAATTATTTAAAAAAAATCTAATTTTTGCATTTAAATATATTAATTAATTTATTAATTATTAATTTAATAAATATACTAATTATATCTGCAATGATTTAACTTATATATTAGATTTTATTTTTCTTTATTTGCATCTGAATGATAACTGTAATAATTAAACACCAGACTCTATAAATTATAGGTCTCTTCACTATATGTATGACAATGATGATAATATTTATTGTAATATACATAGAACTCAAGCCTCTATATAAGTAAAAAAAACTGTAGTTATTAACTGTAGTTATCAACTGTAGTTATTAACTGTAGTTATTAACTGTAGTTATTAACTGTAGTTATTAACTGTAGTTTTTAACTGTAGTTATTTACTGTAGTTTTTAACTGTAGTTATTTACTGTAGTTTTTAACTGTAGTTATTTACTGTAGTTATTAACTGTAGTTATTTACTGTAGTTAGTAACTGTAGTTATTAACTGTAGCTATTAACTGTAGTTAATAACTGTAGTTAATAACTGTAGTTATTAACTGTAGTTATTAACTGTAGTTATTAACTGTAGTTTTTAACTGTAGTTTTTAACTGTAGTTTTTAACTGTAGTTATTAACTGTAGTTTTTAACTGTAGTTATTAACTGTAGTTATTAACTGTAGTTATTAACTGTAGTTATTAACTGTAGTTATTAACTGTAGTTATTAAATGTAGTTATTAAATGTAGTTATTAACTGTAGTTTTAACTGTAGTTTTTAACTGTAGTTATTAACTGTAGTTATTAACTGTAGTTATTAACTGTAGTTTTTAACTGTAGTTTTTAACTGTAGTTATTAACTGTAATTTTTAACTGTAGTTTTTAACTGTAGTTATTAACTGTAGTTATTAACTGTAGTTATTAACTGTAGTTATTAACTGTAGTTATTAACTGTAGTTATTAACTGTAGTTATTAACTGTAGTTATTAACTGTAGTTATTAACTGTAGTTATTAACTTTAGTTATTAACTTTAGTTATTAACTGTAGTTATTAACTGTAGTTATTAACTGTAGTTATTAACTGTAGTTATTAACTGTAGTTATTAACTGTAGTTATTAACTGTAGTTATTAACTGTAGTTATTAACTGTAGTTATTA
Source organism: Caprella mutica (assembly GCA_947561585.1). NCBI lineage: Eukaryota > Metazoa > Arthropoda > Malacostraca > Amphipoda > Caprellidae > Caprella > Caprella mutica. The sequence continues at coordinate 131,105 of CANNZV010000936.1, read as the reverse complement.
ACTGTAGTTATTAACTGTAGTTATTAACTGTAGTTATTTATTTTAGTTATTTATTTTAGTTATTAACTTTAGTTATTAACTTTAGTTATTAACTTTAGTTATTAACTTTAGTTATTAACTTTAGTTATTAACATTAGTTATTAACATTAGTTATTAACTTTAGTTATTAACTTTAGTTATTAACTTTAGTTATTAACTTTAGTTATTAACTTTAGTTATTAACATTAGTTATTAACTGTAGTTATTAACTTTAGTTATTAACTTTAGTTATTAACTTTAGTTATTAACTTTAGTTATTAACTTTAGTTATTAACTTTAGTTATTAACTTTAGTTATTAACTTTAGTTATTAACTTTAGTTATTAACTTTAGTTATTAACTGTAGTTATTAACTATTGTATAATAAGTGAAATATATTTAGCAGAAACTATTTCTCGTTGTTTTGATATAAAAAATACAGTTCATTGGTACAGACGAGGTACGTCATAAGGTAACTACATGCCAGTAATCACCTCCCGATGTGAAATGTAAATCGGGAAGAATTACCTTTGTATAAGCAACCTTTTCAACAGCCAACATTCACGAATGGTTAACTTGTAACAATTTGTAATCACGGGAAAGGTGAAAGTCAACCATGGAAATATTAGTTCATTTGAAGATTGTTAATTGGTGTATTTCAATGAGAAATTTATATAACATTTGCTAAGATTTTGATGCTGAGGTCATGCAACAATGCTCATTGATTGGCAACGAATAAAATAATGGAATGGAGTTGTGGCCAATAAGATGTACCTAATCGAAGTAAACTTTTCACTATCGAATGATTTTTCCATTTACACCAATGGTATTTTATGAAAATTTCTTCATGAAAAAATATTGCTCCTCTCAATTTTATTTTGTCACATTCAAAATATCTACAAAATATGATGTAATATAATTATGTAAATTAGAAACAATAATAGTTGCCTTTCCACTGTAACTGAACAAATGAACAGAAAAAATGTAGGCAAATAGACCCACTGAAAATCAGCTCTGGGACAATAAATTAAAGGCCCCATGAATACTGGTAGGTACTGTCCTAACGGTAGCGAAAGGATTAGAATGTAGATTGTAACTTACATTTTGTTATACTATCATTATGAACCTTTATTCAAATTAATTTCATAATTCAAATTTTTCTCTCAATATATTCTTTATCAGACAAAATACAGAAAATTAAAGACAAATAATGAAATATAATATAAATTACTCTTTTTATTTGTTGAGTAAGTCAGTATTTTTATATCATGATTGTCATTCATTAGTCCTCTTTACACGGCAATAGATGAAACACTATTGTTCACTATAGTTTCAATCACTCACGTTTTGGAGTTCTGTGCAGAGTCTCTTGGCGCTAAACTGCAAATCATTTCGCAGACTTGCTCTTGACAATGGGCTGGTATATCAGTGATGCGGAGATCTGGAGGATCACCATCGCTACTACGAGGCAATGGCTTCTTTTCACCAGGGGTGAAATTATCACAGAACTTGAAGGTGAGAACTGTAGAAAAGATAAACAAAGCTAATAGTAAGATATTTTAGTAAATTCCTGTTTAATGTTAAGAAAAATGAAACTATATTCGTTGCCATAAAACTTACCGCAAATTGTACAATATTTGAAAAATTTGCTTCTAATGATAATATTACAAGTAATAATCAATGTCTATGTTAATATAAAAGGCGAATATAGATATAATTAAACTTACTAAGAAAACACAGAATAAATAATACCTCTCAGGTTATTGGTGAGGACAAAATATTTCTCATTTATAAACATTCATTTATTTCAAAAAGTACTAATTAATTATTAGTATTTTATTTATATATTATATAGAGAAACATGTATCTTATACCATTACTAGAAACTCTTAAAAGAACTTAAACACATCTTGTAAATACTGATGTAAACACTTACTACCGTTTGTAGATCATATAACAATTTTGTAATATACAATGTTTATATTAAAATAATGAATGTTTACTAGTTACTAAAATAAAAATCAAAGAAAAACAATAAGTGTGAAAGAAATAAAATGTCATATGACTAAGAATTTATTTAGACAATGTATAGCAATATTCATGTAACACTAAAATGAATAATAACACTTATAATACTAAACAATATTCAATTAAAAAACATAAATCAACATCATAACACACGAATATTATAAATAATATATTTCGTCAAACAGGATCTTAATCTCATTAACATTTTGAATATTGTATTGATACACAAACAAACTCATTATAGAACTCACATGGGTAGAAATGTTTTCTCTCCAATATCTTCAGTTTGTGACTCATTGCAAAGGGACAGCTGATGTAGGGGTAAGAGTTACTCTCCAATTTACTGACAATAACACCGAGACTGAACTCAGTATCCAAGAAGATCTTGATCATTCTTATGCTGCACCTGAAGAAATGAATGAACGAAAACATCGTAACAATAATGAAAATAGAAAGTTACGAATGTTAGGAAACAAATAGAAACTGTTGTAAATAGTTTTAAATTGATGGTATGGAAAGTTCTGAGTTTTAGATTAATATAAGGCTTTTACATTGCTTAGTCTCCAACTGATAAATTAACATGCATTTGTGGAGAGGAAAATTTAGGGGAAATTATCTTTAAAACGTAGCAACTTAAATTAAAAAAATAACTTATCACCTTTGTCAATAGTTTATAATATCTAAGAAAATAATTACGAAGTTCTCCAAGAATCAACTTAATTATGATTAAAAAGCATGAAAACTTAGCATTAAAAATATTCATTTAAAGTAACAATATTTTATCAATAATTTGTTAATTTTTTAAAATAATTAATATATTTAGTCTGCTATATTTACCTAAGTTTTTTCAGTTTCACAAAGAATTCTTCCTTCAAAGCTTTGTATTCGTCATGACTTTGTCTCATGTTCAGCGCCAAGGATTTCGCCTCGGCAATGTTCATGTCGTCGGTTTCCATCTTCGGTTTGTTTTGAGCATAAAGCAGTGCTTCCACTAGTGAATCCAGGTGGATAAACTTATCCACAGAGAAACTTGGATTAGAAGCTATGGCTGATGACAACATCTCTATGATCAGCTTGCTACATTCAGTATCAGATATCAAGTCCAAGCAGAATTGATAATCTGGCTGAACATCCTTAGCCATGATCTCTGACATAGCAAGCGATATCTTCTCCAACTGGCCAGTAGAATGCAGTTTCAGTATGAGGAAGCGAAACACATTCTGAAATCTGTGGATGGGGAAGAAGGAAACAAAATATGGTTGGTGAGTAAAATTGAGGAAGCAAAAACAATTTAATAATCATACTCTAAGATTCTGACCTGAAGATTCAAAGGTATATTTAAACGAATTTATAGTAGGGTAAATTACGAATAATCGGTCAGTTCCACATCTTCGGTCATATAAGATAATAACAATTCATATATTATGAATAATAATAATAATTTTATTATAATTTTAATTGATATCAATGATATTTCAATTTAATTCCATTGTTGAATTATACCTGTAGGTATCATGGATAAAAATAAAATTTGAATTAAATAATTACTATTTTGTCGCTTTTTCTTATATGACCGATTATGTGGAACTGACCGATAATTCGTAAATCACCCTATAGAAATTCTTGATCATTATATTAGATTAAAACTTCGAATATATTTATTATTATTATTATTATTTATTGAGATTGTTCTCCAGATCTTTTCTATTTTTTTGTTATGTAACTTAGGTTAATTAACAGCGAGCTGATTTGCATCAATATCATTATAGACTTGATATTATTGTACCTATATGATTGTTCTAATATTAACATCTCATTTTTTCGATCATACCAAAGGCTAATCAAAATTATAATAAGAGTATATTCTGTCAGTCTGTCCGTCACATTAACCATGCTACTCGAGCGTGAAAATATCAATAGATTAAAAATATTGTCATTTCTGACACGATTACCTATAAAGTAGGTACCTGTTCTTCATCCGTTTAGAATTCAATTAATATAATAGGCTTATATTTAAATTGCAAAACGGATATTTATTTGTTTAGTATTCATTTAAATATTAACATTAGCGTGACCCAAGACACTGTCACAAATTTTAATAACTTTTTCTTTATAATTATCCTAGTGTTCGAACAGAGAGATGAACAGTTATCTTATTATAGTACTGGTTTGGATATATTGAACTAAAAAAAATAATATTTACCTTTCGATTTTGTTTTCCATCGGAAGAGGCGAGAGATCCAGCAAATCAATAAATTCTTGTTTCGAAAGAAGATCTATAACATTTTTCAATTTCTTCTCTATCCATTCTGAACATATATATTCATGAATAGAGAAGTGTATGAAGGAATAGGTTTTGTCGTGAAGTATGTTATCATGAATGTCAGGTAACAGGACATTCTCAAGCAGATTGTCCATGTCACTGACATTGGAACTCTCGCTTTTACAAGATGCTTTCAATTTTCCATACTCTTCCTTACCGAAAACATTTTTACCGAGTCCAATTAGGTGCAGACAGTGTTCGCAAATTATATCCATGATAGTATCTGCTGAATCAGAAGCTCCTTGTTTGGCTAACTTTTGTGTTATTCCATCAAGAAGTTGTTTGTAGATTCCTCCGAATACTGCAACTTCATTCATCATTCCTGATTTATTTTCAAGTGTCTTATAGAGAGTACAAAAGAATGCTAACAACAATGGAGTGTTGAAGACATCTTTGACCTTCTGGTTGAGATTGCAGAACGCTATAACTGCCTCTTCCTTATTCACAGGGTTAAGCTGCTCTCCGTAGCTCCTAATAAGCTCAGTTTGTTCATTCTGATCATGTATATTTTCAATAGACATTAATTTATACTCCAAACTTCTGTTGTCCAAATCCTTCGTTAGTTCATTGGCAGCTTTGATTCTGCTTGATATGATGCATGAAGCATTTGTACTATTTCTGCAGAATTCGATGACAGAGTTAGTGAGTTCTCTTGATCGTTTATTTGCTTCATCGTATCCATCTATGAGGAAAATGACTCCGTTAATTAATCTAATTGAATCAAGAATTTCGTCTTTGTCAAAATTAATAAATATCTTAGACAGTAAAGCTCTAAAATATCCCTCTAAATCAATATATTTATCATTTTGGCAGGTGATCAGAAGGGCCAATTGATAATTGTCAGAGCTCTCAAATTTCGATGTTTCTCCAAGTATTATTGCCCTATGAAGAGTTTTCATTAAAGTTGTCTTTCCGGATCCCGATCTACCTTCAATTATATTGATTTTTTTAGATAGGTTTGCTAATAATGTACGGCTTTCAAAGTGGGCATTTGAATCGCTTAGGTAGATGTTCTTGAATATCTGTGAAAGATCAACTTTTATTTTACTATATCCCGGCAGAGGAATATATATTAACTTCAGTCCGTCTTTTATTACGGAAATGCCATCTTTGAGAATGAGATCCTTTAGAACTTTTACTCTCGATTCTCTATCGCGTATGATCTCATTGATGTTATCGATTATTGATTCAAATTTTTCATCAGCTCTATTGATCATGTCATCAATTTGGTCCGTAATACCATAGAGAGTACATGCAGCTCTCAGACATTCTCGTATTAGATCCTTTAGCTCGGCAAAAAAACATTGATCGATGATCTCTTTCGGATTGTGGCTAAATGTATTTCGCATTTCTTTTATTTCTTTTAAATGCCATTCAACCGTAGTTTTATCTTTCAGTTTCTCCTCGTGTTCTGGTGTATCAAATATGACTATTTTATCCCGGCAAATTATGGGCAGTATTGCGTACAAGAAAGTAACGTCAAAAGTTTCAAAGGAGCTTTTCTTCAACATTTCTTCGTTACGCTTCTTCCATTTCTTCTCAGCCTTTTTGGTTCCTCCAACGTATTCTGTAATACTGAACGAGTTGAAATATTCTTCAAGTGTTATTCCTGAGGCATTGTTCCATACGATTCCTATAATTTCCAGGAACGGTATGACCGCACAGAAAAAGTTAGCAATACTGTTTCTCAGTATGTAACTATAATCATCTCTCTTCGGCAGGTCAGGCATTATCGTGAAGGCATGAGAAGAGCGACTGATGAGTTGTGCATCTGTGAGGAGAAATATAAATCAAATTATACAAAGCGATTAATTACGCTTAATTTACTAAAACTCTGATTGATGTTTTGATAACCTTATAAGAAGTAATATATTTCATGAATTTTATCACTACTTTGTAGATGCACAGAATAGCATTGAGCTTTAACAAAATATAGTAGAACTCTTATCATGACATATTTTTCCTATGTGCGATAGCGGAAGCTTATCGCTTTGTCTCTCCTTAAACTAAAACATTAAGTTTGTACATATAACATTTATAAGTTTATTAACGCTCATAGGAGGAAGTAACAGTAACATGACGTTATTTCAATGTACTTTGTTTATAGGTATTATCAAAGTAAATAAATAGAAAGTATACTAAATACAATATTGGAACATCCGAAAATATATACTACATGGACGTGACATCGATTAAAACGAGTGACGTCACACTAGTAATTTCCAAATAAAAATTGTGCTATTATTGAGTTGAATGTGCATTTTAATGGAAATTAACTGATATAGAATATTGTTTTTATCACGTTTTACACTCTAATCACAATATTCGACTTAATAGCCTTCAAAATCTCCAGTAGAGTAAAGGTGACTGAAGTACCTAAGACACATTCGCATTTATCAGATTTCATTCGTCAAATTGTGCTTAAAATATCATTTTACTATAAGCAATCTGGTTTATATGTTAGATTATGGTCATTCAAGTGCTTCATTGTAAATACAATAGGTTACTAGGTACCTTACATTTTACAAGTTTGCAAATAAGCCAATTTATAAGTGCCAGCCTGGTATTAAATATATAAAAGTTATCTAGGTACTTGAAGCTAACGAAACATATTGTTTATTGACATATTCTATCTATTTACTTGCTGCACCTATATATAATTCTCATTTTGACATTACTTAATCTGATTTTGTGTGACGTCGGTTGTTTACATAGTTTTTGATGACCGGAATCAAGTTCACCGTCAATGAGTTTGCAACTTAGTATACTTTTCTATCTATTTACTATGGGTATTACCGCTACGTAGTTCAAGAGATTATTATTTGTACATTTCTCTATTATGTCTACTGATATATTTTGCTTTAGAGAAATGAAATAATTTTAATTATTTAAAGGTCACTGATCCATGTTGTCATCAACATTAAGCACATCAGAAGAGTGTCCTTCATTGGGATCATCGCAATACAGTTCACGGATTCATTTCTCTCATCACTCTGAATCTCAAGGAAGTTAATTTACTATCTGAAACCGAGTCTTAATTGAAATTTCACACATGCCGTGGAGCATAGATTTTTTAATGTGCTTATTTAAATGTACATGCAGATTGATAAATTATTATTGATTATTTTTCTTGTGTAAACATGATGAATCTGTATATTTTTAGATCTCGATAAATTTATCATTATCAGTTGAATACCTTTAGATTGGATTGTGAGTTAGAACGAACTTGTATCTCGAATAGTTAAGATTATATAACCCTTGAAAGGAAAAATGTACGAGCTCTCCCGGTTCACCCCTATAATGTTATTGCTGCATTATTTGTGTCAGTTTATTAACTCTATGTTAATCCTATTTCCTGTGTACAATTATAAGTTTAAAAAAATTAAGTTTCTCTTGTGTTTGTCTCACTTTATTCAAATCCTTCTACATATAAACATTGTAGAATCAGTCTGCTACTGTTAGTCGCTCGTGAAGCTTTCACTATACAGGGTGACCCAAAAAAAGTCTACCCAACTTTAAATTCGTATATTTCAACAGCTATTGAAGGAACAGTTAAAACAGATTTATTTCTAGGTTTTAAGAATATTCATATAACTTTTCCTTTTATAAAATATTGACAATATGGAGAAATGTATTTGAGTACAAAAAAGGAATTTAAAATAAATTTTGTTCAACAACTCCTTTTAAAAAATAGAAGAGTTTAACCCAGGTAACAATTGATTGTTCCCGGGATATTCCCGGGTTATCCCCAGCGATATTCCCCTGATATCCCCTTCATTGTTCCCTGAAATATTCCTATTTTACACTTTTCGCGATAAGGAGATATTCCCTTTTGATATCCAGGGGATCTTTATGAGATATTTTATTATTTATTCCCGGAATCTTCCCTGGATATCAAGGGAACAGAAAGGGAATATCAAAACAGTTATCCCCTCATTAACAAGGGAATGAAAATATGAAAGTGAATGGTTATTCCCTCGATATCAAGGGGAACAAGAGGGAATTAAAATATAAATATTCCTAGATTCTTCCCTGGATATCAAGGGAACAGAAAGGGAATATCAAAACAGTTATCCCCTCATTAACAAGGGAATGAAAATATGAAAGTGAATGGTTATTCCCTCGATATCAAGGGGAACAAGAGGGAATTAAAATATAAACATTCTTGGATTCTTCCCTGGATATCAAGGGAACAGAAAGGGAATATCAAAACAGTTATCCCCTCATTAACAAGGGAATGAAAATATGAGAGTGAATGGATATTCCCTCGATATCAAGGGGAACAAGAGGGAATTAAAATATAAATATTCCTGGAATCTTCCCTGGATATCATGGGAATAGAAAGGGAATATCAAAACAGTTATCCCCTCATTAACAAGGGAATGGAGATATGAAAGTGAATGGATATTCCCTCGATATCAAGGGGAACAAAAGGGAATATTCCCTGGATATCTAGAATAGAGGAAGGATATAAAAATAAATAAACCAAAATTAATATTCCCTAGCATATACAGCATGTGTACGTGTTCGTTTGACTTTACATGAATTAGTTGAATGATACATATTGTTATATACTAATTAAATGGAAAGAAATGGAGAAAGAAATGAAGTGATGTTTCCGGGTCTCGAACCAGCACCTTGTTGACTTCAGCTTGCGACGCTAACCACTCGACCATCCTGGACACAGTAGAAGTAAGATTTTTAATGAACTTTATCCAATATAATAACTCAAGTTCATCTTTAGGTTATCATCGATAAATATTGTTTCATATTTCATAGATTTTTTTCTATTATAATAGTTTCTTGTATAATTTTTTGGGATCAACTATTTTTCACTAATTCGGTGAATATTCCCTCGATATTGTTAGTGAATCAACTAAATTTTAGTAATTCCTGGAATATTCCTTCAATATCCTTAGGGGATCAACAAATTTTCTGTAATTGTTGGAATATTCCCTCGATATCAATAGGGAATCGACTAATTATCACTAATTCCTGGAATATTCCTTCGATATCGGAAAGGGATCAAATAGTTTTCATTAATTCCTGGAATATTCCCTTAATATCAATAGGGGATCATCTAATTTTCTCTAATTCCTGGAATATTTCCTTGATATCATTAGGGGATCAAGTAATTTTAATTTATTCTTGGAATATTTCCTCGATATCGTTAGCGAGTGAAGTAATTTTCACTAATCCTTGGAATATTCCCTCGATTTCATTGGGGGTCACCTAATTATCTCTAATTCCTGGAATAATCCCTCGATATCGATAGGGATAAACTAATTTTCACTAATTCCTTGAATATTCCCTCGATATCATGAGGGATCAACTAATTCTCATTAATTCTTGGAATATTCTCTCGATTTCATTAGGGGATCAACTAATTTCCACTAATTCCTGGAATATTCTTTCGATATGTTTAGGGGATCAACTAATTTCCACTAATTCCTTGAATATTCCCTCGATATCGTTAGGAGATCAACTAATTTTCAGTAATTCCTTGAATATTCCCTCGATATCGTTAGAGGATCAACTAATTTTCACTAATTCCTGGAATATTCTCTCGATTTCGTTAGAGGATCAACTAATTTTCACTAATTCCTGGAATATTCCCTCGATATCGTTAGGAGATCAACTAATTTTCACTAATTCCTTGAATATTCCCTCGATATCGTTAGGGGATCAACTAATTTTCACTAATTCCTGGAATATTCTCTCGATATCACTAGATTATCAACTCATTTTCACTAATCCCTGAAATATTTCCTCTATATCATTTTACGATAGCGGATAATGAGGGAATATATAGATATCGAGGGAATATTCCGGGAATATCTCAATGTTACCTGGGAATTATGTTTGAATAAATAGCTTTAATATTTATTATTTAATAAATACTACTAAATTTATTTAGAAACTTTTATAATGGGACTAAGAACAAGCATTTATATGGCATTAAATCCAGACAATTAATTATCGTCGAATTTATAGTTAATGAAAAATTTGATCAATTTTAATTACTCATTTAGAACAGGATGTTCAATAAACTTACTTAAATTATTGTAGTAAACCTTAGTCTGCTAAAAAAAATTGTCCTTTTTTCCGGATCAGTGTAAATTCATCGTGTATTAAAAATTAAAAATTAAATTCTATCGTTACAACTGCACAAAAATATAGCTAAACTACTTTTAAAAAGATAAATTGTAAGCAATACCTCTTAAATAATTAGAAAGCCTGGTTTTCATTTACTCAGGCAATTATGTTCTGCTGATTATATTGTAGCATTTACAGTTATGTTGTTGTTCAAACTATGAGTCGCTACCCAAATACGTAATATGAGAAATAGTATAAATTTAAATTAAAGAAAAATATGCATAACTATTTAAAATAATAAATCAATGCAATTACTCACATATTAAATATTTTATAGTTAATGTATGATATACATGTGAAAATTATATGACACTCTATTACTAGAAATACAATCATTTAAAATAAACAAACAGTACAAATTCGCACAAACAAGTTACCCTAATCCAGCGAAAAATGAAGTAAGGCAAAGTTGATTCAAAGAGTTGATTTAAGTTTACCAATTTAATTTTATAATGTACCATGCGATGAAATTACCATGCGATGAAATTACCATGCGATGAAATTACCATGCGATGAATTTACTATGCAATGAAATTACCATGCGATGAATTTACCATGCGATGAAATTACCATGCGATGAAATTACCATGCGATGAAATTACCATGCGATGAATTTACCATGCGATGAAATTACCATGCGATGAATTTACTATGCAATGAAATTACCATGCGATGAATTTACCATGCGATGAATTTACCATGCGATGAATTTACTATGCGATGAATTTACCATGCTATGAATTTACTATGCGATGAATTTACTATGCGATGAAATTACCATGCGATGAAATTACCATGCGATGAATTTACCATGCGATGAATTTACCATGCAATGAATTTACCATGCGATGAATTTATCATGCGATGAATTTACCATGCGATGAATTTACCATGCGATGAATTTACCATGCGATGAAATTACCATGCGATGAAATTACCATGCGATGAAATTACCATGCGATGAAATTACCATGCGATGAAATTACCATGCGATGAAATTACCATGCGATGAATTTACTATGAGATGAATTTACCATGCGATGAATTTACCATTCGATGAATTTGCTATGCGATGAATTTACCATGCGATGAATTTACCATGCGATGAATTTACCATTCGATGAATTTACCATTCGATGAATTTACTATGCGATAAATTTACCATGCGATGAATTTACCATGCGATGAATTTACCATTCGATGAATTTACCATGCGATGAATTTAACATGCGATGAATTTATCATGCGATGAATTTATCATGCGATGAATTTACCATGCGATGAATTTATCATGCGATGAATTTACCATGAGATGAATTTACCATGCGATGAATTTAACATGCGATGAATTTATCATGCGATGAATTTATCATGCGATGAATTTACCATGCGATGAATTTACCATGCGATGAATTTACCATGCGATGAATTTACCATGCGATGAATTTACCATGCGATGAATTTACCATGCGATGAATTTACCATGCGATGAATTTACCATGTGATGAATTTACCATGCGATGAATTTACCATGCGATAAATTTACTGCAATGAATTTACCGGCGATGAATTTACCGGATACCATATTTTTGGCGATTGTGTCGTGCGGCAAATGTGTTATCGGCGAAAGTGTTTTCGGAGAATTGACCTAGAACCTTTATTTTATGTGGAGATATTCTTCCTTGGGAGGGATTATTTTTCCGTCGGGTGATTATTTTATAAATCCCTTTTCAATAACATTCATCTGGATTTATTAATTTAACTAGTGTACTTTCCCACTAAAAATAACGGGTCATCATCAATACCAATTTATTACCCGTTATTAGGTTACTTTTAATGCATTCAATTAAAATATTAAATTTTCTTCATAGACTAATTTATTTTATAGATAAAATATATTTAAAAACTGAATATAACATGGAAATTTATTCAATTTATAAAACCAGTCATCACATACCCGTCGTGTAAAAGCGAACACCAAATAAATGAATAAATAAATACACTGCCTACGGGTATTATTAGGATAGATGAGTAAATTATTCCATGTTGTTTAAGTACAATTTTGAGATCAGTGGGAACTCTGTGAATAAAAAGTTAAGTTAGGAATTATGATAAACCAGTTAGATAAAAAAAATATCTTTACAAATTTTAGTGGACAATGAAATGGGTGCAAATCTACAAGTTTATTATTTTAAAACTAGATTATGTGTACTCGGTAGATCGCATACCTTCACCGCCGCTTTGACCCGTTCTCTTCAAAATTTCATAAACTGGTTACTGGATAATAGCCAATCGTCCCACCAAGTTTCATACAATATGGTTCGATACTTTTTGAGTTATTGAGTTATAAATGACCTTGACCTTGGACCGGATCACTCCCAAAATCTACGTGTATTCATATTGTTTATAGTTCATTCCAATCCTATATACTATATAGCTTCTATCATTTTCAGGATGGCTGAGAGGTTAGCGCCGCAGACTGGAGCTTGCAGATTTTCGGTTCGATTCCCTGATACACCACTTCATTTTTATTTTATTTTCTTCCCATTTAATTTGTATATAACAACATGTAACATTAAACCAATTGATATACAGCCAAATTTACATATACACTATATGTAATAAAATAAGAAATTGTAATTAAAACAGCATGATCTATTTTTTCAGATAAAGTAACAAGAATATTGTGTTGCTACTAAAAATTATTTGTGTTGCTTTAAATATATTTTTTGTTGACAAAACAAAATACATTTTTGAAAATAACAGTATAACAGCCGGACTTTTCCACGCCAAATAAAATAATAGTATTTTCGTCTGTTAAATTATAATTAGGGTAAAACAAACCATTTGACAATAGAAGACACATTTTATTACCAGACTTAGACTTACAGTCTTATTTTTAGCTTTGATTTCCATATGTGTCGATTTTGGTCGTTTATATTTTATGAACGTTCGTAAATTTGCATAGAATTAAGATATGATACAAAGCTCAAAACATTTTGGCAATTCTAATGGATTGAAAAATGTAGCAATTTATCCTAAGAAGCTACGATTAATTCAGTTTATTTTTGCTCTAAAGTTATACATATCGCGAATTTATTATTTTCTTTGCCAGTTATTATTAAAGATGTTCATCTATTTACTTTTAGTTCAAATATATACTTTTCCAGAAGTATATATTGAATTTTAAGTTATTAATTTGACAATTAATATAATAGACTACAGAATTATTAATCCTACTAGTATTTTTTTACTACACTTAATATTGGCTTCTTTTTGTAGTGTCTTTTTCTATCATGCTTATTTAATATTTATTCCTTAATGAAGTTACAATGGATTAACCATTATTAAGAAAATACACAAGTTAGAGTGTAGAAATCCTTAAATCAAGACTTTTCAAGTAGTCAGATTTGAGGTCGATTTAGATATAAAGTTGTACATGTTTTCGAAAAGTCTCCTGTTAAATTGTCCTTTCCCGCGCAAAAAATGGATATTCCCAAAACATTCTCGGAATATTCTCAAGGAATATTCCATGATGATCATTTTTCGATATTCAGGGAATGCAATTTTTTGACACTTTTATGGAATAATCCCATAAATCACAAAGGAAAATCTAGGGAATCACAGAGATGAATCTCAATGGAATAATGAAGGAATACCAATGGAATAAGACATCTAAAGTAAGAGGGAATATTGAAGGAATACCTATGGAATAAGAGATCTAAATGAGGAGGGAATATTGAAGGAATACATATGGAATAGGACATCTAAAGGAAGAGGGAATATTGAAAGAATACCTATGGAATAAGACATCTAAAGGATGAGGGAATATAGAAGGAATACATATGGAATAGGACATTTAAAGGAAGATGGAATATTGAAGGAATACCTATGGAAAAAGACATCTAAAGGAAGAGGGAATTTTGAAGGAATACATATGGAATAAGACATCTAAAGTAAGAGGGAATATTGAAGGAAAACCTATGGAATAAGACAACCAAAGGATGAGGGAATATTGAAGGAATACCTATGGAATAAGACATTTAAAGGAAGAGGGAATATTGAAGGGATATCTTTTGAATGAGTCATCCAAAGAAAGATGGAATATTGAAGAAGTAATAATGAAATAAGACATCCAAAAGAAGGAGGATCACTGGCCATGTATCACTATTCACTTGACTGCATAACTCAATTGTCACATAGCTACACACCATGAAGTTTAACTTGAACAAATAACTGTATAAAAAAATCTACGATTATTAACACTTAAATTACATGACACATTACTTACATCTAGGTATTTCCACAATTGTCCCTTTGTACTGGGATTAAATGAAAGAAACTAAACATACGTCAATCATTTTATTAAAATATCACATAGTGTATAATTATATGTTGTTGAGGCTCTATTTATGTTCTATAAGCTCTCAGTATTTTTCACTAGATATTTCTTATTTATTCTATACCGCTATGGTTGTACTTTTCAATTGCAAAGTTTTCAAATTTTAGTTAAGAAAGGCTCACAGGTTTCATTTACTATCACCTCCTCATTTTCCTCTTCCATCTGTTTATTGACCATTACAATCGATTGGTGGTAGCGTAATTTGCTATGAGCTACTTTCCTGTGTGACAACTAGTACAAAGTCCTTTGTATTTGGTTCTTTACTTTAACCTGGAGCAAATTTATTCAATCGAGCACTTAATTTTGTCATTATTCTTAAATTCCTTCATATTCTCGACTATGAAGTGAATCTAGTGGTGTCAGCGCAGCTATAGTTTCAGTACACGCACTTATACTAGGGTCACGCAGGTAAATTGCAGCCCTTTGATTTTCAATTGCGGCCCTCTGAAGTGTCTCTAAAACATTCTGAACCGAAATTACATTAAAATGTTGCATAGCTATCAAAATAAGCACAGTACATGCTATAATTTATTACTTTATGTTTTTAACGTGTGTTTTGATGCTATGATGTTTCTGTTGTCAGAGGCCGCAGTTAGTTAGTGGGCCGCAATTTACCTGCTTGACCCTATATAGTTCACACAACGAAATGAAGAGGACATGTCTCCAGATTTGTAACTTCCTAGTAAACTATATTGCCAGAAACTGTGACAGTGGTACCTAAAAAGAAATAAAATAATTAATTATCATCTATCAATAATCTGTATTCAATAAGTTAATCCATAAATTAAATAAAAAAACCTAAGTGATTCATTCAAATTTTAGAAGATGAAAAATTAGATAGTAAAGGGAATACAAACTTAGATAAGGAAAAAGATTTTGAGAAACCATTTGGGTCAAAAAAGTAAAAAAAATCAAATTAAAGTAAAACAAGAAAGGGCTCATGAACGAAGAAAAGTTACTATGAACATTATTAACACTGAAAATCATTATTGGCACTTTTAAAATTTTATTATTAAACTCTAGTCAGTTTAAGGACAGGTCACTGAAGAAATAATTCTATGGAATTTTATATTTCACTTACAGAGGCTAGAGAATATATGTTGTTTAACCTAGGTTATAGCTAAATATTAATAAACATTTCGTAATATAAATTAACATAGTGAACCCATTTACAATTGAAGTATAAACTGAGTATATATGAATAGAAATAGGCCTACGAACTAAAATAGTACGGTAAGTAGGGTCATGCAGGTAAATTGCAGCATTTTAATTTTTAAATGCATTTTAATTCTGAACCAAAATTCCATTTATATGTTGCATAGCTATCAAATGGAGCGCAGTGCTTGCTATAATTTATGAATTTATGTTTTTAACGTGTGTTTTGAATATATGATGTGTCTATTGCTAGAAGCCGCAGTTAGTTAGTGTGCCGCAATTTACATGCTTGACCCTACTCTTATTCCGTTATTAACTTTAAACCAAAATCTAAAATTGTTGTGTGACAACTGCTGTTGATAAAATATGAAACAATGGTGAACATTCGTTAAACACTTACAATCACAATACTTATCTCTTTTTTCTTGAATTGACACTAATTTAACTACTGTCTCTTATAGCCCGTCTATTACGTCTGAACTGCAGTGCTGCAAGGCAAAAACTAAATTGGATAAAAAATATTTTGCCTACCTGATTCGCAACTTTTAGTAGTTTCGCATTTCATACAAACGAAATAAGATATTTTTGTAGGTACTTCTAATTTCTAATAGGGAGCCAGCATTAAATTTACTGATCCGAAACTCTATTCATTTAGAGCAATATTTTTAATTCACTTGGTGGTTTAGTATCTGCTTTAGAAAAAAAAGCCATATCGATGGCGTTTTGAAATACAAGAGACTGGAAGATGCAACCAGAAAGGAAAGTGAATTTTAGAAGAAGTCTCATTATGAGTCGGTGACAATGCTCATGGATGCAGAAAAGCTCTGTGAAGGAGTTTTGTATGAATTTTGTATGAATCTAACACCTCATAGACATAGTTGAAGAGCTTAACTATTGCTCTACCCTCTAAAACTACAAGTAGCGTTAAAAATTATATAGATGGTAAAAATTAGAAGGGAACATATGAAATCCAAATTATTACAGTTCATCTCACAAACTCACGTTTCTTAGTTTTCAAATTAGACAACCAAATTCTGAGGAAATAGAAAAAATCATCGTTCGATTCCATTGACATTCCTATGTTGTTAGAAATACATACTTTAAATTTCCCATCTTCCAGGAAAATTCCTTCATATTACCCAATGGGATATATTCCTTATCAAAAATATTGAAATAGTTCCAGGGATATTCGAAAGTATTTCTTAGGAAGTAAAATTTTTCATTCGATTCCTGTTACATTCCGTCATTGTTTCACTAAGAATACTGTAGATCCCAAATGTTCTAGGGATATGCCTTCGTTTTATTTTTGGGAATACTATTATACGTAACTAGCTTGATAATTCTTGGGATATTTATGGGATATTCAGAATGGAATACTATCAAAAATATATATTCCAAGAATATTCCAATTTGTTTCGCATGGAATACTATAGAAATATGATATTCCCTGAATATCCTAGGATGATATCTGACCGAATACTGTAACTCTCCAATATTCCTGGCATATTCCCTCGTATAAGAATTTGAATACTATCCAATATTATTGTTACAGGAATATCCCTTCATCATCAAACTGTGAGTGCAGACTAGGAGGGAATAGTGTAGATATTAAGGGAATATCCCAGGCATAAAACCTTCTTGCCCGGGTTATTGTTATGGGACTGATAGTTAATTATCACCTATTTTCTAAGTAGGTATTGTATTATAAAAAACTTATCCCATAGATCAATTTAAATCTCCGGATTCTTATAATTCTTTTAAGTATAATTCTAAACTTGAGAAACTTGGAGGTAATTAATTAAATTCTATTAAACTGACAAATAATGTAAAAAGATTTCAGGGAAGTAAATCAAACACAAGGAAAGTTCCAAATGAATGTAATCAGATTTAAGTTGGAGTAGTATAGTACAAAGTTCTAAGACTTACGCACAAGTCTTTTAAAATAAACACAACACAAGTTTTAAATAAATAGGAGATTGAGAAGCCATCTCAAGACTCCCTTTTGGCGTCTAAGCCAAGTTCTTACCAGGATCAGAACCGACTTATCTTTCGGTAGACTACCGCCACAGTACAGAGAATATATAGTATCCCAGAGCTATAGGGGGGATATTACGCGTGTCCCGGTAGGCTGTGACGTCACATGTCAACAAAGGTGCGTACGTTTGTACGTACAGTACAAACACAAAAGATGGCTGCAACACACCCAACTTTTGTTAAATAACGTTTTCGGTGATATTTTTTTAAATTCCACATTACCGCATGCTATTATCCAATCTTTATAGTCATACGGACGAAAATTAAAAAATGACTGTTGATGATATTGCTACTGGTCTTTTTACACCCAAAATAGTAACAAATTTTTAGTCTTGAAGAAGACGATTTATTCAAGATAATTAGATCATTAGTCAGATCGGTCGCGTTGGCCGCCATCTTAATTCTCTATTCCACGTGACCCACTGTAATTCTGTTTACTATGACGTGACCTCTTGTTTACATACATGACGTCACAGCCTACCCAGAATAAATTTGAATAATACATGTAACTGGGGTACTATACTATTCTATGTACTGTGCTACCGCGAACTATCAACGGGTCAACTAGAGGCTGACGGTTTATAAAGGCTGACAAGGAGTGGAAATCCCCTTCAGCGAAGGATAAGTGTGATAGTACTTTCCAAAGGTGTTTTTCTACTCACTGCAGATAGAAATAACACACAATGCATTATTTGAATTTAGCACGCTAGTGCTAATGGCTTTCTATAGCAATTGCATATACATCGAATAGTTTCACATCGAGAGCTCTTAAAGGGGCAGTTCAGTCAATTTTTGTTTTCATGATATTGATGTTGAACGATCACTTAGTAAGAATAAAGCATTCTTGTAGAATTAAACGGTTGAAAATCATAAAATAAGCTATATATATCATATTTTATAAATTCGATTTAGTTCCTGCGTCCTCCTACAGATGGCGCCACCACTCTGTACTATTTGTTTACATTTTAAAGCTGATAACATGTAAACAATTTTTCTATCAACAGTATTAACAGGTAATTTATGAAGAGATGGTTCTCTTTTCAAAACTAAATCTAATTGTCTCGAAGGACAGTTTTCTATTTCACAAAAAAATTTCACCATTTTCAAACGTATAATGACAGATTCAAGTTTGGGACTGGTTATCATTTTGTTTACGTACTACAATGAACGGGTTCGGTTCAAAGAGTTGGTAAGTGACCAATTTCCATGCAACAATGTTTAAAAAAAAAATTTGCTATTTGCGACGGCAGACTTTGATTTACAATTTCACGGCAATAGATTTATTGATCAAAACGATAATTTTTCAAATAATTAATTAACAAATTTTAATATTTCATTGTCTTCCAAGGTTTAAATTTAAAAATAATAGGCAGGGAAAAGTCCGGCGGGGAAAAGACATGCGGGGAATAGTCCGGTGGGGAATAATCCATTTCTCGGTGGAACATACCTTAATGGAACATACCGTGGTGGAATATACCGTGGTGAAACATACCGTGGTGGAATATACCGGGGTGGAATCTACCGTGGTGGAATATACCGTGGTGGAATCTACCGGGGTGGAATATACCGCGGTGGAATATACCGGGGTGGAATATACCGTGGTGGAATCTACCGTGGTGGAACATACCGTGGTGGAATCTACCGTGGTGGAATATATACCGTGGTGGAATCTACCGGGGTGGAATATACCGCGGTGGAATATACCGGGGTGGAATATACCGGGGAGGAATATTCCGTGGTGAAACATACAGTGGTGGAATATACCGTGGTGGAACATACCGTGGTGGAATATACCGGGATGGATTAAACTGAGATGTAATATACCTATTGAATATTGACCTCTTCAAAATGGAAATCTTATTGATATACGTATATTATATATACATATATATTACTGTGTACAATAAGACACCATTTTATGAGTTATGTTTATTCTTTATTATTAGTTTAATATAATAACAAATGAAACTATATATCACAAAAAACACAGATAAATTCAGTGAAAATACACAAGTACACCTAATGAGGAGCAGCAAGAACAACTTTTTCAATTTTTTGTTATCGAAAGTAAAGCGTGAAGATTAGATTATAAGTTCACTTTATGAAATGAAACAATTCAATAACGTTTGTAATGAATATTTTGTCCTGCATTACCCACTTCCCTCGAGTGAACGGAAGAGGCTTAATAACCTGGAGCTTCAACTGTCGAACAGGTGAAAGTACTCGCACACCTGACACTACCTACCTATCATTACTCTGATGGATGGATTACTTTATTATTTTTCTTGGACCAATATTAGGACAACATTGGCCCGAGAATCATTGCTACCGGGGAGCTATCTACATTTTTACCAACTGTTTTTCATTAACTTTTGAAATTTATTAAATTGGAATTGGATTTGAGCTAAGAAAATATTCAATCATTCCGTTACTTCACATTCTAATACCTGCACACTGTGAATTGTTACAATATTGTTACAATATACCTACACACTGTGAATTGTTACAATATTGTTACAATATACCTACACACTGTGAATTGTTACAATATTGTTACAATATACCTACACACTGTGAATTGTTACAATATTGTTACAATATACCTACACAGTGTGAATTGTTACAATATTGTTACAATATACATACACACTGTGAATTGTTACAATATACCTACACACTGTGAATTGTTACAATATACCTACACACTGTGAATTGTTACAATATTGTTACAATATACCTACACACTGTGAATTGTTACAATATTGTTACAATATACCTACACACTGTGAATTGTTACAATATTGTTACAATATACCTACACACTGTGAATTGTTACAATATTGTTACAATACACCTACACACTGTGAATTGTTACAATATTGTTACAATATACCTACACACTGTGAATTGTTACAATATTGTTACAATATACCTACACACTGTGAATTGTTACAATATTGTTACAATATACATACACACTGTGAATTGTTACAATATTGTTACAATATACCTACACACTGTGAATTGTTACAATATTGTTACAATATACATACACACTGTGAATTGTTACAATATACCTACACACTGTGAATTGTTACAATATACCTACACACTGTGAATTGTTACAATATACCTACACACTGTGAATTGTTACAATATTGTTACAATATACCTACTCACTGTGAATTGTTACAATATTGTTAATAAAACAATAAAATGTAATCTCTTATAATAAATACGGTCTAATAAAATCAACAGAAAAAGATTCCGAAAAAAATCTAGATTAATGAATCCGGATAACAAAAAACATCAAAATACCGATTATAAAAAAAAAAATCCAGAGAAATATACGGAAATATCGCAAGAAAAAAAAATCGGGAAACTTAGAAAATTCAGATTTTTTTTCTCTTTTCCATATTATCTTTGTTGTTAGGATTTTTTTCAGAATTTTCCTCAAATATTTTACCTCGTTTTTTTCAGAATTTGTTATTTTTTATTTTCTGTTATTTGGATTTATGTTACACGGACAATTATTTTGGTCATTAAATTTATAACAATACAGTAGTATTGTATTAACAGTAACAGTAATTACCGGTTCTATATTATTGATAATACAATGGCATCAATGAAGTGTAAAGACAACTAGAGTTATCCTAACAGATCAAATTCAATTTCAATTGAATCAAATTCAATTTCAATTGGATCAAATTCAATTTCAATCCATCAATTTCAATTTCAATTGGATCAAATTCAATTTCAATTCCATCAAATTCAATTTCAATTCCATCAATTTCAATTTCAATTGGATCAAATTCAACTGTAAAGGTGACAGGTGGTGAGACTAGGCAGCAGTTAAGGTGAATATGTTATTATTGTTTTTATTTCTCAATTTGTAACTATGGGTAAATAGGTTCAATTTGCCTTTATTAAATTAGACTGTTCTTATAATCAGTCATGACTTTTATTCTACTTTAGCACGTTGACTTCATAATGGTACACATTTGAACCACTATGTATATTACTGACTAGTGTAATTCCCATTAAAAATAATGGGTTATCAATAGTAAAAGAAAAATTATACAAATAAAAATGTATATCAAAAAATATATTTAAAAAATGTATGCAGAAAAGTAATGTGTAAGAAAATATTTTTGTAGAAAAAATGTATGTAAAGAAATTTATGTATGAAACAATATATGTATAAAATAACATTTAGGTATATAAAAAAACATTATGTAAAAAAACATTCATGTAAAATAATTATTCTTGAAATATGTATGTTAAATAATCTGTACTAGCAAGACCCGTGGTAATTCCACGGGATGAGAATCAACAACAATGTTTTAATAGAACTGATTATAAAAGTAACGGTTTTGGACTGGAGAGAATGTGTTCAATAATATGCTTCTGAAAACAATTTCCTTTGTATTTAATTATCCTGTTCGCATTACGTATTTCAATACACACCAACTTTATGAGGCTCTATTGATAGGACGTCTGTTAAACTCGTTATGTGACCTTACAACATTTTTCTAAACTAAGTTATATTTTTAGTTACACTTTCACTCCCCCCCCCCCTTCACTTCAACCATCTACTCTTGTTCAAATTCACTTCCCCCACCTACACTTCCCCACACCAACACCTCCCCCACTTTCGATTTCCCCACATATACTACCTCCATCTTCACTTCCCCCACTTAAGCTTCGCCCAACTTCACTTCCCACACCTTCACTTCCCCCACTTTCAATTCCCCCACTTTCAATTCCTCCACTTTTCAATTCCCCCACTTTTCAATTCCCCCACTTTCAATTCCCCCACTTTCAATTCCCCCACTTTCAATTCCCCCACCTTTTAATCAGTAATACAATATATTAAAAGTGAATCACACAATGAAAATAAGAGGAACAATTAATTATAAAATACAATAAGATGTTTAGTTTGTGGTATCATGCATACCGAATTTGCTTATATCTAATTACTGAAAGCGTAACGGACGTACTCACTAAGGAAGGAACAATGTATGTTAAATAATATGTATGTAAAAAAATATGTAAAATAAAAATATATATTTGAAGAATATATTTTATAAAAAAAATTAATAAAAAAAATGTGAAAAAATTTGTTATAAACAAATTTGTTATAAAAATTGTATGTAGACAAAAGACATGTAAAAAATTATGTAATAATACTATGTAAAAAATGTATGTAACAAAAATTGTGTCAAAAAAATTTGTGTAAAAAAATCATGTTAAATAATTTTTGTCGATAAAAATTTGTGTCAAAAAAATTGTCAAAAAAATTTGTGTCAAAAATAATACAAAAAATTGTATCGAAAATTTTTTTGTCAAAAAAATGATTTACAGAAATAATTTGTGCCAGAAAAAACTTATGTCAGAAATAATTTGTGTCAGAAAAAGTTGGATCTGAAAAAAATTGATATCAGAAAAAAATTGTGACAGAAAGAAATTGTGTCAGAAACAATTTTTGTCAAAAAAAATTATGACAAAAAAAATTTGGTGTCAAAAAAATTATGACAAAAAATTTGTGTTAAAAAAAAAATGACAGAAAAAATATGTGTCAAAAAAATATATAAAGTGTGTAGTAAAAATGTATCCACTGCCTTGAATTTGCATTATTCACCATTCTACGATAATATGCATAATATATTGGTACCATAGATACGTCATTAAAAACCCATTAATGTGGGCTTTTGTCGTGTGCGCTTTTGACGCAAGGGATTTTGTCTTGCGGGCTTTTGACGCTAGGGATTTTGTCTTGTGGGCTTTTGACGCTGAGGATTGTGTCGTGTGGGCTTTTGACGCTAAGGATTGTGTCGTGTGGGCTTTTGACGCTAGGGATTTTGTCTTGTGGGCTTTTGACGCTAAGGATTGTGTCGTGTGGGCTTTTGACGCTAAGGATTGTGTCGTGTGCGCTTTTGACGCTAGGGATTTTGTCGTGTGGGCTTTTGTCGTTGCTCCCACAGAGATACTCAGCTCCTCTCGCTATTGTAAGACAAGTGATAACAAAAACGTCAGTTAGGCTAGTTCGGACGTGTTAAAACTTAAACTTGACCTTAAACCTCTTTAAGTTGATCTTAAACAGTAGTTATAGCTAATTAATGTAGCTTCATTCTCAAATTAAAGTGTTGTGTTCAATAAAAGCAGCCGTTCAATTCATTCTCACCCCAGAAAACTCTTAAATAATGACAACTAAAATTCATACACTCCTATTTTAGGTTACATTTTTGTATTTCTGAAAAAATTGAATACTCGCATATTTTGCAGCTTCAATTTATAGTGAGGTTTTCCTGTGAAATTGACACTTAAAATTAGTACCAAATAACACCAGAACCCGTATAAAACTTGATGAGAACTCCATGTATAACATAGGGAATGAAGGTTAGAAATTCTTCAATGAAGCTCCGTATTGAAGGTGAATAATTATGATTTTAATGGACGTCTATAAAATGTTTTAACATAATTTACTTACCAATAGAAGGGGAAAGTCGTTAAAATGTAGCAGTTCACTTGCAAGTTTGTAAATCAACTGAGTTCAACTGTACTGATAAGACACCTTAGCATTTCATTGCGATAAGATAGCAGAGAGATAAGGAGACTGTGCAGGTAACTAAACATCTCAAACTGAAGAGAGTGTTTGCTGAAAATATTTAAAGTGAATCAATAGTGTTTGAATTACTCAAAGTGAATGAAAATAATAAATAACTAGTCACAGATAAAAGAGGAAAATGAAGAGGTAAAGTGACGAAAAGAGACACAAACACCAGTGAATGTAGACACTGATGAAAGAGGAAAATGAAAAGGTAAAGTGAAAAAAAGAGACACAAACACCAGTGAAAGTACTCTCTGATAAAAGAGGAAAATGAAGAGGTAAAGTGACGAAAAGAGACACAAACACCAGTGAATGTACTCTCTGATAAAAGAGGAAAATGAAGAGGTAAAGTGACGAAAAGGGACACAAACACCTGTGAATGTACTCTCTGATAAAAGAGGAAAATGAAGAGGCAATATGAAACCTGAATACCAATTAAAATTTATTACTTTGTAAATCATTTTCATATCCTAAAATTATGATATTACATTACAAAGGCTATCCGTGTATAACCGCCTACTTCAGAATTAAAGGAATCAAAAGAGTTTATTACATAATATTGTAGAACTAGGCTCTAACATCAGTAATATCAAAATCGCTTAATATGTTAATCAGTTCACATTTTTTACATATTTATAAAGATTTTGAAACTGTGCCCCAATAGTACGAAACACAAATATGACGCTGAAGAAAAAGATTGTACGTTCTTATTTTTTGTTTTTGGTTATTTTTTATTAAATGAAACAGACAGCAAATACGATGTTAAATATTTAAAAATGAGGATATTTATTGATGAATAAAAGAAAAAATACACCAAAATATACATCTTAAGAAAGGGAAATATATAATTTCCCCTATTTAAGAGTTTTTTGGGCAATATTACAATTCTAAGACGGCTTGTTTCCTACTTCTACTCATTTATTTCCTGCTCCCTGGTGTTGCTACTATCATGCAACATTTTGTCTAATACCAGTCTACCATCAGCCGCTGCTGCTGCAACTATCTCTTAGACATCAGCTGCTACTATATATATGTACATATCTTTGACATTTGGTTTGCTATTGGGCTGCTGATACTTCCATCTTAAAACATCTACTGCTTCTGGTTTGTACACCTGTTGAATGTTGATGCAATTTAAAATACTGCTTCCAGTTATACAAATACCCTACTATAGTATACGGTTGGTTCTACTCTACACGAGTCAACCTGCTGATAACTACACTGAGAAAATGGAAGAGTCAAATTGACTCAAAATTGAGTCTTCAGTTTGTCCCAAAACAGACTCAAAAATGAGAGTCAATTTGACTCATACTAATTATGTACTCAAAAATAAGAGTCATATTGACTCCTAATTCGGAGTCAGATTGACTCATACTAATTATTTTACTCAAAAACAAGAGTCATATTGACTCCTAATTCAGAGTCAAATTTACTCAGTAAAAAACATTATCTCAATTATATGACTCACATTGACTCCAAATTCAATGTCAGGTAAAGAAGAATTATTTAAAGAAGGTTTGCTTCTTCTGGCAGGGGGGCCTTTTTGAAAAAAAAAAAAAAAATGTCAGGTTGACTCGAATAGAGAATTCTTTAATTATAGAATCACACAAAATATGAGGTGGAATGAAAGAAACTAGTTAGAGTACGGAATAATGTGTTGACATGAACGTAAGAGAGTCGCTTCAAGTCACACGTGGATGGTAAAACAACATGGAAAATATATTTAATAGTACGATATCAATCATTTCAAACAAAACCCTATTAAATATTCTAGTTATAGCTATTCGTATTCAATAATTTATATAATTTCAGTAAATTACAGAAATTCAAATTATAAAAAAAATATATAAATATAGTTATATCAATATTAATTATACGAAATATTTCTCATCATACTTGTGAAAAGAATTGTAATAAAATTAAAAAAAAACTTGTAGGTGTTTGTGCCAGTAATCGGTCACTCATGGATAAATTACAAACAAATACCAATAACAAGTCACATATGAACGCTACTGACGCGATGCAACTATCATTAGAAAGCTGAAACTTATATCTTTCCAATCATATTACACATAAGTACAGTATGCTATTACTTTTGCAATTAGAAGTAAAAATGTCCCATTAGTCTAAAATGCTAGTAATCGTCATAGCAATATCTATGTTCAGTCACTTCCAATTCTATTATCGTCAGGTGGCCAATCATAAGGAACTAATATTCATCATACTTGTTCATTAATATAATACTAATAGACTAATAGTATATACTATATAGTATAATTACTAGTAATAGAGTTAGTCATACCTAATATCTATACAATCAAATTGTCAATATGCATTTTTCTATTATAATATAATTCCTAATGTAATAAGCAATAATAAGTATTATGTTATATTATTATTACCTACCCATACACACAATAAAACACTTCGTCAATGGTTAAAAATACGGGTTGTCATTAAAGTTTTGAACTTGTTATTCATTGTTGTTTGCCACACACCAGAACTGAAAACCAAGTTATTTTATATTAATGTGATCATTTAGAAGTCTTCTGACATAAGGTGAAGCTCCTACAACTGCTACCTTCTACATGCAAGAGGAAATAATTACCCGCTTTAAGAATCAACGGTTTAGGACATATTTGATTCGTCTGCCAAGTATACATTAAGTTTTTCCAGTAATCGTCAGGGTGGACAGATGGATTCTATGTTTAATCGGCCAGTCTGCCCGAACATTGAAATTAGATGTTCTGACAATCTAGTGATCGGACTACCATTTTAAATAAAAAGTAAATATTTGTTTGTTTAGATTTTAAAATGCATTAATAGATCGTAAATTGTACATCAAGAAAAGCATACACCTGGTACATTAAAAGCTACTGAAACACACTAAAGAGTTTCCAAGAGGAACCATTCTCTTACGAAAAATACAACGAACTGACCGATAACTTGACTTTCCGACAATGATTGGAAGCTACCTGTTAATATGTGTGATGAAATGATTAGAGAGGGTTACTGTTCAAATAGAATAGTTTGTTCTTTAATAATTTAGTTTGTACGACCCTAGAAAGTTAATATATTATAGCGAAAATTATACTTAATGTGTCTGCTATTCCGATTACTAGAGTTACGCCGATTACTGGCACAATCACCTAACTTAAAAATAAAAAAGTTGCATACTATTTTTTAATTATAACTAAAGTTACTGGTTATGAACTACAAAGCATTGCAAATTTTGTTCTACATATTTATTATATGCAATTTAGCATATTCTCGTGATTTTTCTTATACCCTCTGAATAACATTTCCATAGAAATTTTAATTTGAATGGAGGGAACCTTTATAAGGTAACTGCTTAAATTAAATTGACTATTTCATTCTCAAAGAAAAAATAATAAATTGGTTTAAGCTACTGTAATTGAACAATTTAGTATTTCCTTATTTAACTTATGTACCAATTGTGGAGTTTTCGGGAAGTCTTCAATCTCTAACAAAAACTTTTGGGTAAACACCAGTGTCTTCTTTTGAGAATTTTTGTTGGACAAATAGCAAATGGCGTACCCAGAAAACCAAACAATCCACGCGAAGCAGCTCGTCCTCAACCAAAACTATTCCTTCACCTTCTGTTTGAATAACTGACGCCAACAACTGCATTAAAAATAGAAAATATGATTGAATTGTGGATTATGCTTTGTAACAATTTATGTTCTAATTATCTTTTGGAAACTTATTAGGATATTTAGAAATTTTTACTTGCAAATTTTCTGATTCAATTGGAGATATATTGTTGATCTTTAGTCTCCCATCATCTGGAACATCCTCTCCTTCATCCAAAACATAAATCACTTTGAAACGAGAAAGATACTATTCATCATATCAATATAATGCGATTTCTTGAGCTTATTAATAATCTTAAATCTATGTATATTATGTATATTAATATACTACAAATATTGTTTGTAGTACATTAATGTCACTCATTTTTTTACAATTAAAGCTCTTAACTAATAATCTGCATGAATATTATTTACACACATTTAATACTGTCAAGTCTGTGTTTTTGGAAGTTAGCTTGGTGGGCTTCATTTACTATTACTTTTCATCCTTGTAATTTGAATAAATATGAATTAGGCTAATTCGGTACAGCAGTTAGTTTTCTCTCTAAATAAGTAATTGTAATTCGTTAATCTTTCATGTATTTCAGATTCTATAATTAATTTAAATATGTCGATGCTTATAATAAGAAAAATATAGATGATTAACTTCGTTATCTCCTTTTTCTTAGTCTCTGTAACTTCAATATGTTTACTAATTGTTTTGGTTAGTACATAATAAAAAGAAAACAAGGAGAATATTATGGAAAGATAGCCCTACAAACAACGGTATGTCGATTCGATGGAACAATCCATCGATTCGATAGCTTATTGGAAGAGAAAAGATACCAGGAATTGTATTGCTAAAACATAGATAATTGAAAGAGATTTCGCTTCAAAATAAATTTCTTTTAGATGCCGAATCGCGGTGCACCGTACTTTCTTTTAGAAATCATTAAGTAATCAAATCGACAAAACAAGAAATCAAATATCTATCTTTTATCTTTTTCGTTTCTATTTCATTATTTAGTGTTTAATCGAAAAGAAACCAGGAATAGATTATGGAGTTATAAAGTATTTTCAAATTTGTTTCAATTATAGATACGATATACGTCATGAATTTCATCCTAGTTCTCACTCAAAGACCGTAATTTTCTCCAAGATTTTAATCATAGAAAAGAATCAGTGTCCCTGAGCTATGAAGTAGCTCTGAGTTATGAAGAAACAGAAATTTAATAACTCAGGAGGTTCACTGTATTTTCATAAGACTAAAACAGACGACAGAAAATATGAGACTCGATCATAACAGCTTTTCAATAACTTTTTTACACGCATCGAATACACATCGTTTTTATATCTAGATTTATTCATCGTTTTCATAGAAAAAATATCTATCTATCGATTTCGTTACTATTTTTCGATGTATTAAATTATATATATTTGATTCGACATCTAAAATAGAAGGAGATTTATGATGTCGATTTCAGGGTCTTTTCATGTAGCGATTCGATTAAAATTAATTAATAAATTTAGATACCCGTTGTCCCAGCTTTGAATTTGACATAAGAAGATATCGAATCGATAGACCGTTGTTTAGAGGGTAATTAATAGCTATCTATTTCGAAGCAATTCCGATTTTCGCTACAACTAGCAACTTTATCGCTACAAGTAGATAGCTAATAGAAAGGACTGTGTTTACTGAATTGTTAACAGGGATAAAGGTGGTTAAATAGTTGGTTGAATAGTATATAAAGTTTTCTCCATGGTTGTTTGTGCAGTGTACGGATGCCATGAAACAAGTGTTTAACCTGCTGTATACCCAGAAAACAAAGGTAATATTAATGATGATTTAAATAAAAATTAAATAATGATTATCATAGGATCTACTAGGCCTACTTTTTCTTATATGATCAAAAATGTGGAACCGTCCGATAATTCGGAACTTACCCTAATCTGAGATCTAAATCACTATCATTTATTCCGCCATTTAGGAGAAACGCAATTTTTCGCTGAGAGTCCGGAGAGTTTTTCACTATATAGTTAAAAATTATAATAGTTTCATTTATTTCTTGTGGCATCTACCAGAGTACCAGTCAGTCTGCAAAGTGTGTCAGAGTAGTGCCAGTCCCCAAAGATTTTATTTTGAGGGCAATTTATGTCCAAATGACCAGAATTCTCCAAATAATAACTCATTTCAGATTGACTAGTAACTTTGTTAGGAATTTAGAATGAACTAAAATTACTCATTTTAACCCTAAAAAATGCAGAAATCAGTAAATTATTTTATAAATTTCAACTCCGCAGTGAAAACTAATGTATAATAAGTCATTTAAGCTTCATAATTGGACTTGTTGTGATGATAAACATCACTGATGGTAATGCATGAAGTTAGGAGTAACTCTGTTAGAATTTATGTTTTCCAGTCTGGCATGTTATGATGTTACAGAATATAGAGTACTGAGTACCTATGCCAGTTTAGGAATATTTTATACATTGCAGGAATAAATTTATTAGAGAAATTGAATATCTGCCGACATATCATTGGAATTTACCACCAAATACAATCTGAGCAATTGAAAGACTCAAAGCCAGACTGTAGGAAGCCTTCCAATCATTGTCGGAAAGTCAAGTTATCGGTCAGTTCGTTGTATTTTTCGTAAGAGAACGGTTCCTCTTTGAAACTCCTGAGTGTGTTTCAGTAGCTTTTAATGTACCAGGTGAATGTTTTTCTAGAAGTACAATTTACGATCTATCAGGGCATTTTAAAATTTAAGCAAACAAGTACTTACTTTTTATTTAAAATGGTAGTCCGATCACTAGATTATCAGAACATCTAATTTTAATGTTCGGACAGACTGGCCGATTAAACATAGAATAGAATGAAGAATCCATCTGTTCACCCTGACGATTACTGGAAAAACTTCCCGTCATGCCTCTGATAACAAACTGGTATTTTAACTCATTAATTTAGATTGTTACTTTGACCAATAACATTAATGAATAAATTTTGAGATAGTTAAGCTTGTATATTCTCCGAATAAAATACGTTATTACATATGATAACAAAGATATGATTACTTTAACGTCAAATATATAGATATTTTACACAATCATACCCACTTATATAGTGTCACGTGTGAATTATATATGGCGTTTTTCAATAACCAAAATACGTAAAATTCAATCAGAAGGATTTAGAATCAACAGAAAACCCAGGTAATAAAGCATGTCCAAACTCGCCATTTTAATGGCGAGTTTGTGACAGTTATTTTGACCCCTTTAATTACAAATGGTGAGAAATATCTAATTTTCTCCTATGCTACAATGTTATTTTGGAGAGAATTTATGGAAATTTGATCATTTTGGAGAGAAATTTGGTTATTATAGGAGAGAACTGGAGAGACAAATGGAGAGTTTATGAGACATACTATTTTACTTGGCAGAAAACAGGATTTCCACTCCAGGTTGTGACGTCATTAATAGCGACAAAGAATGGTTGAATCTACATCACAATAGTTGAAGAGGGCAAACCAGAGGGAATGTAGACGGCATATAGTATATCGGCATTTATTTTTTAAGGGGACATTCGAATTATGTCCCGTTTAAACTTAATAAACAACAGTTATTTAGGGGCCGAAAATTACTTAGGAACCAAGCTTTGGAACTATTTCAATGAAAATCTTATTGAGGTAAAGCAATTTCAAAATAATTTTTACCAGTAAATAAAATGTGTTATAGACTTATAGTTAGCATTATAATAAGGCAAAGATATCTGCAACTAAATAGACATGAAATGCGCATAACAATTACGGCTTGCTTTTATTTAAAATAGTTACCCCTTTTTTCAGAACTATTCTAATTAAAGAAAACGTATCTCTCTAAGACTAAATTAATCGATATTACTAAATACCAATCTGAGTCTTCTGAGAAATGAATAAATTAAGCATTGATTGTCAATTTTAAATTATCTGAATATAATCTATGTATACTTGGCAGACGAATCAAATATATGATAAACCTTATAATTTAAAGTAGCCGTTGATTCTTAAAGCGGGTAATTATTTCCTCTTGCATGTAGAAGGTAGCAGTTGTAGGAGCTTCAGCTTATGTAAATAAATAATCACAATTATATAAAATAACTTAGTTTTCAATTCTGGTGTATGGCAAACAACAATGTATAACATGTTCAAACTTTCGAATGAAATGACAACACTAAAATATAGCGTATTTTTAACCATTGACGAAGTGTTTGATTGTGTGTATGGGTAGGTAATAATAATATGAACATAATACTTACTATTACTTAGTACAGTAGGAATTACATTAATAAAAAAAATACACATTGATTGTATAGATATTAGGTATGACTAAATCTATTACTAGTAATTAGAAGCGGGAGAATAATTACACTATATACTATTATATAAATCAGTCACTAATCGTAATCAACAAGTATGACGAACATTAGTTCCTTATGATTGGCCACCTGACGATAATAGAATTGGAAGTGACCGAACATAGATATTGCTATGACGATTACTAGCATTTTAGACTAATGGGACATTTTTACTTCTAATTGCAAAAGTAATAGCATACTGTACTTATGTGTAATATGATTGGAAAGATAAAAATTCCAGCTTTCTAATGATAGTTGCATCGCGTTGGTAGCATATATATATATATGACTTGTTATTGGTATTTGTTTGTAA
Organism: Caprella mutica; assembly: GCA_947561585.1. NCBI lineage: Eukaryota > Metazoa > Arthropoda > Malacostraca > Amphipoda > Caprellidae > Caprella > Caprella mutica. The sequence goes on along the minus strand of CANNZV010000936.1, from coordinate 98,081 downwards.
TTTATCCTTATCTGACCGATTACTGGCACAAACACCCTATTTCATGGTAAATTCCACCGACATGTCCACAATTTTTCCCCCTTGAAAATAATATTTTGACAAAGTCGGTGGATTTTTAGCTATTTATTCCTAAGTTACCATTAATTTTCGGTGGATAAATTGGGAAAATGTTGGTGGATTAGCCTAATTATTGGATTTATGGTGGATTTTTTCAGCTTTTTCTTAAAGTCAGTGGGATTTTTTGCACCAAATATAGACTGGGTCACGCAGGTAAATTGCGGCCCACTCACTAACTTTGGCGGTTTGGCCTCTATTCTCTAACAACTGAATCATAATAGCTTCATAACACCTGCGAAAGCTTAAATTAATAATTATAGCATGCACTGTGCTTTTTTGATAGCTATGCAACATTTTAATGTAATTTCGATTCAGAATGTTTTAGAGACTCTCTTGAGACGGCCGCAATTAAAAATTAAAGGGCCGCAATTTACCTGCGTGACCCTAACTGTCACAAACTCGCCATTAAAATGGTGAGTTTGGACATGCGTTATTACCTGGCTCTATCATCTATGCTTCATATAAATATGATTGTTACACGCGTTCCATTCTATATTTGGTGCAAAAAATCCCACTGACTTTTTGAAAAAGCTGAAAAAATCCACCATAAATTTCCAGTAATTTGGCTGATCCAATCCACCAACATTTTACACATTTTTCCACCGAAAATTAATGGTAACATAAGAGTAAATAGCAAAAAATCCACTGACTTTGCCAGAATATTATTATTATGAAGTTATAATAACCAAATTTTTGAGTGATTATTTTTAAATTACTTATAGAGAATTATAAATGATAAAGGATTTTTTTAACCCATTCCCTCCTGCTCCATCTGCATTAATGATTAGCCATGTAATCATATGTTATTTTATTAAACATGCTAAGAATGAAACATGACGGAGATTTCCGCTATGGGTCACGCATGCGGTTCATACAATTACTGGAACGAACCACGATTTATCGGAACGAACCATGAATTACCGGAACGGAACATGAATTACCGGAACGGAGTTGTTTTATTGAGAAATAGTCCTTGTTAAGTCATTTAGGTATACATTAGGTCAATTTATGTTCTTATTGATGTCATATTTGACCATTATATACTCATTTCTGTTCGTAAATGTATATGTATATTAAGTAAGTCATGGGTCATCATAACTTCAATGCGACAGATAGCAGTTAAGAATTTACCTTGGTACTACCCGATTAAAAATGAAATAAATTTGTATATGTTGCATAAAATTTGAAATCCTGATTAATAGAATATCAACACATAGCTACTAGTAATGGATACACAAAATAAAACCAAAATATTTCTCATTAAAACTATAATATGGAATCCAGTATTAAAATTACTTTAGTTCCCCCTCAAAATATTTTCTTAGAAAGATTATGCAAAGAAAACGAATTTAAGCATATACTCTTGTAAAGTTTATGAATAGGTTGCAGATGTTTGGTAGCGAATATACGAGCAGAAATGAGTATAAAATGGTAAAATATGATATCAATTGGAACATAAATAGACCTAATGTATACCTATATGACTTAACAAGGACTATTTCTCAATAAAACAACTCCATTCCGGTAATTCATGGTCTGTTCTGGTAATTCATGTTCCGTTCCGGTAATTGTATGGACCCGTCGCACATGTGTAAATATATATTTTTATAGTTATTAAATACAATGTGTTATTGTAAAACAGATAAAAATTGAGTTTCAGGAGGGAAACGGTTGTCAGAGGGACTGCCTATGCTGACTAGCCTTTTAATCGTATAGCTAGTATATCAGATTCTACAATATTCTTTTATTTTCATTAATAGTCATGCATAATCTATCACCAGGTTTTCATGAAGGATAATTAAACACATTATCTGTCCATTTGCACTATACTAAATTACTTTACCTAGCTACCTACCTAATTATTAAATAAAGTTGTTACTAGAATAATCGTTTTATTTCACTCTAACCCTCTGATACAATATTATTTCATACAGTACATCAGATTATACGTGAATATTGGTTGAACACTATATTGTCTATTCCACTTAGATCCTCCAATAAGTTTTCCATTCCATATGGTTCATTGGGTTTGTACAGTTACTGTCTAAATAGGGTATCATTTAATCATTTTAAATTCCTCCGAAAAGCCATTTTATTCCATTTAATTTTTACTGGATTAGCTGTCTGACTTCTATTTTATTTAGGTAGTGAACATCATTGAAAGGAGGACCCTCAATATGGAGGACTTCTAAGTCCAAGAAATCGAGCTGAAACAGAACACAAAATAAATATCTACATTTAATATCCATAGTTATAAACAACAATACAAAATAGAAATTTCTTGACTCACCTTGCTCTTTGGTTGGAATATGGAAGGTGCAATCATTCACCAGGAACCAACGTTACTCTTTCATTGCATCATTACTCATTTTATATTCTTACTTTTAGAGAGTCTTTAGCAATTGGCAAGCAAATTTGTGAATATAATCATCTGTAAAATTTAAACATTAGTTTTATAATTATTGATATGATTTATATCTCATGACACGGTAATTAAACTTTTACGTAATAAATTGAAATGAAGAGAATGAAGAATTTTCTTTAAACAAAGAAAATAAGAAAAAAATAATTTCAAATCAAAGAGTTTTACGATTCTATCACGCCAATACAAAATTCCATCCGATATTGAACTATACAATTGATATTGTTACGCCAATTTATATTTTCTGTTATCATTGTGCTAAGTTACGTGATGCACGTTTCTATCACGCCAACACATAATTCCATCCAGTACTTAGTAAACTATACAATTGATATCGTCATGCCAATTTATATTTTCTGTTATCTTTTCACTGAGCAGCGTGCCACACGTTTCTTTCATGCCAACACATAATTCCATCCAATATTAAACATACAATTGATATCGTCACGCTAACTTATAATTTCTGTTATCTTTTCACTAAGCAGCGTGCCGCACATTTCTATCACGCCAACACATAATTCCATCCTATCATCACGCTGTTGTGCGAGTGGGCGCTATCCGTTGGGTGGTTACTATTTCTATTATTAAATAATATTAAACATGCATGGATTCATAAGGTAAATTAATAGAAGAAACTTAAGATTATTTTAATATATAATAATGAAAAGAACAAAACAGAAATCAAATAATATATTATGAAAAATGAAATGATAAAGAAAATATAAATTTAACAGAACTAAGTAAAGATGGAAAATGGAAATCAGAAAAGAAAGCATGAGCAGGTGAGATTATGAATAATGCTGTGAAAGATATGAAAACAAAAATAAACAAACAAAATAAAATAATAATAAACATAAATGAAAGACAAAACAAATAAATGACAGATAATCAAGAATAACGAACACATGCATGTATTAGCAAAAATAATAATCACAATGTACACACTCACCATGCAAAGCATGCCATGAAATGAATTGGAGCAGTTTGAGGTATGAAAAGGTTATGGAAGGATTTGTAAACTATTATGAATTGCTATATAGCTAATGACTGAAAAAGAGGTAAGAAGATGAGCAACATATTGTGAATGAATAATGGATGAGGATTAGTTTACTATGAATATAATGGTTAAAAGCCACACGGCTACATTCCCCCCCACTAGAATAAACTAACCGGAGTGAACGTAAATATTATTGCTCAACTTCATCACCAATGTTAACACAAAACAATAGTTCCACATAGTACAATTTAAACAAAATAACACACATAAAATGAAATTCACACAATTATATACAAATTAAGGATTTGAAAAAAATTGACAGGAAAACACATTATAGAATACAAGACATTTTTAGTTGATAAAGAGTATAATAGCCTCTAAGTTGAAACCATATTTTATTTACAAAATCACTCTAAGAAGAATTAAAAACAAGAATAATATAATATCAATATGAGAATACTCTGTTCACAGACACATTAGTTATAGAGTATGTTTCTTTATACCTCTCAAGAGTTACAGGTTGTACATTAGGTAAATGTGAAACAGGTCCCTGAGATCTAGTGTGATGCCTCCCACTATCTCTAACTTCATCTTCACTAACTTTACCCTCATTAGTTGAAATATTTTCAAACCCTCAAATACATTTTCATCATTGGAATCCACAATATTAACCTCAACAGATTCATTAACATCAGGATAAGCATTCAGATCGGACTGAGACTTTGTGCTATCTAATTCTTCACTATTAGAGAAACTTTGATGCAAATAACAAGTTATCTGACAGATTTTCCTTATAAACGATCTGGTGGACGAGCTGAAGCAGATGAGTCTTCAGGACCCGAGGCTTCACTAAACTGATACAAGAAGAAGAAGAAGAAGAAGAAGAAGAAGAAGAAGATTTTCCTTATGTTGCAGACATCATTCTAATATCACCATTACATAAATCTTTCCTGATGATAGCAAAGCGTGTTGCCAATGAATCCCTTCCACTACCGATTTACAATCTGAAGTAATATTTACAAGATATAACCTTGAAATTTTTGATACTGAGCTTAAACTTATTTCTCTGTTTATTGTCTGTGCTTTGATTTCTAAATTATCCAAATAGATTTAGCATTCTTTGCAACTATGATCAGATTAAATCAATTATCCTCAACAACAGCTTTTGAGCTTGATTCAATCCAGCTTTAATTAAATGTTCATCAATTGATCTTCAATTGGTGAAATTGATTTAAAAGTATCTTCAACTTTTGTTGAAGAAACTTGATAGGTATATATCTATTCTAAACCAACTCCAATATTCCAGTAAAATGAATCACTTGATTGCATGATGATGAAAAAATCATGAAATTATGACAAAGTATACACTAACAAATTATTGATTGTTATGAATATATATAGAGCAATCTTGTTACTTTTGTATAATATTAAAATAAAAAGGTTTTCTAGAAAAGAAAACAATGTATTTTAAAATAAAACAGTATTTCCAATAAAAAACACTTTATAGGCTGTTTTTTATTGGGTGATGTTTGTTTTAAACAAAAAAAATGTTTTTTTTAATGGTTGCATCACTACCTGCAACTAAAGTTGAAAAAAAGTCTTCATTATTTGAATATAAAGTTGAAACAAGGTCATATTTTTTACAATTTCGTTTTCTATATATCACAAAATTATTAAAAGATTTAGATGTTCTGTTTCATATTGCCGAAGTAGGGGTATATTAGACCTATCTACTGACATTTTCCGTTTTTTAGTAATATTGACTGGTCCGAATCACCCGTGTGGTCCATGCGGTCCGATTGCTATGCATCTAATTGTTACATTTAATAGAGAAACCATCAGTCAATTGTTGTGCGTTTCAATTATATGAATTTTGTTAGTTTATGCATCGTAATTTTTACATTTAATAGAGAAACCATCAGTTGATTGTTGCGCGTTTGAATGATATGGGTTTTGTTAGTTTATGCATCTAATTTTTACATTTAATAGAGAAAATATCAGTCGATTGTTGCCAGTCTGCAAAATATGGGAGATATTTGGGATATTCTCCGAACAATTTTGAATTTACTCTTAAAGGTAGGCTTATTTACATCAATTTGCTACAAACTCTTCTGAATTAATCCCTATATTTACATTAATTTTACTAGCAGTTGCTTCAAACAGAATAAGATATCTATACAAACACTTTACCAGTTTCTGCAGACTGGGATTGTTGCGCGTTAGAATGATATGGTGTTGGGGAGGCCGTGATCCCCAAACATCTATTTCTTGGTAAATAAAGATGGCAGATTTTTCATGAGTTTACTTCAGACAATAACCAGGCTGTAATAACAAAATAAACTACTTAAATAAATGCATCCTATTATTTACATATATGAATCACACATAGAAAGGTGTATCTTACCCTGGTTATGATGATCCTAGACTTGATCAACAATTCATTTCAAACTCACTTAATTGTAGCTACCATAACTTTACATATCTTTGTTTCTGCAAAAACACCATAACAACTATTATCAAGAGCACAAATTAAGGTTTATTAGAGGCATACAAATTAAGGTCTACACTGCAGCACATTCAGACCAAGACTGACTCTGACAATTGATTCTTCCTATGAAGTAAACTATACTTAACAATTCTTCCCTTTCAGATTTATATTTTATGCTATTTATATTTTAACAATGCTATTTTAATAGGTAGTCATCCCCTAACATACCTCCCCTCCTAGTTTTTACTCTAGGAAAAACTAATAAATTTTATAATATACCAACTAAGTATAATTTCACGAATTTTTTTATTGAACATACAAAGTTATTTACAAAAGAAATACAAATTTTAAAAATGACCCTAACAATAAGACAATATCCTCCCATACATCTTGCCATCCTCTTCATGGCCTAACCAGCTTTCTCAGGTAGCATCATCTCCAAATATCTTCTCAATAAATGGCAAGATTAGCTCTGCACTTCATCAAATTGGAGACTCCAAGTTGCTTATGGGTGCTATCGCTTCTCCAGACAAGTTCAATCATGCGATGACTCCAAGCATGAAACCCGCAGAATAAAGAAAATCAGTTAATTTAAATTTAACAGTTTCATAGAAAAAATAAGTAGCTACCAACTCTCAAATCAATACTTCCCACATTCATACCAACTTTTTTTTATCAATTTAGAAGTTTATAATTTTTTTTTCAAGCATTTTTTTTTTCAATCTCAACATATTTAAAAGTTATTTACAAATTCAATTCATTACTTAAATCTTAATCCAATATCAGCCATTTCAAAGGAAGCAGTCTACTTTTTTTTCCTCTTCTTATAATCTTTACTTATCTCAACAAATCTATTAAACTTAAATAATCCATAGCTACTACTAATTAGCCAATTCTTAAACCAATCAACCCATTCATTCTCACAAATTACCAAACTCAACACTTCAATCTTACAGTTTTTAGCAACTTCCAGTTTCATTATTGTACCAATTTCCATCTTTAATGAAATTTCCACAATTTTGGGTACTGTCTTAGATTTCTCTATTTCTTGTTTCTTCAGCTTTACATCTTCCAGTTTCTTCAGCTTTTCATCTTCCAGTTTCTTCAGCTTTTCATCTTCCAGTTTCTTCAGCTTTTCATCTTCCAGTTTCTTCAGCTTTTCATCTTCCAGTTTCTTCAGCTTTTCATCTTCCAGTTTCTTCAGCTTTTCATCTTCCAGTTTCTTCAGCTTTTCATCTTCCAGTTTCTTCAGCTTTTCATCTTCCAGTTTTTTCAGCTTTTCATCTTCCAGTTTCTTCAGCTTTTCATCTTCCAGTTTCTTCAGCTTTTCATCTTCCAGTTTCTTCAGCTTTTCATCTTCTAGTTTCTTCAGCTTTTCATCTTCCAGTTTCTTCAGTCTCTCATCTTCCAGTTTCTTCAGTCTCTCATCTTCCAGTTTCTTCAGTCTCTCATCTTCCAGTTTCTTCAGTCTCTCATCTTCCCTCCGTTTAATTTTTTCTTCTCTTTTTCTTAAACAGGCTTTTATATCATGACCCGATTGACCACAAAATTCACACATAGTATGAATCCATTGAAAATCACTATGTTTCTGCTTATTAGGTCTATTTCTGTGAAGCTCATCATAAATTTTGGCAAATTTCATGATCATCTTCCAATCAACTTCTTCATCTTCAATAGCTTTAGTTATAAGCCAGTTTTGTAGAAATTCCCTGTACTCTTTATCTACACTTTTCTTATATTTGTTCAACAAAGTTTTACTAGTCATGTAATCTTTTGATGGATATGCCTCCATGAACAAATCTAATAACCTGGCAGTATATCTCTTCTTGGACTCTCCCACTTCTATACGAGCCCTATTGAATTCTTCTCTTGCCTCCATTTCATAACTTTTTAACATTAAACCACTTCCCTTTTATTTTTTTTTTTACATCAGAATTCCTGCTTATTACTGCACTAATTGATCCTCTTCTTTCTCAAAAATCACTGGATACCATCTTTTAGAAATCCCATGTTCCTGAATTTCTTCATAGTTCTCCTCTTGTGTGTCTCAATGTCTGGATAAGAATAGTTCTTGTGACTCTTGAAGTATTCGTTTTTAGTCACGGCACCATTTAATGTTGGGGGAGGCCGTGATCCCCAAACATCTATTTCTTGGTAAATAAAGATGGCAGATTTTTCATGAGTTTACTTCAGACAATAACCAGGCTGTAATAACAAAATAAACTACTTAAATAAATGCATCCTATTATTTACATATATGAATCACACATAGAAAGGTGTATCTTACCCTGGTTATGATGATCCTAGACTTGATCAACAATTCATTTCAAACTCACTTAATTGTAGCTACCATAACTTTACATATCTTTGTTTCTGCAAAAACACCATAACAACTATTATCAAGAGCACAAATTAAGGTTTATTAGAGGCATACAAATTAAGGTCTACACTGCAGCACATTCAGACCAAGACTGACTCTGACAATTGATTCTTCCTATGAAGTAAACTATACTTAACAATTCTTCCCTTTCAGATTTATATTTTATGCTATTTATATTTTAACAATGCTATTTTAATAGGTAGTCATCCCCTAACAATGGGTTTTATTAGTTTATGCATCTAATTTTTACATTTAATAGAGAAGCCATGAGCTGATTGTTGCGCGTTTGAATATGGATTCTGTTAGTTTATGCATCTAATTGTTACGTTTAATAGAGAAAACATCTGTCGATTATTGCGCGTTAGAATGATATGGATTATTTTGTTTGGATTATATAGTCCAAAGCTATATAGAAACTCATTTAAATTTATGTAGGTAATACCAATATTTCATAATCTGAATTCTTTTAAGGTTGACCTGTAATAATTAGAGTATTATAATTGAAGATGTTTAAAAAAAATTAATATCATGAAGGTAAAAAATTGTTCAACTCAATTGCCCGATCTGTAGAAATGTATTAGCTAACATATACAAATGAAATAATTATAAACGTACTCTTCTATTATAGTGAAAGAACTTATTTGAGATCGCATATATGAGTTGGGGAATAAATTTTTATTGAAATGATATCATAATGAAACTATAAATGAATAGAAAGACTACCTGATTTACAATGAAGTATTATTTAAATTGTATCTTGATAGGTATCTCCCAATCGTATATCGGATGAACATAGGTATATGCAATTAGTGTACAATTGAAAACTAATACCTATATATGCTATGTAAATTAAATATCGGTAATATTTAAACTTTTTTGGGGATCTGATACCAATTGCCAGATACTCATATAAACATAGATACTTTCAGATTCTTTAAATGATACTAAGAGTATCGGTGCATCTCTAGTTAAAATACACCGACATTGCTAGAATATTCTTTTCAAGCCTTCAAAAGTGGAAAAATTCCACTGATAAGTCGGTGGAATTTATCTTGAAATACACTAATACAGTCTGGCGACTATCTACCGAATGGCATAGAAGGGTAGGACTATTCCAGTCTGTATTTGGTGCATAAAATCCCACTGACTTTTTCAAAAAGCTGAAAAAATCCACCAACAATTTCCAGTAATTTGACTGATCCACAAACATTTTCCCAATTTATCCACCAAAAATTAATGGTAACATAAGAATAAATAGCTAAAAATCCACTGACTTTGCTAGAATATTATTATCTCAAAAACTACGGGAGAGTTTGACTGTGTGTTAAAAAACACATGTCTTATTTATAAACCTATGGTACTGTATTTTTTACATGTTGTTAGTATATAGGTATACTAAACTAATGTGTACCAAATTTCAAGTAAAAATATTTAACATATAAGGAGAAATAAATACATAGGTATATAAGACATAGGCAACCGAGAGGGCGAGCTCTGATTGGCTTGAAGAGAGAGTATGTGTCTGTTTTCTCCATTAAAACGTACGGACTGATGTGTTTAGCGGGTACTAAGCTATATTATTTTCTCTATGTCTATGATTATCATTAGCTACGTTGAATATTTACATGGACGTTAGATTTCTTATATTTTTCTTATTAGATTGTACCTAGAACTTAGTTTCATTTATAGTACCTAGGTATATCTAATGAACTATATATTTCATATGAATATTTTGATGATTGAAATAAAAACAATTTTTCTTTTAATTCAGTGTATATTGAACAAAACATTTGTATTTTATTTTTATATGTCAGTAAATAAATTACACAAATAATAAAAAGGACTACTTTGGCATAATTCAACCCATTATAATGATGAATCAATAACATTGGTACTATAAGTAGGTAGCTATAATACATGCAATAGCTAATTATTCTACATGCAAATATGCAGCATACTCATTTTTTTATATTTATGAGACTAAAGTGATAGACTAGAACAACAAAATAAAATACATTCCAATCTGATAAATTTTCATTTCCAATCGTGTCTTCGAACAAAATGTTATTTATATCTTCGTCCGATAGTACCTTGGAGCGGGAACACGTGCAGCACCTACCCTGACCAAGGTTGATGAGACATTGACGTTGAGTGGTCAGCCAACCACAGCTGGCCGTAGTCCTGAGCTGTACATAACCTCACATTGCCACACGTCGCCATAATACAATTAGTTGCATAATTTATGTGATTTACGCCGATACGTAAATATTTTTGAACTTTTAAATACAAAAATATGTTTGGTATTTCTGTAGAAACAAAGTCAAGAAAGGCCGATAAATTTAATGGGATTACTTGAAAGATATAAAGTGATTTTTAAAATGTGTGCTTAAACACATATTTCAAACTCATTAGGGTTAAGGGACCGCCCCCAAAATTTTGAAAAAAAATTATTATTGAAGTTTTGGTTCTAAAACTTTGTATATATATATAAAATTGAATTCCCTATCGTTTTTGTTCATGACATTTTTTCGATTAGACCCATGGAAAACGAGTTATTCGAATTTCGAAAAAATTTCGAACCATTTTCAAAAACCCTACGTCTGTTTTTTTGGTTGAAGCTAGAGCATTGCGGTTTTTTGCATTCGATTTTCCATACTAATATCTACTACATTGTTTTCTTCGATTTTTAATTTTCGAATGGGTTTTCTAAATTTAGACTTTTTCATAAAAAGTAAAACAAAAATTTTGAAAAAAAATTTTGTCGGAAAAAATTTTCTACAACAAATTCGAAAATCAAAAATAGTAAAAAATCATATTGTAGATATCATTATGGAGTATCGAATGCAAAAAACCGCAATGCTCTAGCTTCAACCAAAAAACAGGAGCCTAGGTTTGAATTACAAGATTTGTAGATCTCAGAATTAGTAAGAATTTCCTTTCAAAGTTTGATGATCTGACAGGCAGCATCCATCCGCTTCGAAGGTTTGGGGCTAACTGAGCAATCTTTCTTTGCATTCATTGGTGTGGGCGTGTTATAGTGGTAGGTTAGATACCAGATATAGCGAGATAATTAATTATTACGAATTATAATTGGCTGAGAGATGGTTTTTAGAGTACATATTGACTCCCTACCCCCCTTCCCACTTTTCCCTTTCTCCCTCTCCCCAGCGGGGTTAGAGTTATACGATACGTCTGGTATTTTGCACACACTATAAGAAGGTTATAAAGCAACTATTTACACAATAAAAAATAAAAGATAAAATTTTGAGATTTCTTCGGGGGCGGTCTCCTTAAAGCAATTAGATTGATCTTGAAGGACAATGAAGCAGATTTTGCATTTCTGATAATAAGTCATATTTTGGCCAGTAGCTATTTGAGATTATTATTATTTACAGATTTGAACATTGATGAACATGAGAATTTACTTAGCCCTATTTGGGTTTCTTATATTATGTTCTCTCAATGACAATGAATGTGTAATATTGAATGGGGAATTCAACTCCAAAAATGGTCTACTTCTTCATCTGACAAAATTTGGTTTCCAAAAAACTGCTCCGCATGAAGGACCGCAATCTGAAGGGTATATTTATGGCAATGTTACTTCTAATACAAAGCAGGTCAGTACTGTTCCAATTTTAAGAAAAAGAAACTAGGTAATGATAGTTAATGAAAGGTATGATATATAATATCCTTACATTATAGCTGCTACAGTTGACAAAACAAATAACTCATTTTTATATAATTTTATAACAACCTTTTGTCATCTTCTTTTTACTCTATTATTAATATGCATTTTAAATAATATTCAAGTAGCTACATGCAGTTTTTTTTGAGTAGTTACTCTGCACACCATCTTGTATCTTCTAAATTTTAGGAAGTTTGAAAATTCAGGACTTTGTTTGGAGTGCTCTATGCACTTCAAAACAAACTGTAGAAAATGTTTGACTCGTTACTAAAACATATTTTCACATCAGACAGAGATATAAATATAAATTATTTCATATATTTGTAAAACTGTGAAGACTCCAAATCTTCAATTTTTATTGCATCTGATATGTATTTCTTCTATCTTTTATCATTTTCAAGCTTATTCATTTCATAATTCTCAATATCAAATTCACTAGAATGTTTCAAATACTTACTGGCAAGGTCACATTTTTACACTGTTGGCTGGGGTAAGTTACGAGTTGTCAGACGGTTCATCATTTTTGAACATTTAATAAAATATAAATAATAATTAGTGTTTTCATCACCATGGATACCAATTGAAATAGAAATTAAATGATAGCTAATTATTATATACTTATTCTTATATGATTGGAAATGTGGTACCGTCCATTTACTCAAACTTTCCCCATGTCCCTTTTCTACAATTTTTTTGGTTCTTCTGATATCTTAAAACTTCATTTGTTTTTTAAGTTTCTTTATGAAAAATATCATAGTTAATTTCAATATGAGTACCAATACTTGGTAGCTAGCTATGTATTGGTAATAATACTTGGTATTGGTAATATACCAAATTACCGATACAGATACACTGATAATTTTAAATTATTTGTTTTATTTAAAAATTGAATGTCAAGGAGATAAATTTTTTTCCGATTCGATGCCTGAAAATGACCGATATAATGAGTACTGATATAGTTTGGTGGCTACAACCCTAATATATTTCTTATTTTTTTTATTCTTATTATTTTTGTTTATTTTCAGGGACAAGAACTTGTTTTGGTTCTGCTTCCGAGGCAATTATTCTTCAGCTTTTATTCCAATGGAGCTGTTGAGGAGGAAGACCTGGATGTTACCTGCTCTAAAATGTTTGAGGTTAATATGCTAATTAATTATTATGCTACCAAGTTCACTGAACAGATTAGCTAACTATTAGTATAAAAATTGATTGAAGTCAACCTCTGCTCACACTGACCAACTATTTTGATATAGTCCCCTGTGGCTCTATCCTGAAGCTATCTGTGGTGAATGAAAGATAAGGGGGGTGGTGTCCCTTGGGCCCTGAACTGTTGTAATTTGGATTATGGATTGTCTTTTTTAATTTTACCATGTTTATCATTTTTTAATGCTATGTGCAGTTTTGGAGGATAGCACTAGGGTTATGCTCTTCAACTACGAGGTCTTAGATTTTGTGTTAGGTAGACTCTTAGGCTTCATTTACTATCACCTCTTCATTTTCCTCTTCCATTCGTGAGTGCAGCCACTGGTGCTTTGGTCCCTTTTTGTCACATTCCTTGGTAAAAATTGCATTCATAGAGTAGCTTTTCTGCATCCATGAGCATTGTCACTGATGGTGGTAGGTGACTTTGTTCATTGAGCCACTTTCCTTTCTAACTGTTTCTTCTAGTCCCTTGTATTTAATTTCCTTTTGATGTCAGCGAAATAGTCACAATATGACTGAAGCAGACATTAAGACACTACTAAAATATATAAATATTTTGATTTATAATTATTCAGATCTTTTGTCTAATTAATTGGATTATGAATTAATTAATTTCTGAGTTCTTTTTAATAGGAAAACATCAAACTTTTATGGAATAAAAAAATGGTTGTTTCAATGCAGGACGTAATGGAGCAAGCGTACGATGCTCGCTGTCACGACAAAGGAGTTGAAGATTTTGTGAGACACGTGCCATGTCCCAAGGACGGCCTCTGTTTGGATGAAGATGATCCAAGTAATGTCATCAAAGGCTCTCAACTCACTTACGCCATCCAGAATGTCAACAATCCAAAGTAAGTCTACTTCCAGATTGAAATTGATTAATAGAAAATTGAGATTGACCTTAGGTCCCTGCACACTAGTGTCTTTTTGATGTGCGTCATTATCCTAAAATATCATTAACTCTTATGTTATATGGGCACTCATGCGTCTTTTGAAAACATGTTTAAAAGAGTTCAAAAGACGGACAGTTCTGGACACAAGAAAAATGCTATTTGTAGGTTAAATTTAAAAAGTTAACTAATAGGTATTTAATACTTTTTCATATGGTCTTACTTCTATTTCGCTAATACCCCAGTTAGCTATAACACTTTTTGAAAACTTTAACTGCTGTGGGTCACGCCGCAGTTGAAGTGTTAAGCCATGGGTAGAAGTAAGCAGATCTTACAGTAATACTAATGCAGCTGACTACATCACAGTCTTGATTTTAGGAATGTTTACAATGATATCAGTGTTTTCTTTTACTGAGTACACTTTTGTTAATACAGTGAAATTTCTGAGATAGCTAAGAAGTATTAGTTTCTTCATAACTTAAAGCTACTTCATATCTTTTGTAGCTACACTAGATAGTTTTCTATGATTAAAATCATAGAAAACTATGGTCATCAAGGTATAACTATGATGCAGTTCATGAGGTATATCATTTTCTATATTTTCAACATAGAAAAGTACTTCATAACTCGAGTGCATTTCCTACTTCAGAACGTCGTAACTCAAGAGTTTTACTCTAGGAAGAATCTTTCCTCAATATCCCATTCTGACAAATGTTAAGAATACCTAACACTCGTGCTGAAGATGAAGTTTGAACTTCCAAAATTAATGAGGCAGTGATATTTTTGTGCTAAATGTAGCTATTTGGTTGCTTTTGGTTTATGTGCATAGTGAATAATTTACCCATTTTTTATGATTTCATTTTCAGGTGAAATGATTTTACTTCATATTTTAAATTTAATGACATCTGTTACAGACTAATAGTACAGCTACACTAGTGTAATGCAAGTACACTAGTGTAATGCAAGTACACTAGTGTAATGCAAGTACACTAGTGTAATACAAGTACATTAGTGTAATACAAGTACACTAGTGTAATGCAAGTACACTAGTGTAATGCAAGTACACTAGTGTGATACAAGTACACTAGTGTAATACAAGTACACTAGTGTAATACAAGTACACTTATGTAATGCAAGTACACTAGTGTAATGCAAGTACACTAGTGTAATACAAGTACACTAGTGTAATACAAGTACACTAATGTAATGCAAGTACACTAATGTAATGCAAGTACACTAGTGTAATGCAAGTACACTAGTGTAATGCAAGTACACTAGTGTAATACAAGTACACTAATGTAATGCAAGTACACTAGTGTAATGCAAGTACACTAGTGTAATGCAAGTACACTAGTGTAATGCAAGTACACTAGTGTAATGCAAGTACACTAGTGTAATGCAAGTACACTAGTGTAATACAAGTACACTAGTGTAATACAAGTACACTTATGTAATGCAAGTACACTAGTGTAATACAAGTACACTAGTGTAATACAAGTACACTAATGTAATGCAAGTACACTAATGTAATGCAAGTACACTAGTGTAATGCAAGTACACTAGTGTAATACAAGTACACTAATGTAATGCAAGTACACTAGTGTAATGCAAGTACACTAGTGTAATGCAAGTACACTAGTGTAATGCAAGTACACTAGTGTAATGCAAGTACACTAGTGTAATGCAAGTACACTAGTGTAATGCAAGTACTCTAGTGTAATGCAAGTACACTAGTGTAATGCAAGTACACTATTGTAATACAAGTACACTAGTGTAGCTTGTACAAGTACACTAGTATAACTTGTACAAGTACACTAGTATAACTTGTACAAGTTCACTAGTATAACTTGTACAAGTACACTAGTATAACTTGTACAAGTACACTAGTATAACTTGTACAAGTACACTAGTATAACTTGTACAAGTTCACTAGTATAACTTGTACAAGTACACTAGTATAACTTGTACAAGTACACTAGTATAACTTGTACAAGTACACTAGTGTAACTTGTACAAGTACACTAGTATAACTTGTACAAGTACACTAGTATAGCTTGTACAAGTACACTAGTATAGCTTGTACAAGTACACTAGTATAGCTTGTACAAGTACACTAGTATAACTTGTACAAGTACACTAGTATAACTTGTACAAGTACACTTGTATAACTTGTACAAGTACACTAGTATAACTTGTACAAGTACACTAGTGTAACTTGTACAAGTACACTAGTATAACTTGTACAAGTACACTAGTGTAACTTGTACAAGTACACTAGTATAACTTGTACAAGCACACTAGTATAACTTGTACAAGTACACTAGTATAACTTGTACAAGTAGCTGCACTAGTATTAATAGAATAACATGGTAGAGACAATTTTTTATAGTTTGAATTACAAAAGCATTAAAACTGTATTTTTTTCATATGATTTAATATAGAATAATTGTTCTTTGAACCACATCTAATATTTCAATGAAAAGTTTATAATGGAACATAATTACCTTTGCAGAATGTGGTAGATTATGTTTTACCTGGCATTTCTTTATTTGTCATCTTGATAATCGCATAACTCAAAAAGTAGTCAACCAAATTCCCCTTGGATATTTGGTCATTGTCCAAGAACAATTTGGTCAGATGTTGAGAGCAAACAGGTTTTAGGTCAAAATCATTTATAAGAGGCGGTGGAGGTATGCGCTCTGAGGGTGCCCCTCATCTAGTTAATAATGAGTCTCTATTTGGATAATAAAAAGCTTATTCCAGCTCTGATATTATAATGAGGATTGTAGCTACCAAATAAAACAATCAAAATGTATGCTTAGTATGCTGACCATGTGTTCCCAAGACGCAGTCTAGCCTAACCAAAAAATTACTAGTTAATGTTATTGCTTCTGTTTCACATGTCCGACGATAGACAGAGGATCTGTGTATCTCTGTGTGTAGGTACCTAGTGATGTTGTCTGTATGATGAAACAGAGGTATAAAGTGGTTCACATTGTCACAGTTTATTTTAGGTTTAATATATTGACAGTTGTTAATATTTGTACATCTATTAGTAATATACATAGTGGTACTAATGTGTACCAGTACGTAGTTAACGTGATAGGAGTGTAAATAAAGAGTTACAAATGAGATTAGAAGTATACTACAGCAAAGTAAAGAACTCCATTGATAAAATAATCACACTTAGCAGAAGTGTGCAGTGAATAGTAACTAGCAACTTGTACTTACTTGATAGAGACATATCCTGTTATCTTTTTATCAACGCTATATTAGTGCTTAGGTCTTTTTATCTCAATCACAAGGAAACATATAAACACAAGAAATATAACAATAGTAATATAAAGATGTACGAAACAGTTCTACCAAACCAGTAAAGAAACATGGTTAATATACTTATAGAAAAATGATTTCTAGTTTAATTCCACTGCTGAATACTGGCTTTCATTTACAATAAGTAAAGCTGATTTTAAATAAATATGCTATCGGTGGTAACAGAACATTTTAATGATTAATTCATAAATTATTAATTTCCCCCATGATCACTCAAAGCATTTATTTTACATAACTTAGAGTATACATTTATTCTCTTCCTTTTACTCAAATATTTACTAAATAGTAAATCACTCAAAGATTCTTCTAAATGAAGTATATAGCATAGTAAACAGAATAGTATAGTACCCGAGTTACATGTATTATTCAAATTTATTCTGGGTAGGCTGTGACGTCATGTATGTAAACAAGAGGTCACGTCATAGTAAACAGAATTGCTGTGGGTCACGTGGAATAGAGAATTAAGATGGCGGCCAACGCGACCGATCTGACTAATGATCTAATTATCTTGAATAAATCGTCTTCTTCAAGACTAAAAATTTGTTACTATTTTGGGTGTAAAAAGACCAGTAGCAATTTCATCAACAGTCATTTTTTAATTTTCGTCCGTATGACTATAAAGATTGGATAATAGCATGCGGTAATGTGGAATTAAAAAAAATATCACCGAAAACGTTATTTAACAAAAGTTGGGTGTGTTGCAGCCATCTTTTGTGTTTGTACTGTACGTACAAACGAACGCACCATTGTTGACATGTGACGTCACAGCATACCGGGACACGCGTAATATCCCCCCTATAGCTCTGGGATACTAGCTATATATTCTCTGTACTGTGTATATAGCTTACAAATTTAATGCTTTATTTTAGAGTAGGAACTGAAGAAGTGTTTACTGCATTCATTTTTATATTCTAACATTTAACCCTCCACTCTATGGTGACTTATACACTGAAGAAATAAGATGGTATGATATTGATTCCATTAGGTATATAATTGTCTTACTTATTTGTCCACTTTCGAGTGATGTATTTGGCGCTTGTTATTTTTTGAGATATTTTCGTTTTAATTCTTTCATATATTAGAGCACATGTGTACTCTTTCATATATTAGAGCACATGTGTACTCTTTCATATATTAGAGCACATGTGTACTCTTTTGTATATTAGAGCACATGTGTACTCTTTCGTATATTAGAGCACATGTGTACTCTTTCGTATATTAGAGCACATGTGTACTCTTTCGTATATTAGAGCACATGTGTACTCTTTCATATATTAGAGCACATGTGTACTCTTTCATATATTAGAGCACATGTGTACTCTTTCATATATTAGAGCACATGTGTACTCTTTCATATATTAGAGCACATGTGTACTCTTCATATATTAGAGCACATGTGCACTCTTTCATATACTAGAGCACATGTGTACTCTTTCATGTATTAGAGCACATGTGTACTCTTTCATGTATTAGAGCACATGTGTACTCTTTCATGTATTAGAGCACATGTGTACTCTTTCATATATTAGAGCACATGTGTACTCTTTCATATATTAGAGCACATGTGTACTCTTTCATATATTAGAGCACATGTGTACTCTTTCATATGTTAGAGCATATGTGTACTCTTTCATATGTTAGAGCACATGTGTACTCTTTCATATATTAAAGCACATGTGTACTCTTTCATATGCTAGAGCACATGTGTACTCTTTCATATATTAGAGCACATGTGTACTCTTTCATATATTAGAGCACATGTGTACTCTTTCATATATTAGAGCACATGTGTACTCTTTCATATATTAGAGCATATGTGTACTCTTTCATATATTAGAGCACATGTGTACTCTTTCATATGCTAGAGCACATGTGTACTCTTTAATGTATTAGAGCACATGTGTACTCTTTCATATATTAGAGCACATGTGTACTCTTTCATATATTAGAGCACATGTGTACTCTTTCATATATTAGAGCACATGGGTACTCTTCCATATGTTAGAGCACATGTGTATTCTTTCATATGTTAGAGCACATGTGTACTCTTTCATATATTAGAGCACATGTGTACTCTTTCATATATTAGAGCACATGTGTACTCTTTCATATATTAGAGCACATGTGTACTCTTTCATATATTAGAGCACATGTGTACTCTTTCATATATTAGAGCACATGTGTACTCTTTCATATATTAGAGCACATGTGTACTCTTTCATATGTTAAAGCACATGTGTACTCTTTCATATATTAGAGCACATGTGTACTCTTTCATATATTAGAGCACATGTGTACTCTTTCATATATTAGAGCACATGTGTACTCTTTCATATATTAGAGCACATGTGTACTCTTTCATATATTAGAGCACATGTGTGCTCTTTCATGTATTAGAGCACATGTGTACTCTTTCATATATTAGAGCACATGTGTACTCTTTCATATATTAGAGCACATGTGTACTCTTTCATATGTTAAAGCACATGTGTACTCTTTCATATATTAGAGCACATGTGTACTCTTTCATATATTAGAGCACATGTGTACTCTTTCATATATTAGAGCACATGTGTACTCTTTCATATATTAGAGCACATGTGTACTCTTTCATATATTAGAGCACATGTGTGCTCTTTCATGTATTAGAGCACATGTGTACTCTTTCATATATTAGAGCACATGTGTACTCTTTCATATATTAGAGCACATGTGTACTCTTTCATATATTAGAGCACATGTGTGCTCTTTCATGTATTAGAGCACATGTGTACTCTTTCATATATTAGAGCACATGTGTACTCTTTCATATATTAGAGCACATGTGTACTCTTTCATATATTAGAGCACATGTGTACTCTTTCATACAGGGTGACACAAAAAAAGAGGGATGAAAGTAAACGTTTTAACTCAAAAATTAGTTCACTTAGAAAGATGAAATATAAACCACACAATAGAGTATATTTTCAAGATTTATTTAGTCTATAACAACTGCTCAGATCCCCTCCCTGTCGCTCAATTCACAAATTTATATGTTTCTCAAAATTCGCTATCATCACACCAAGGATATCTTTATTCCTTGATTAAGTAACTTCTTGGATAATTGACAATATTCTTGTTGTTTTCAAAAGTATCTGGCTTTGTTCAGTAAACATTCTCCTTTGTATACCCTCAAACAATAAAGTGACTGGCAAAGGGAAATCCATTCGTTGAGGGATGATGTGGGCAGAGCTGGGCGTTCCGCACGAATGTTCGCGAACCTTTATTCGCGAACCGGTTCGGACTGGAAAATGGGTTCGGACATTCGGATTCGGAACCTCTTCAAAAACGGTTCGGACTTCAGTGTTCGGAACGTCTTTTTCGCAAGTCCGAACCTCCGTAACCGGGGAAAACTGAACTGTTCATTTAATTATTTTACGTTCTGAACATGTACCGTACCTCTCGGCTACTATTATATACCTAGGTTTCTGCTTAACACTGAAGCGAAGAACATGCGTCTTTCCCCGCTCTTCTTCCATTACGTTATTCATCCTTTCTTGAATAGCGGTAAGTTTTATAATAATCTTAACAAGTTAATTCTTTAATAACGGTTCATGTTCCCTCAAATCTCAATTAAAATTCCTTGAAATATGTAGAACTATAGGTGAGGTTATAAACAAAGTAAACGTATATATTAGGTAACATTACATAACACCCTACCCTAGTACCTTAGCCGTTGGCTAACCAGTCCTCATGGAAAAATAATAATAACTTAAGTTCAAGAACGATTTTAAAGCTGTCTTTTCAATCGTTTAATTTTTCGCATAAACATACGATTAGACAAAAACGAAGGTGATAAATGGTAATATACTCATATTATGAGCATTTATTCAAATCTATAATAATATTAGGAATATATCAGAGATCTTTCCAGGCATTAGATGCAAGAGTGTGTTTGAGTACATAAGGGTGAATATTTCACTATAATCAGTTAACTGCAACTCTTATAGCGGCTTAGCGAGATCAAATATGTGCGAAAATAATTGCGCACACCAAGCTTCGTACAATAACATCTTATAAATATAATTTGTTTCGTGTCTTGTTACTTTTATTTTGAATGATAATTTTTTCTTTTGCTTTTAATAATGTATGAAATACTAAATATCAAATGAAGGTTTTTAAAAGAAAAAATATTGAAATGACTCAAATGAGCTAACTTTTGACGGCTAAGTAATTAGGCTGAACAGATAATTTAGAATCGAGTATTCGCTTTACAATTGAATTGATTATAATTTATATATAGGTATTATAATATTATATGTATATAAGTTATAATATAAATAACTTTGAGAAATATTCACAGTAATCTTCACTGTCTGACTTTTCTAATATATTGAATAGAAGAAAAAGTTAAGCAAGCAAAAATAGCATAATACGGTATCTATAGTACTTTCATATTCAAACAAAATGCAAAAAGTTTTTATATCATCAGTTCTCTAGATAGAATTAATCAAAAATGTTATAATATAAATGAAAAATTGAAAACTAATAGTAAAAACTTAAAACTTATTTAATTAGATAATTGGATACTTCAATATGGATACATTGTCTTGCATTGTTATGACGACAGAGTTGGTCTTATTTTTTCTTTGCATGAAATTCGGAGGTCAGAAGAAAATTCAGAATAACTTAAACTACGTATTGGAGTGGAGACTGGAGGGGAACTTTAAAGATACTTAATGCTCATTCAGTCATACTCAATGATACTAACTTATTAAGTATAGTAAGTACAGTGGAACTCCCTTATTGTGAACTCCTGTATAGTGAATCACGCTGAATAGTAAAATCCGGTATAGCGAACTTACCTCTATAGTGAACATATTTAGGTTAGTCTACACAAATATTCGTAAGTTTTCTATGAATTTCTTTTTCCTATTTAGTAAATTCTATAAATTAGTTGTATTTCATGAAATAACAGTTCTACCAGTGCAAATCCTCTATAATGTAGTCATATGAAGTCACAGTTATTATAAATATATAAATTTATTATATTAACCCTAATGAATTTGACGTATGTTTTATAGGCATATATTTTTTTAATTACTTTATATATTTCATGTCATTTCTTTAAATTTACTGGCCTTTCTTCACTTTGTTGCAACATAAATACCAACTATGTTTTTTAATTCAAAATTTAAATATTTACGTATCGGCGTAAATCAGCGTAAATTATGGAATTAATTGTACTTTAGTGACGTGTGGCAACGTAGAAAAACAGATTGGTTACCCATTACGCAAGAATGTGTCCACGTTTTATGTAGTAGAGACAAATGCACGAGCTGTGATTGGTTCACACTCCATCCAATAACAGTTCAGCTCACTCAGTTGCCAATCTCTTATATAGCTATGTATTTATTTCTCCTTATATATTCAATATTTTTACTTGAAATTTGGTACACATTAGTTTAGTACAAAAACTAACAACTTGTAAAAATACAGTAACGTAGGTTTATAAATAAGACACGTGTTTTTTTAACATAGAGTGAAACCTTCTCGTTGTAACTTGTTTCTGACAAATAGTTAGTATCTTGTTGAAAAACTGTTTTTTTATAGGTTGTCCTAATAGCCTTGGAAGCATAAGTTAGTAAAAGGGCCGAATATAAATGTGTAGACTGTAGTTCACTTTTATTTTTCTTAATTTTTAGATATAAAATATATACCTAAAAAATCAGAGGTTAGCTTACAAATGTTCGGACTAAATGTTTGGTTCGGAACAAATGTTCGGACCAAACTTTTCCAAATTGGGTTCGCTATACGGAGGTTCGGAACCCAAAATCGACGAAGATTCAGGTTCGGATTCGGAACCTATAAAAAGGTTCGCGCGCCCAGCTCTGGATGTGGGTTCCAAATCAATTTGTTAGTCAATTTTGTGCTCGCAATGAGGTGTGTGATGTTGCTCCGTCAACGTTATGTTTAACATTTCAATATACGTTGGTGTTACTGTGCTTGCATTTTTGTCATGATCTTGAAAAAAATATGGGCCATAAACTCTGCTAGAACTAATGCTGCACCAGATGATTACCCAATCCTTTGACAAAATTGCAATCTTCTTCATCATTATTTGAGAGCTGTAAGTTTCATTCAAATGAAGATCATTCTTTAAAATTTATTGAATGCTTTCTCGATTTATTTCCAGTTCTGCTTCCATCTTCCTTTCACTTTGTGACTATTCTTGAATCCTTGCACTAACTGTGACAATATTTTCTTTAGTTCTTGCTCTAAATTGTTTGAGGTCAATATGCTAGTTTATTATTATGCTACCAAGGCTTCATTTACCATCACCTCTTCATTTTCCTCTTAGATTTGTACTTCATTAACTCTTGGCTAGAAGTCATTTTTCCTTCTGTTCCAGTTCAGTAGCAGCTGTAATGCTTAACTCTTCATGTAATTGGCGTGACGTTAATATTCATTAAAGTTTTAAGTGTTACCTGTGTACAGGTGTGCTGTGTTTGCTCTCAGTGTGAGGGAAGAAAAGACTGTTAGTTAGTTAGTCTGTCTGAAGTAGTGGCTGTGGTGTGTGACTAGTGAGATAGGAGAAAAGGTTCTACGTCCTTTCGCCGAAAAAAAGACAATTAGTTACCTAAATAAGTTATGCTTATTTTACAGTAAAAAACAGTAAAGTAAACAGTTGTCACTATCGAACCTGGCAGGGGGGGGGGGGGTCATTTCTGGTCCGTTGTCTTTACTAGCTCCATTTCTGGTCCGTTATCTTTACTAGCTTCATTTCTGGTCCGTTATCTTTACTAGCTTCATTTCTGGTCCGTTATCTTTACTAGCTTCATTTCTAGTCCGTTATCTTTACTATAGCTTCATTTCTGGTCCGTTATCTTTACTAGCTTCATTTCTGGTCCGTTATCTTTACTAGCTTCATTTCTTGTCAGTTATCTTTACTAGCTTCATTTCTGGTCCGTTGTCTTTACTAGCTTCATTTCTGGTCCGTTATCTTTACTAGCTTCATTTCTGGCCCGTTATCTTCACTAGCTTCATTTCTGGTCCGTTATCTTTACTAGCTTCATTTCTGGTCCGTTATCTTTACTAGCTTCATTTCTGGTCCGTTATCTTTACTAGCTTCATTTCTGGTCCGTTATCTTTACTAGCTTCATTTCTGGCCCGTTATCTTCACTAGCTTCATTTCTGGTCCGTTGTCTTTACTAGCTTCATTTCTGGTCCGTTATCTTTACTAGCTTCATTTCTGGTCCGTTATCTTTACTAGCTTCATTTCTGGTCCGTTATCTTTACTAGCTTCATTTCTGGCCCGTTATCTTCACTAGCTTCATTTCTGGTCCGTTATCTTTAGTAGTTTCATTTCTAGTCCATTGTCTTTACTAGCTTCATTTCTGGTCCTTATCTTTACTAGCTTCATTTCTAGTTATTGAAAATTGTTTCTTATCCTACAAAGAATTTATTGAAACTGATTCTATTTTCATGGCTTTGAATCAAGTGATAATGTAAATATTTTGTCAAATGTGACCCACTCGGACATAAATCATTGGAATAAATACGTAAGTATTTGAATTACATTTATTTTTGTACGATTTGGTGAATAATTTGTACCATTTGGTGAATAATTTGTACCATTTGGTGAATAATTTGTACCTTTTGGTGAATGATTTGTACCATTTGGTGAATGATTTGTACCATTTGGTGAATAGTTTGTCCCATTTGGTGAATGATTTGTACCTTTTGGTGAATAGTTTGTCCCATTTGGTGAATGAGAATTATGTATCGAAATAACCCATTAATATTACAAGATCTTTAAGATGAAATAACTTAGGAAAGCAATAACACATCAAAGGATGAGGGGAAAATTTCAAAAGTGTTTGGTCATCATATCTTGACTATCACTATATTTTTTCATCCATTGTTTCTGCTACCGATTAAATTTATTTCGAGTTACCCATACCAGATTTCTTTGAAGTGACCAAAGGGACACCCTGTATATACCAGTCAAATTTATATCATTGCTATTCTTTTTTTTTCACTCTGATTCCATTAAACCTTCTTAAAAATTTAAAGGAAAAAACATCGAATAAATGATCAAGTAAATTTAAAGAATTGCGTAAACTCTTTATTTTTCGGACGGTTCCATATTTTCGGACAAATGGTAAAACATATTTAATATTTAAAATAGCAATTCAAATAATTATTCTATACTTTTTTCTCACATGTCTGAAGATGTGTAACCGTCCAATAATTCGGAACTTACCCTAGGTGATTAATTTTCCCAGCTCTCTCTTAATTAGTTCGACACTTGGCACACACCTGTACACAGGTAACAGTTGAGTCAATAGTAAAGCTAACGAGTAAACACGCTCTTCATACCGAGGTGGTAAAAATTAAATTACCCTCAAAATTCACTTGGAGTAGCTACAACCAACTAGAGAATTCAACCAGAGCAGTGTTTTTAAATTACCCACTTGAATAATTTCATTTCCAGAGGTTCCCTTTATAGATTTCTTCAGGGACCCTTGCATAGAAAACTATTTTAACTGTGGACCCATGAGATAAAATATGATATCATTAAAATCATTAAATATATCATTATATCATTAAATCATTAAAATCGTGCACGGACATCTCGTCCACGGACATCTCGTCCACGCACATCTCGTCCACGCACATTTCGTCCAACGGACAATTCGTCCACGAATTGCTTTATTTTGTATTATATTTATTGTGTGCATTTATTTTATTTCTTACATTATTTATATATATTCTTCAATATAAACACCTTTGATGGTAATTAGAAATGTATTGTCTTTGCCTAAATTCTTATTGCAATCTTTTTATCCTGTTGACCTGCATCAGTAAAATAATAAAAGTAAAAACTTTTTAATGATATACAGGCAGGCCCCACTTTTATTACACCGAGTCTTATAAAATCTGTAATAATTACCTGGCATGTTTTGATGTTATTGCAGTACATAAACATAGAAAACGGAGACATTTTTTGTGGTGTTTATTTCACAGTCACTACAATAATCATCAATAGTAGTGTTCAGATTATCTAGCTATAGGTAATTAGATACACTATTGGTTCAAAAATTAGTATTTTATTTTTACCTAAATTACATACATAATAATAGGCAGGTATATAATATACTACTAAAAAATGATATAAAAAATTAGCTAGATATTAGTTCTTTTCAGCGTTACGTTATGTTATTCAAACGTAAAAACGTCCGTGTTATTGGACTGTTTCATATTTTCGGACTTACATAATACACATATATAATAATTGTTATTATTTAGCTCTATTGTAATTACTTTAATTCCTAAGTATACACACATTTATTCTTGTTAGGACATTGCTATTTTTAGTTCAAAACTTTAGATACTCATAACTCATTAATTAATGCAAAATATTAAACGAGGTCAATACTCAAAGATACAGTCAACCCGTTTAGCATAATTAATTTTATAGCTGTAATCGATAGATACACATTTTTGTGTGTAATCCATATACGGCTTAAATCACTATCATATTATTGTATATTTACACCTGCCTATTAGTGTAATAGTGAAAAATAATATAAAATATATTCCATAAACATTATTAAATACAAAATTAAGCCATTCGTGGACGAAATGTCCGTTGGACGAAATGTCCGTGGACGGGATGTCCTAGACCCCATCAAAATATTTTTTCAAATTTATTAAAGCTAGGTGGAATATTAAAAATAGAAAATTTGAAATACAAGAACTAGAAATGAAGAAATAAAAACTAGAACTGGAAAATTAGAAATAAAAAATAACAACTAGGACTAGAAATTAAGAAAGAAAATTGTAGTAATTTCTTCTAGTGATTGATAAATATATTTTTATTCATTTTAACCCTAATTCACTGAACATCAATCCGTGTCCTTGATCCACTGGGACACGGGAAATCCTCCAGTAATTGATTTAATTGCCACATAAATATTATCATTCTATAGGTATCTATTTTGTAATGCAAATAGGTAATTGAGAAAAAGATTATTTGAAATTCGTTTATTTTCCAATTCATAAAAAGAAAACTTGACCGGCGATTTCCTTTACGATCTTCTTAGATGATCTTGAATACTGTGGCTCTCCTCCAACAGGTTCCTCATCTGAAAAATTAATGTCAGAGTATTTGAAACAGACGTGTAAAAAATGGGTCCAATAGACCCATGTTAAGTGTTAAAGACTATTTACTTGTGTTTAACTTACCCATGTTCAGAGGATTAGTGGTAAATTAAATATTCGTAAAATAAATACAACAGCTCGACTCTATGAATAGTTACTTGTAATTTACACGCAGTTGGGGAACAGTGGGTAGTAGTGATGCTGGCAGACAGCTGCTTTGCAGGAATGTCAACGGAAGCGTGTCTTTCTGTTCACTTTGTCCTCACCCAGTTAGCATCTTTGCGTGGGCTCCTTCATCTCAGCTGCTGAAGGCCCTCCAACTGATATTCGTTAGTGTCTTCTTCAATTTACCCAAGAAGATATTGTTGATCGTCTTCGCTGTCATACATAACATCAAACTCTAGCAAATCACCTTCCACATCGCTTACATCAAGCTAAAGAATACAATTCATTATGTCTTCATATTTATGTAACAATTTTAATTTACGTGACATTTTGTTATTCAAATTACTAACTTTATTTATGCTGAAACAAGAATAAAATATAATTAATAATGCAATAAATGAATACATTTACTTAGTAAAACAATGAACAAGCACTGTGATCACTAATAAATACAACTTTTGGTAAACAAACTAATAGATGGATGTTCGCTGGTCTATAACTCAAGCATGAGTTTCCCAATCACCACTAATTACATATAATTATATGCACTTGTTACTGCACCATATTGCACAGTCACTGATCTTGGGTCTCCTGCACCCAAAAAATAAACTTCTGGCGTCACTGAACATGGGTCCACATTACCCGAACACCACAATAGAACCACAACGAGCCAACGGAACAAACTTTCACTACCCTCACTCATCATGTCTCGACACATGATGAAGCTATTACGAACCGCACGGCTGAGCTGCACTTCAACATGAAGTTCTACACATCATACGACCCTGTTAGGGTGTATTGGACACATGTTCAGTGAATTAGGGTTAAAGAGTTGTACTTCTCGAAAAATATGAAAACGAAAATAAGGATTAATTATATATTTTTGGAAATGCATGTAATCATATTAACTTTAAATTAACAGTTAATGTTGCTGCTCATAGCTGGGGACCATTGCTAGGGGTCCACGGGACCCCTTATAGGCAACCCCTGCCCTGTACAAAGATTCTTAGATCATGAGATGATAAATAATACTAATGATAAATACTACCAAGTGGTTTTACTTCTATAAAATAAGGACTGAAAATATTGCAGGAAAGTAAGTAGCGTAACTGACTAATATAAAAAAAACAGTTACCCTATTATTTTGGCTATTAAATAATTAAATTACCCTGCTTTGAGTAATTTACCCACAGAAACACTGTTCTAGACTGTGATTAGTTGTTTTAACCCGTACACGGATGCTCCATTTTACCTTTGCTGATGTGCCACATCTACAGATTGCTGTCCCAAAATAAGGACACCCTCCATGTACGGGTTAATATATAGATAATGTAGAACAAATTAATATCTAAAGTTTATTACTCAGTAAGTTATTACTCTTTATTCACTATAGAGGAGTTCTACTCTATAGTAACCGATTTGCTCGTTTCACAGGTTTTGGTACCTGTCGCTAGTTGCCTGCAGACTCAATGCCAACTGCAGCTGGGAGTACAGTGGTGCAGATGTGAGTGTCACTTACAACCTAGCGCTGGTAAATGGCAAACCACCAGCAGACGAGCATAGCATGTTTGAGTACCACTTCTCCAGCGATAGGCAGGTATGTACAAGCTAAAGAACTAGCAACCAATTCTATACTAGCAGTTAAAACGCCACGTTTTCACTGCCCAGTTGAAGTCTCTTCAGTTAATCAGGTTAAATGAATGGAAAGCAAATTAGCAGTCTACACTAGCGTTTCTACCGCCTTACATTCATTTAACCGAGATTAATTGAAGAGACGTAAACTGGGCAGTGTAAACGCAGCGTTTATCTGCTAGTATAGAATGGGCTTTAAGGCCCCTTTCACACGGGCGTTTTCTCATGCTGCAGCTAAGAAAATGATGCATAAAAAAACGTAAAGACTGAATTAACATGATGTGTTTTGTATGACCAATTAGATTGGGCGTTTTTTCTTGCTGCATTTTTGTTGCAAAAAACGCCACGTGTGAAATAGCCTTTTTAATGCCTGAATTATGTTCTGCTGCGATATGAATACTTTATCCAAAATTAAGTTAATTAGGGGTCATACAGTACAAAAAGTACATTAGACATTCCCTCAAATTAAGTTAATTAGAGGTCATACAGTACAAAGTACATTAGACATTCCCTCAAATTAAGTTAATTAGGGGTCATACAGTACAAAAAGTACATTAGACATTCCCTCAAATTAAGTTAATTAGGGGTCATACAGTACAAAGTACATTAGACATTCCCTCAAATTAAGTTAATTAGGGGTCATACAGTACAAAGTACATTAGACATTCCCTCAAATTAAGTTAATTAGGGGTCATACAGTACAAAAAGTACATTAGACATTCCCTCAAATTAAGTTAATTAGGGGTCATACAGTACAAAAAGTACATTAGACATTCCCTCAAATTAAGTTAATTAGGGGTCATATAGTACAAAAAGTACATTAGACATTCCCTCAAATTAAGTTAATTAGGGGTCATACAGTACAAAAAGTACATTAGACATTCCCTCAAATTAAGTTAATTAGGGGTCATACAGTACAAAAAGTACATTAGACATTCCCTCAAATTAAGTTAATTAGGGGTCATACAGTACAAAAAGTACATTAGACATTCCCTCAAATTAAGTTAATTAGGGGTCATACAGTACAAAGTACATTAGACATTCCCTCAAATTAAGTTAATTAGGGGTCATACAGTACAAAGTACATTAGACATTCCCTCAAATTAAGTTAATTAGGGGTCATACAGTACAAAGTACATTAGACATTCCCTCAAATTAAGTTAATTAGGGGTCATACAGTACAAAGTACATTAGACATTCCCTCAAATTAAGTTAATTAGGGGTCATACAGTACAAAAAGTACATTAGACATTCCCTCAAATTAAGTTAATTAGGGGTCATACAGTACACAAAGTACATTAGACATTCCCTCAAATTAAGTTAATTAGGGGTCATACAGTACAAAGTACATTAGACATTCCCTCAAATTAAGTTAATTAGGGGTCATATAGTACAAAAAGTACATTAGACATTCCCTCAAATTAAGTTAATTAGGGGTCATACAGTACAAAGTACATTAGATATTCCCTCAAATTAAGTTAATTAGGGGTCATACAGTACAAAAAGTACATTAGACATTCCCTCAAATTAAGTTAATTAGGGGTCATACAGTACAAAGTACATTAGACATTCCCTCAAATTAAGTTAATTAGGGGTCATACAGTACAAAGTACATTAGACATTCCCTCAAATTAAGTTAATTAGGGGTCATACAGTACAAAAAGTACATTAGACATTCCCTCAAATTAAGTTAATTAGGGGTCATACAGTACAAAGTACATTAGATATTCCCTCAAATTAAGTTAATTAGGAGTCATATAGTACAAAAAGTACATTAGACATTCCCTCAAATTAAGTTAATTAGGGTTCATACAGTACAAAGTACATTAGACATTCCCTCAAATTAAGTTAATTAGGGGTCATACAGTACACAAAGTACATTAGACATTCCCTCAAATTAAGTTAATTAGGGGTCATA
This sequence comes from Caprella mutica, assembly GCA_947561585.1. Classification (NCBI taxonomy): domain Eukaryota; kingdom Metazoa; phylum Arthropoda; class Malacostraca; order Amphipoda; family Caprellidae; genus Caprella; species Caprella mutica. The sequence goes on along the minus strand of CANNZV010000936.1, from coordinate 66,705 downwards.
TAGTACAAAAAGTACATTAGACATTCCCTCAAATTAAGTTAATTAGGGGTCATATAGTACAAAAAGTACATTAGACATTCCCTCAAATTAAGTTAATTAGGGGTCATACAGTACAAAGTACATTAGACATTCCCTCAAATTAAGTTAATTTGGGGTCATACAGTACAAAGTACATTAGACATTCCCTCAAATTAAGTTAATTAGGGGTCATACAGTACAAAGTACATTAGACATTCCCTCAAATTAAGTTAATTTGGGGTCATACAGTACAAAGTACATTAGACATTCCCTCAAATTAAGTTAATTTGGGGTCATACAGTTCAAAGTACATTAGACATTCCCTCAAATTAAGTTAATTAGGGGTCATACAGTACAAAGTACATTAGACATTCCCTCAAATTAAGTTAATTAGGGGTCATTTAGTACAAAAAGTACATTAGACATTCCCTCAAATTAAGTTAATTTGGGGTCATACAGTACAAAGTACATTAGACATTCCCTCAAATTAAGTTAATTAGGGGTCATACAGTACAAAGTACATTAGACATTCCCTCAAATTAAGTTAATTTGGGGTCATACAGTACAAAGTACATTAGACATTCCCTCAAATTAAGTTAATTAGGGGTCATACAGTACAAAGTACATTAGACATTCCCTCAAATTAAGTTAATTAGGGGTCATACAGTACAAAGTACATTAGACATTCCCTCAAATTAAGTTAATTAGGGGTCATACAGTACAAAGTACATTAGACATTCCCTCAAATTAAGTTAATTTGGGGTCATACAGTACACAAAGTACATTAGACATTCCCTCAAATTAAGGTAATTTGGGGTCATACAGTACAAAAAGTACATTAGACATTCCCTCAAATTAAGTTAATTAGGGGTCATACAGTACAAAAAGTACATTAGACATTCCCTCAAATTAAGGTAATTAGGGGTCATACAGTACAAAGTACATTAGACATTCCCTCAAATTAAGGTAATTTGGGGTCATACAGTACAAAAAGTACATTAGACATTCCCTCAAATTAAGTTAATTAGGGGTCATACAGTACAAAGTACATTAGACATTCCCTCAAATTAAGTTAATTAGGGGTCATACAGTACAAAGTACATTAGACATTCCCTCAAATTAAGTTAATTAGGGGTCATACAGTACAAAAAGTACATTAGACATTCCCTCAAATTAAGTTAATTAGGGGTCATACAGTACAAAGTACATTAGACATTCCCTCAAATTATGTCCCCTCTGTCGCTCTTTGAAGTAATGGAATAAAAATGAAACCAGAGTGCTGTGTAAAGGGCCGTACACACGTAGGTTTTTTATGTCATTCCCCCAGACTTGTTGCTAAGCTCCTCCTACTTTTTCCACGAGAATATAAGAAAAAACGATAGAATAATTATATATTTTAGTTGGTATCCATGATACCTTGCAGGCATCAAGAATAGAATTAAGCAAGTTGCTAGTTTTTTATTACATGTTCGAAAAATGCGGATCTGTCCATAACTCGTAACTTACCCCTAGATCACTTTGACTTCTTTTCTAACTGTTAATTGTTTCTTTTGTTCCTTCACAGGGTTTAGGCTACATCATTATATTCTGTTTACTCGTCTACGGTTGCATTCTCACTCCACTACATGTGTACATCATCTACAAAGTGGTGAGTGCAGCTCTGTACACAGGGTAGGGTTGTTGTTGATCATTTCACCTGTGACTTCATCAGTAGTTTATTACCTTCGCAAATTGCGCAAGGTTATGTTTTGGTGGGAATTTATTTGTAACTTTGTTATTAGCTACATAACTCAAAAAGAATTCAATAAAATGGCCTGAAATTATTTGGAACGATTGGTCATTATCCAGGACCAATTTGATTAGATTTTGGGAGCGATCGGTTCAAAGGTCAAGGTCATATATCGAGGATTATTGGATGGTCAAGGTCTATTAACTCTGATTACTGACTTACTTTCAAGCAATTCTTCTATAGGTTATTTATACTCAAATGGTGATTTATTATCATCAACGTATAAGGTTTTTTTATTATTCGATTAGAGGATGTCTTTTCATCGTCAGGAACAAGACTTGAAAAACCTGAACCAAATAATGAATTTTTATGAACAACTTTCTTTTTCAATCGAGAATTCAGTTTCTAACGAATAATTTAGTTTCTATTTATTTACTCTCCCTAATTCGATACTAAGTAATCTTGGCCCAGTTGCGAAATACGACTCCTTTGAAATACAAAAATTCGATCCGACTCCTCGATCTTAGAATATAATATTTTGGTGTTTGGAAAAAGATGGCTGTCACGAAACACGACTCCCTTGGAATACAAAAATTAGATACGACGTCTCTCATTGTAATTAAATCGTATCTCTTCAATATTCCTACGGAGAGAAATTCAGGGGAGTCGCTTTTCATGACAGTTGTATAGAGACGATGTTAAAGCAATCCGACTCATCTCAATTTAAATTCAAGTATTAGTAATGAAATCATTTCAATTCAATAATAATTAGAGTAAATATAAGAGAAAATTTTTGTATCAAAGTTACGGCAAACTATGCCAACTTATTTATGTGATTGCTTCAAACATTTGATGAAGAATATTTAATTACTAGTGTACTTACCCGTTAAGAATAACGTGTTCTCCATTGCATCACTATTAATATTTGTGTAATTTAAATTTTCAACACTTGAAATTATTAATTGAAAAAAAAAACAATTAGCTATAAGCTATTATAATTATATCTTAGACATGACTGATAAAGCCCCGTCCAGACGGTCAAATATTTTTAGAGAAGTGACAAACTTAATGACAAACTTATCGTCAGTTTTCAAGGAGTGTCTACACGGTCAATTTTTCTCGCCAAAAGTTTGAGGTTCACTGGCGTCAGTTTCGTCAAAATTAATGTTATGTATCGTGAAAATAAAAATTATATAACTTGGTATGTATATTTTTTAAATTTAGAACAGTTAGAAACCAGAAAAAATAATTTGTGTTTAATGACAAAATATTGTCTTGAAAAGGATAGTCAAAAATAGATCATAGAAAACAATTCACAACGTAGCCTACCTATAAATTAGATCTAATACATTCTAATACAACCAAGTAATGAAGAGTCTGTCGTCAGCCATTGTAACTAGATATATACTAAATTTGAAAAAATTTAGGTTTTTGTAGGTGTACCTAGCTGTCATAATCTAAAATGACGCGCAAATAAAAAAATGTTATTACCGGAAAGTCAGTGTGTACTTCAAACTTTATCGTCTGCAAAAAGTTTGACAAACTTTTTGCTGACGATATCCAACATGTTGGAATAAAAAAACTGATGAAATGTTTGACGGTTTGCTGACGCTAGGAAGTTATCGTCATTTAGTTTGTCACTTCTCTGAAAAATTTGACCGTCTGGACGGGGCTTAAGTGGCAGAGTATTTAAATTTTATGTCAGATGTTGCAAATATTTCTTTTATAAACTATAACTGTAGATTTTAAATAATTTCTAATTCAGTTATAGTAATAAATTAATAATCATTTATTCCACTCATTTAAGAATAAGTATTCATGCTACCACCTGTTAACATATTTAGCCTATTTTCTGAATATTACTCTAATGGTGAGTCAGTTGCTAAAATAATATCGCGTCTTGCGGGACGCTAAAATCCTTATTTCTGGGTCACGTGACTGGCAATCTAGCGTCAGTTTAATGGAGAAATGATATAACTGAAACATAATAAGGTTCTACACCGTCTTCCTTAGCGTCCTGCAATCGCTGCAACACTTCCTCTCTCTAGAGTAGTTTATCATTACTCTATGACATTACTTGAAGCGTGACAGACCACAGACAGACAGACAAAAAAAGATAAGGAAACTATTTATGGGGGTGATATTATAAAGTTTTATAAAGGACATTTCATTGTATTATAAGGTTTAATAAGTTGTACTTAAAATGAATGGTATAAACATAGAAAGGCTTTTTGTTTTCCAATTGAAGGTAGGTTAGGTTGGTCTTACGTTGTGTATAACATGAGGAGTCGTGTTTCGTGACAGCCATCTCTTTTCAATCACCAAAATATCACATTTTATGATTGAGGAGTCGGATATAATTTTCATATTTGGAAGGTGTCGTATTTCATGACAGCCGTCATTAAAAACACACAAAAACACTTATTACCCATTAGAGGGAGTCGTATTTCGCAACTGGGCCGTAATCATTAGCTAAATGAATTCCTAATTATGAGCTTGGTGTTTAACATCTGTGTTTTTGACAGCGTCTACCTGTGATACAGCTGTTCACAGGTGTTCTAACTCTCCAAACCTTCACCCTTCTCTTCGCTTCAATTAGTCAGGTGAGAGATGATTTACCTGTAATTACGCCAATTATAACACACTACCTATCAATCTGTAGGTTCTAGGAAATTCGGTCTAATTTTATTAAAGATCAATAATATAAAAAGTTGAAATTATGAGTACTAAAATGTGTAGTGTATTTATTAAAAGCTGATAACATCATTAACAGTTGTAAAATGATACGTAACATTTGTAATTTTGACATTTATTTAACTTGAGAGATTTGAGCTGAACTTTCGGCCTGATGTATAAAAAAAATTCTAAGATGGATGTAAAGAGGGGCATGTCGCTCCCTGGACCCCCTGCCAGGTCATTAAGCAATCATGAAGTGTACAGTACAACAAACTAGTGGATAGAACAAACTACTATTAGCCATTTATAAGTTCGAGACATAAATTTCCGGTCACCCAATGTCTGTTAGGTAAAACGTTAATAACAAACACTAAGTACACGAACACTGTGAGTGTCTATGCAACCTCTTAGAGTCACACGAGGAAAGTATTAGTTATTAAACTCGTTAGAAGTGATTTGGGAAATTATTGAAGAAAAGCTTCATCATAAACTATCAATTTTTAAACTTACTAGTTTAACAATTGTACCTGTAGCTAACAATATTGAACATGCACGAAATTGACAACCCACCCGTTTGAGTATTTGCCTTCGGAGATTATCAACAGTTTGGACAATCTTATGATTGACAAACAGACAAACACAAACATTCGAATAGTTTGACAGTGTTCAAGTTGTCTCAGTGCCACACTATCTCCTATCTTCAGATCATACAAGGAAGTTCAGGCCAGTACGTCAGGTCTCTTGACATTGTGTCTGAGATATTGCTGGGGTGTTCAGAGAGTCTCTTTTTACTGCTGTTGTTGCTGTTAGCGAAAGGATGGGCCGTTACTAACAGTTATGGGCAGCACACTGTTACCCTCTATGTGCTGTGGGTGCTGTACAATTGCCTCTGTCTTATACTCTACATTGCCACTAAGGTAACTATGGCGTCATTAACTTAATCTCTAAGATACTCCCTTTGTGTCCATCTATTTGTATACCTCTAAAATATTACCGTTGCAGAACTTATTTATATATATATCCAAGATACTACATTTGTGTCCATCTATTTGTATATCTCTAAAATACTACCGTTGCAGAACTTATTTATATATATATTCAAGATACTACATTTGTGGACTTTATTTATTTATCTCTAAGATACTACCTTTGTACCTACCTCTAAAGTTGCCTTATGTTTCCAGGTACTTCACTCTGTAGTAGAAGATACCTACCACTACAGCAAGTGGAGTGGTATCCTGTCACTAGTTCTGAGGTGTCTAGTAACCGTGTGGTACCTCTGTGAACTCAGAACAACCATGGTTATAGACCACAACCCGCACACTCTCCATTTTCTTCTGCAGGTAATAAAAAAGATTAGAAACTTTCGTATAATTTGTTAGATGAACTGTTGAAGCTTAATTGGATTGTCCTTTATTCATGTTAACATTTTTAACGCTACTTGCAGTTTTGGAGGATAGCGCTAGGGTTATGCTCTTCAACTACGAGGTCTTAAATTTTTGTGTTAGGTAGACTCGTAGGCTTTTACTATTACCTCTTCATTTCCCTCTTCTATCTGTTAGTGCAGTCGCCGGTGCTTTTACTGAAACATAGCTAATTGAAAGTGATTTCGCTACAATATAGATTTCTTTTAGATACCGTATCGCGGTGCACCGTATTTTCTTTTAGAAATCTGTAAGTAATCAAATCGACAAAACGAGAAATCAAATATCTATCTTTTAGCTAAGAGCGTACATATCTTTTTCGTTTCTACTTCATTACTTTGTGTTTTCTGGGAGCTGTTGGTCTCATACCAATTTCAGACTCCCTATAATTTCAGACTCCCTATAATTTCAGACTCCCTATAAACAACATATATCGATTCGATTTCTTTTCGATCGTCTGGGATCTCGAATCGATAGATTGTTCCATCGAATCGACAGACCGTTGTTTGTAGGGATGAGCTTTTAGCTACCAAGAGCTTTGGTACCAACCATGTTCAGGGACCAAAAAGCTTTCTGGCCCTAATAATTCTTCAAATTATTTTCTGCTTCATAAAATTATAGTTTGTATTCTTTAAAGGTCCCCTCCAAGCAAATATTTTATTGCTTTATTCATCAAGGCTAATGTTTCTTATCATTTTGCTGCAAATTGCATCGAATTTGGTGGTGCCCGGAAAACTCGTGCACGGAAAACTCCCTTTTAGATATGAAATAATTAATTAATCCATGATATAGGCATTAGGGGAGAACCGGGTGAGTTCGTACAGCGGGTGAATCCGTACAGGGCCATAACTCAACACCTGTTATGTTCTAACCCGTTGAAATTTGAGTGGTCCTATACACAGTATACAGTATAATAGCAATCAGTTTGAAACAAGTTTCAGCCGCGTGAGTGAGTGGTATGTTCCTACGGTGAGAGGTCATATAATTTTGCAGGCCTAAATTGTAATTTCCTCACTACTTGAGCTAAGCCATAGCAATTACAGTTTACTATCTAGAAACTTTATATGGAATACTAGTATTCACTAGGATATTCTCTACGTATGTAAACGTTAACATTTAGTTAAAACTCATTAATATCTGATGTATTCCATTTTGAAAATAAAATGGTGGTGTGGGGTGTCATCATACGAATATGTACGGGTACATCCTCTTCTGTACGGTTTCACCCCATTATTTATGAATTCACCTCTATATTTATTTATATGCCTCGAGTATATACACGTAAAAGAATGAAACAGTATTTTTCCTGTGATGTGGAAGAGGCATATAACGTCTGGGAAAATGGAACAGCAGTACGTAAAGCTGCTAAATTGTAAAAATTTCCTCTGATGACGCTGTAAGATGCCACAAAGAGATCCAGAAATGGTTCAGAATTTGATAAGCATTAATTAGGAAAGAAAGCTTTTACCAGCGAACTACTAAAGAATGGCGCTTTTCCAGAATATGCTGAGAATAGTTCAAACCATTATCAGCGCAACCGAGTAGAAAATGCACCATCCACCGAACCTGCTCCTACTTCACCATCCATAGAGCCTGCTCCTACTTTACCATCCATCGAGCCTTCTCCTACTTCACCATCAATCGAGCCTTCTCCTACTTTGCCATCCATCGAGCCTTCTCTTACTTCTAGCGGGGCCAAGGATTCTCATTTTTCACCATCCACCGAGTCTTCTCTTACTTCACACGCCACTAAGGCTTCTCCTACTTCACCATCCACCGAGCGACAACAAGGCCCTCTAGATTGAATGTTTCATTTTAGGAACATCTTTAGAAAGCATTCGGCCATTCGCAAAGGCTCCTCCTAGAAAGTGCAGCATTAGAGGCAGATTACCAAGAAGGTCAATGATAACAACTGATACCCTTGATAAGAGAGAAACAAATTTCAAGAAAGAGAAACTCAAATTCACCAGTGACAAAGCGTAGGCTAACGATGGAAATTGACGCTCATTCTCTTCTGTGATCTAGTTCAGAAGACATCGGTGATGAAGCCTTTTGTGATTTTTTGTTATCTCATAAGGGTTTTAGTCAATTGTGAGGATACAGTATTCAAAGCTTATGTAATATTTTCCATTCAGTACATGAAATTCTTACTTAATTTTTCTTTTTCTCCCTTGTTTAGTACTGTATGGAGTGGTACTCTGCTTGTAGTTTGTAGTTATAACCAGTTGAATAGCTATAGATTCGATTGTGATTTAGAACGAACTTGTATCCTGAATAGTTAAGATTCTATAAGCCTTGAAAGGAAAAATGTACGAACTCACCCGGTTCTCCCCTAAATATTCAACTGGTTAATCGTGACAGAATAAGATGCTGGTATGGCAACAGTGACGGTCACAACACCTTCTTGAATTTAGCAACTGAAACACTAAAGTTAATATTTGATATTGATAGACATTTATTAGATCAGTTACTCAATTATGGAAATAAAGAATAAACAATTAGTTCTGAAGGGATAAATTCACATATATTCCCATTAAAATTTGAAAGTCTAGTGTCAATTCTCAAACCCCAGAAGTGTCATAACAGAATAACAAGATGATAAATAAATAAATATACCACGGCAAAAACATGACCTTCCCGCATTCTGCGAAGGTAACAATATATGTCATGAATTTGTCGTTGTTATCTTTTAAAGACTATAGTTTTCTCTAAGATTTCAATCATAGAAACTATCAGTGTTCCTGAGCTATGAAGTGGCTCTGAGTTATGGAGGAACTAATACTTCATAACTCATGAGTTTAAATGTATTTTAGTTACAATGAACGAAATTGAGTAGCAGAACTTTTGTGTCACCCCATATATAATTATTTCTAATATTTTATTTATTTTTGTTATTTCATCTAGAATTGGATCCAAAGTTCCAAGACCACCTTCGCCACCTGGTTCCCAGTCTCTTGCATCCAGATTACCTTGTTAAAAAGAAGTTCAAAGAGGAGGTGATGAGTGGACAACAACTCTTTGATTTATTCAAGAATTTCGTGAACATGTTCGAAAAAATGGATTTGCCAGATCCATTTGCATTCGCTGATGTAAGTTGTAAAGTTAGATTGAAACTGATTCATAGTAATGATACAATTAACTCTTCAGAATTAGAGGTCTACTGGAACAGAATGCATTTAAATCATCAGTATATAATTTCATGGATAGGTCTTCCAATAGCTATATCCGATATATTATTTTTTCCTTGTCTAGGCCGCCGCTCGAGCATCCAGTGAGACTGCAAGAGATGCAGCTTTGGAAAAGTACAAAATGGTTATGAAGAATTATGTTTGCGACTTCGAAATCCCCTTCTCACCTGATGAATTGGAGAATTGGCATCTCAAGACTGCGAAAGAAGCAATGGAGGTTTATTTCCAGAAGAACAAGATCGGCGTGATGAGGGAAATGATATTCAAGGAGTACCAGGATTCTCTTGAAAAAGTAACTTTTTTATAAATAAGAGACTTCACAAGAAGTTTTGCAGTTCTTGTAAATTAATTTAATGTTTAGATAATGAAGGTAATTTAGTTGATATCAGTGACTTTCGCGCCCTCAATTCATCGCCGCACGGTAAGTTCACTGCAACTCAATTCACCGATTGGTAAATTTCAATCTAAGTGAAGTGTGTTGATAATCCTCTGAATGAGGGTGAAAAATATTTTTCAACTATTTGCATACATTATAATTGATAGAGATCATATTCAAATACTTCTTATATTACGTCTAAATCACTACTCATTACATCTAGAAGATTTATAATATTTAGTCCTAGCTTCTACATAATATTCAATCTGTTCTTAAATGTACTATGAAAGTATTCTAGAGTGCAAAAAACTTCACACTATTCCATTTTTTTACAATATCTACTTGTGTGTATTTTAATCTATTTTTTGCAGGATAGCTAGTTTTAACAGCTCTACTGCTGAGCTGAATAATTTTGCCTAGATTTCAAATCAAAAGGGAAACAAAAAAAATAATAAATTGTTTCAAAAACTTATTCAGTATATGAATAAGTTTCATATTTCTATCCATACCTACCCAGCTAACCAAAAGCTGTTTGTCCCACGTGTTAAGACGTCTGATACTACTCGCTATAGAGGGATTTAAGACGTGGGACCCATGTGGGACAGAGTGCAGATGTCCCTCGTTATAGAGGGATTCAAGATGTGGGACAGAGTGTGGATTTTCCTTTCAGCAAGACGTTGGCAGAGTGCAGTCCCCCTCTGAAAGACGTGGGGCAGTGTGCAGATATCCCCCTTTGCAAGACGCGGGACAGAGTTGATATGGTTAGCTGGGTATGATTTGAAATAAATTATAGGATTTTTTTTTCCAGTTGATGAGCAATCTCCACAATGACAACGTGAGAATCAACATGCAAATTAGTAAGATACAGGAAAGAGAGGAAGCTACGTTGAGAATAGAGAAAAAATTAGAATTAGAGAAACAGAGAATGATGAAGGTCATGCAGGAGGAGAGAGAGAATGCAGTGGCAATGGTCTTCAAACATCCAATTTTCTCATGGATTCAAAAAAAATATTCAGCAAGATACTAACATGGAAGCAATCTTCCAGTGACCAAAGTTTCACTACTGTACGATTAATATTATTAAAATTATTCACAAAGTAGTGATCTGCAATAAAACGATGGATGCAGTTTATAGTCAACTTCACTATTGAGCTTCTTCATCTAGCTCACTATAGAGGATTACACTATAGACTATAGAGGCTTGAAAGTTGAATAGAAAACTGACTTTTTCAATGCAGACTAGGCTACACAAAATATTTCTCATGCAGACTAGGCTACACATATTTCATTTCTCAAGACTCTAAAAAAGAGGATGGATCACTACGTATGGTTTCAATATGATTACAGGAGAAAACACGCCGTACATAAAAAAAAACGGTGAAAATGAAAATTAAGAGGTGATAGTATAAATAAAATCTACTACGAGTCTACCTAACACAAAAATCGAAGAGGAAAATAAAGAAATGAAAGTAGTTTGAGACTATGAATCTACCTAACACAAAAATCTAAGACCTCGTAATTGAAAAGCATAACACTAGAGCTATTCTCTAAAACTGCAAGTTACGTTAAAAGGATGTAAATATGGTAAAAAGGAAGAAAACGAAGGTACTTCAGACAGAGCTTGTTCAGAAAATTAAGGTACATTCACCAAAAAAACTCCATCGTCTTTGCAACTTCAATACCAAAATTTTCTTTTCAAACATTAGTTCATTTACTAGGTTTATACTTAAAATGTGAAAATGATTTTAACAAATAAATATATGTGTTATTAGTTCAACTTTTATTCCTGTCAATATTAATTGTAATGCTTTTTCCATTCACAATTCCGGATTTTACGATTACGAATTCTTCAACGATCATCAAAAGGCGGTACATCTAAGGCGGTAACTATAAGACTCTCAACAACAGTATACGTGACGTCATCAAAGCAACAAATTTAACGAGAAAATTAGAAGTAAATAAGTTTGATTGCTTGAATAAATTTATTAGTGTGGTTCCATTAAATAATAATTTAAATGTTTCAATTATCTTGAGCTTGAACTATATTTAAAGTGTTGTTGTGATTAATTCACGCACGCATAATATCTCGATTGTCACTACAATATATACTTTGTGAAGTGTGCATGGTACCCAGTCACTCACGTCACGTTTCAGTTCATTATTAAATTTGATTTAATGTGTGTGTTTTGATACTTCAGTTCATTCATATGACATTAGGTACTGACATGATTCATTATGTGTGTTAACACTATTACGGGCCCCTAATTCACCAACCTACTCTAAAGTTTGACGATAAACACTCCAACGCGAAATCTTTATTTGAACCATGTACAAATAATTACTAAATTGTTTCATATACCGTAGCAGTTAGGCACAGATATTTAGGTACAACTTCAACCTAATTTTTGTGATAATTCATTTGAACAACATTTAGAACTGTAAAAAATATGAAATTTTGGCCTATTTTGAAGGTATCTAGACTCTAGAGTCTAGAGGAATCAACCATTAAATGAATAATGACATTATTTCAGATTGTACATACCTATTTAGTCCATTTTTTAAAGAGGTATGGCAGGAAAGTTGCCAGTTTAGGGTCAAATAGGTAAATTGCATCAATTTAATTACCTGAGGTCTTCAAAGCACTCGTGAAATCAATAAAATCTAGCAAAAATTGAGCTTATTGTGATATTTAATATAAATTAATTAATTTCAGAATGATTTTGAGGCTTTCTTAATATGACCGCAATTAGAGATTTAAGGACCGCAATCAGAGATTTAAGTACTGCAATTAGAGATTTAAGGACTGTGACCCTAAGGAGAAAAGACTGGCACAAAGTTTGGTAAGCTATTTAAAGAGAAATATTTAAAGAGAAATGTTGCTCCCAAGTGAAACTTTCCACTAAAATAGGTAACATAATTTTTCTCTACCCTGGCTTTGTGTGATGCATGTAAACAGTGTATTCTTTGAGACTATTTAACATTTTTTTGTAGAATCAGTGGATTGTAGAATCAGGGGATTGTAGAATCAGTCTGCTACTGTGAGTCGCTCGTGAAGCTTTCACTATACAAGGCGACCCACAAAAAAGTCTACCATTCTTTTAATTCGTATTTTTTAACAACTATTGAAGTATAGTTGAAACAGATTTATTTCTAGGTTTTAAGAATATTCATATAACTATTCCTTTTATAAAATATCGACAATATGGAGAAATGTATTTTTGTACAAAAAGGAAGGCAAAATCCATTTTATTCTTCAACTCCTTTTAAAAAGTTTATGTTAGAATAAATGGATTACATATCTCTAAATCTCAATTTTCGAGATTGAATATCTCGAAAACAAAGAAATAAATCTGTTATATTAACTTCCTTTTTGTACTCAAATAGATTTCTCCATATTGTCAATATTTTATAAAAGGAATAGTTATATGAATATTCTTAAAACCTAGAAATAAATCTGTTTTAACTATACCTTCAAAAGTTGTGGAAATATACAAATTTATAGTTTGGCAGACTTTTTTGTGGGTCACCCTGTATAGTGAAAGCTTCACGAGCGACTTACAGTAGCAGGCTGATTCTACAATCCCCGATAACAATTTTTCTTGGGACAATATTGGGACACATCGGGAAAACATTGGCCTGAGAATCATTGCTACCTGGGATGTATATAGAAGAATTAAAATAAAGTGAGACCAACACAAAATAAATCTTTTTCTTTCGTACCTGATAATTTAACACAGAAAATAGGATTAACATAGAGTTAATAAATTGACACAAATAAAGCAGCAATAGCAGTATATGTAATTTCATATGGACATATGTGATAAATTTGCTTACCAATTTAAAATAATCATATTTTTCGACGAAAGTGTCGTTTGGCGAATGTGTTTTCGGCGAATGTATTTTCGGAGAAAGTATTTTCGGCAAATGTGTTTTCGGCGAATGGACGGGTCATCCTTAATAAATATATTATAGAGTGTGTTCCTACCTTGTCAGCTCTAGCTTGTAGCAGGTCAGATTGTCTTCGCTGTGATTGTCATGGCAAGCCTCGCACCACTCATTGCGTGCAGAACTGAAATAGAATAACATGTGTTATCAACTAAAAGTAATGGCATTTCAATTATTTATTTGTTTTACTATAATTGTGTGACTTATGAAGTTTGATGGTGGAAATAAGTTATTATTATATAATAAGTCATTACATCTATTTAATCTTATAATTGATATATTGCTTTATAAACTACATTAAGTAAGTTCGAAAAATAGAATATTGTTATAAAGAAAAACAATTTTCAGATGATTTTCGGAACCTTTTCTGTCTGAAGGGCGAAACTGAAATATTTATATATACCTACTTGTTTCATAGATACTGACTCATAAAATTATATATTCGGAAAAGTTTGAAACACATTGTAGGAATAATGATTAATAAAGATTAAAAATGATTAATAATGATTAATAAAGATTAAACATGATTCAAGTTGATTCATAATGAATAATAATGAATAATAATAAATAATAATGAATAATAATGATTAATAATGATTATATAAGTGTGGTATTTATAAATGATGATTGATTATAATTAATAAGAGTTATCTATGATTTAATAAAAATTATAACAATTAAGTGTGATTAATTATGATTTACTAGGATTAATGATGATCAAGATTAATTATGAATAATTGTGAATAATTATGATGTTTATGAATAATTTAGAATAATTATGATTTTTATGAATAATTTTGATTTTTATGAATAATTACAAATAATTATGATTTTTTATGAATAATTTGGAATAATTTTGATTTTTTATGAATAATTACCAAATAATTGGTAATAATTATGAATTATTTTGAATGATTATTAGTAATTTTAATTTTGCACTAATTTTATACAGCTACTACACATGTATAATTTTAATATATTTGTTTCATTTTACCTTTCCTGTACTGCATGGTTCATCTTAACAAACTGACCTGAGTTCCACTGCCCTGGTAACTCCCTCATTCTCAGTTATGAAATTCTTGGCGCTTAACTTATCCACCAAAGATTTGGCTTCAGAAGCAGTGAGAGAACATCTCGCCAGATACAGCCTAAAGAATCTGTAACGTGGAAAATAACTATAGTAATAGGCATACACTGTTACTAATGAATGTGAAGTATGATAATCATTAATATTAACTCCTGTAATATTTATCTCTTTGAAATTAGAAGCTAATCCACACCTTAAATCTCACCAGATAATAGATATAAATTACAAAATATCAGGACATTATCTTCACAGGTGGGTATTTCCATTTTTTATTTGATATTTCTATTGCATGGAAGAGGTGAAAAGATATGAGTATTAAAAAGTTTAGTTATACCTGGTGTAAAGGTAATTGAAAATGTTAATTAAATATATTTTATATATATTTTCATTTATTATTTTCAATACTTATATTTGATGTCCTTATATTTATTACGAATTTTTCATATATTTTTATTTATTATTCTAGTACCTATATTTCATGGAGGAGGTGAACAGATATGACTATTAAAAAGTTAATTTAAGTTACCTGTTGAAAAAAATAATAAAAAATGGGTGTTATTTTTGTTCCTCATGTCACAGATTAAACACCAGGAAGTAAATATTATATATAATTAATGTAAAGAGAAATATTTAAATAATATGAAATAGATAACATGATTTACTCAGTGTTCCAACTAATATTATTTCCAATTTCAATGGTATTTAAATTCAAATTAGTAACGAATTGTACTCTAATTAAACACTCTTAAAGTTTCCCTCTCATTCCATCTCTTGAAATGTTTAACACTGAGGTAACTGTTTGGACAAACAGTCTCTTGACTCACGTTCTTGAGTCTTCGTTAGACTTTACTGGTGCTAGGCTGATGATTGTACTGCAGACATTATCTATAGAAGCAGCTGGTGAGTCCATTAAACGAAGTGTAGGGGGACAACCATTGCCCTGACGCGGCAAAGGAAAACTACTAACACCGAGACTCTCACCTTCATACTTCAACATAAACTCTGTAACAATGAGTTGGGAATAACAGATAATTGTATGACATAACCTGCATAACTACATGATGTACCATATATGGTATGTGATGATAATTGAGATTATTAATTGAAATAAAATAATTTCTTATTATATATTTAGAGAATAAAATTAACAGCTACAGTCAACATCTCGGTTATATGACTGATAATTATTAACTTTTCTATAGTTGATTTAAATCAAATCAATTATTATCATAAATCACATATCACTTATTTAAAAAATATATTGTTTAGTAATTGTATTTATTTTAGAAGCAATATTAACCAATGTACTCATTCATAAGCATACAAGTCATGAATAACAAACATGCGAGTTTCAAACATGTACACTTACGCATGACATATTCTGTCTCCACGCCGTTCAGAATGTTCAGTTTGTGGTCTCTTATAGACGGAGTGCTGATACTGACACTACTTCTTTCAGTTAGTTTACTCTTCAGAACATTCAGACTAAAGCTTGAGTCAAGACAGCCAAAGAAGCGTCTGATGCTGCACCTGAAAAAAAAACTTTATCAATTTATGTGCCGTAATGTTTTTAATTCATGTGAATGAGGTGTGTTACTTGTCTCCTTTCGTACATTCTATTTTCTGACGACACAACCATAACAATGAGGAGTTCCTCACTCACAGAGTTAATTAGCACAGTTAATAATGAGTTGGTGCTTTTTGAACAGTGGGCCAGTGCAAATAGATTGTAAATAAATGCTGACAACACGAAAGATATGATTTTATTAAATAAGTAATATTCCTGACGACCCTGTGGATCTGAAAACCGATGTAAAATTGTAAAAATTGATAAAGTTACTGTGTTTTGTTGATAACTGATATATGGTATATGTCGAGTTGAACGTTTTGATAATTTTTCTTTTTTTGCTACGTGCACACTGCTTTCTATTAGATACAAGTACTGGTTACGTAGCATTGCGCGCTAAACCATTTCTCTTTGTTTCGTTATTCTTTCATTTAGTTTCGTGTTTTCTCTACAGGGAGGCCCTGCTTTTATTACCACATCACTACTCAGTTTAAATACCACACAGTAATTAAAGCGGGGAAAAGTAACATTAAATATATAATTGACACTCCTTAATTGTACATCTCATTTTCTATGAGTTATAATGAAAGAAAATTTGTTTTCGAGTTATAGTACTATATACGCCTATTAATTATCAGTGTTTGTGACTGTGGTGAAAGTTTAAAATAGTGAATTTATTAAAGGTTTTAAAATCTAACCATAGCTTAACTATAACTCATCATAGGTGAGTAATTAATAGATACTTAGATTTATATAATTGTGTTACATTGAACAAACAGCAATTAAATGCTCTGTGAAATATTTTTGTTAGTAAGGTCCAAGTAATTTGTCGGTTCTACATTCTCGGACACGTTAAAAAGGAAATATATTAATTATTCTTTAACTTTTATTCTAATTGGTATCATGGATACCAATTAGAATAATAATTAAATAATGATTATTGTATATAGATTTTAACTTGCCCGAAAACATGAAACCGTGCGATAACACGGAACTAACCCTAAAATGGGACATGTTAAATTTCAGAACCAATTGCTTCTAATAACCTCATCTGAATAATAATTTTGATGTTTATTGTAGTTACCGTGAAATAACCATCACAAAAATTGTCTCTGTTGTCTATGTCTACGAACGGTAATAATATCGAGACATGTCTCGCAATTATTACCAGTTTTATAAAAGGGGTGTTATAAAAGCAGGGCCTGCCTCTATATTTAGTCTTTATTATAGTCATTCTAATTTATTATTCACTATTTTATTTACTATTTTAATTGCTTAAGTGTACTTTCCTATTACAATAGAAGTTTTTCCATAGAAATAATATTGATTGTAGACCTGTTAAAATAAAAAAAAATTGGAAGATCATATCAATATAATCCCGTGTGAATCATAGTTACATTTTTCATGTTAAAAATGATAAATTGAATAGGTTTTCCTATATGATCGAAATTGTGGAACTGTCGTAACTAGCCCTAATTATTATACCTAAAGAACAAATTATTAATCAATTTACCTCAAAATATTTGACTCTCCTAATAATTTCCGTCGTGTGTTTATTTGGTGTCCGCTGTCTCCAAATGCTAGGAAATTTATATATGTGTATTGCGTATGGCAAACTGTATCACTAATGCAGACTATTCAAATATTTTGAGGTGTAAGGGAATAATAATTTATTCATTGTGCGAAATAAATAGGGTAAGTTACGAATTATCGGACAGTTCCACAATTTCGATCATATAAGAAAAACAGTACAATTTATCATTTTAACATGGGAAATGTTATCATGAAACACACGGAATTATATTGATATTATCTTTTAATTATTATTTAATTTTACGGGAAAGTACATTTTAACGGGTTAAGCTACACCAATATTAATACTATTGAAACCCCGTTATTTTTAACGGCAAAGTACACTAGTACTCGTATAATTTTCACAATAGCATCACCATTTGTATAATTTAACTATCCACACTTCTGGTCCCTCAGATTTAGCTAAAGTTATAAATTGAATAATGACGATAATATTAAAGCATAGAGTATATAAATTTAATGACAGCTTGTAAAGAGTTCATTAAAAATTAACACTGTAGATTGTAAATAATTTCTAATTAAGTTAATGGAATCATTTATTCCATTCATATGAGAAATGGTATTCATGCTACCACCTGAATATTACTTGAAACGTGGCAGACCGCAGGCAGACAAATAAACGTAAGGAAACTATTAAGGGGAGGGGGGTTATGAGGGGGAAGGACTATTTACGGGGGGGGGGGGGCTACTTATAATGGGAGGGAGGAGTGATGCTTGTGAATATATTAATTTGTATCTTTTTGCCAATAATTATCTATATAATTTTTTATGTGTATTTTGTCTTACCATAGCTCTAATGGATATTAATCCACTAATGTACACCAATAGATAGAGAGACTTTAGTGTGTCTGTTGTCACTTATCAAGTTACTATCACTAATTTACCTCACTGGTTGCAGGTCTTGGAAGATACCATCACTCAAAGGTTCGAAGTTACGATGACTGTCCAAAAGCTCTATCTCAATTTCCTTGATTTGCCCTGACTTCTCTCCACCATTTGTCTCATCCCCATCAACTCCACTCGAGTGGGCACTTGATTGCTGACTGTAGTTCATCACTTTGCCAAGAGCTGTGAGGCGGTTGCTGGTGTTCACTTCATAGTGAAGGAAGTGCCTCACTGCAGGTTCTTCTTGCTTGATAACAGTTTCGCTGAAATCAGCTTCGCAGATCAAGTCAAGATGGTGGACATATTGAGACCTTTTGAAAGTTAGAGAAGAAAAGAAAGTTACACAATGAAAAGTATTTGATTACTTCAACATTATATTGAATTAATTCATATCAATTTAAGTCAATGGAACTTGGAGTTAATAAATTTATAATTTCCAATTAATTAAATTACTCACAACGATTATATGTAAACTTTAAGATAAATTAATTTACTCCCAAAAAATAACTTAATAGAGCTTCAAATTATTCAACACATGTTCAATTCAATCAATTGTTAATATTCATTAAATTCAAGACATGTGCAATTCAATCAATTGTTAATATTCATTTAATTCAAGACATGTTCAATTCAATCAATTGTTAACATTCATTAAATTCAAGTCAAGTTCAATTCAATCAAAGTCAAACATTTTGTAATAATTTCCTCAAATTAAAATTGTTACCCCAGTAATTTTCTAAAGAAAATTGTCATTGATTTTCTTTTGTTGGAAGAAAACAATTACCAGGATAACAATAACATACTTACGGCAATAAATGATACATCAGTGACTAATTAGTTTGGATAAACATTTGTAATTTTAATTCAATCAATACCAATTTTAATATAATAAATAGATTAAATAAATAATTCCGTTAATAAATGAAATGGTTAATTCCTGATACCATTACTGTTTAATAATATACAGGGTGTATCATTATATTTTGCACCCAATAACAGAAGTTTGCTAAGTGTTAATTTATACCAAAGTTAATAGAAGGGAAGTCAAGACAATGCCTTTATATTAATATTAGAGTTGGTGATGGTGACGTCATTAACACAAAGGAACTTTCCACCAATCAGGTGTGACGGATTTACAGTTCAGATTGTATATATTTATTATAACTAGGTTTTGTGAATTAAAATCGAATTCAATTTGAATTTTAGATTAAAAGTAATATGAGGAATGTTTTTTAAGCTAACTAGTTTAGCTCTATTATTGCCTGTCGTAATTGTTTGTTGTACATGTAGTGTCTATAAGAGTCCCCAAATATTGAAGTTAAAATGGAACAATTTATTATAATCACTCATGATTTTAATCAAGTTCAATCTGTTCAATAACTATAGTTTGAGAAAAATAAGCAAGTCATTCAGTGATGAGGAATTGAAGTACTTAAAAAAGTATTTAATTTCTGCAGTCAGTTATGCATGCCTCTTTTATATCTTCCTGTAATGAGCTTCATTAATTGAATGTATTCATTTCAAGGTATGAATTATATACATTTCTTTAATAGTTAGGTTGCCCTATAAGCCATTGAGCTTTAAAGTGAATATAATTTAAGTATGTATTTTTAGTGTATTTTTCACGATAATTCAACTATTAGAGTATTAGTATTATAATTTTCACGAATAAATTCTTTCATTGCTTCAATTCAGTATTAAGTGAAAAAAGTATAAACGGATAATAAATATCACAATTTCTCGATGTTACGGAGCATCAATCGAACAGAAAAGTAAAAAGCTTCAATTTATCGATTGTTAGGTTGGAAAATAATCATTTGATGTCACATGTCGTCATTAGTTGAGTTGTGTAGGTAATTTGTACACGAGGCATTGAGATAAACTTTTAATTATTCTTTAACATAAGAGGTTGATTGTCATCTTCTGGATTATTAAATAATGAAAATTAAACAACAAACTAAACTATTTATTTGAATTTCATTAGGTAGTCAAATAGGAATGTATGACGTCATATAAAATCAATTGTGAATTTTATAGATAAATTAACAGTAGCAGAGTTAAATGTGAATATATTTCTGATATGATGTCAAAATTATGTGAAAAATATATAATTTATTGATTTTTTATGAATATTCTAAATAATATTGCACCAAATGGAAATATTCACTTCTGCATTAGGTGAACCGGTTTACAGTTTAGCTGGTTTCGGTGATTTCTAAACAGTAATTTATTTACAATTCTAATAATTTGAGCCATTGGAGCATAATTAGGCTTGTTATACCATACATTCTATTGATTTCTATTAAATTCAAAAGTATTTAAAATTCACTGGCAAAATAGAATCGAAGACTTAAGGATTTCAAAGATGCCAAAGATTAAAGAAGATATTCAGAATCATGCAATGACTGTGTTCTCTTACAGGCTCCACGAGCATGAAATCATTAGTGTACAAATAACAAAAAGTTACTAAATTATTCGGAAAAAGAAACAATTTCACTAAAAACTGAGATATTTGGAGAGAAGATCACGAAAAATACAAAGAAATTTAAAGAAAGATGTGAAATTGTGTGGTGGGATGATGAACGCCATAAAGCTACTCTGTGTCTGAACTGTTTACTAATCGAAACAGGGGATAAATTGACTTCACTCTCTTAAATATTCGAATAGATTCAAATTAACTAAAAAACAGTAAACAGCAAACAAATAAAACAACCAAAATATGTTAATCCTTGTTCGACTTAATTTGAAGTAAATTCTTATTTGGTTTATTTATAGTCAAGAATAACCCTTATTTATATACCGATTAGAAATTATTAATCTGTAGCTAATAAACCGAAACTTTATTGATATCAGTATTAGTCATCTGGTGAAATTTACTTTTCTTATTTTGAGTAAATCTCCATTTTTCAAATAAATGTTCCTGTGTTTGCACGAATAGAATCAAATAATTAATAACATATCCTTTGAATAACCTTAGACTATTTATCGGTCAGTTTTATATCTATCTATAACATAATTTACAACAATGTAATAAAAGAAACAACAATCAAACCGGAGGTATAGAGCTGGACAACTCCTCAGATGAAGATAAAAAATAGAACAGCTAGTGATATTACTCGGGCAGTTTCTCGGATTTGTCTGTAGTCGTAAAGACAGTTACTTAATAAAGGTTCTAGGTCAATTCGCCGAAAACACATTCGCAGCACGACACATTCGCCGAAAATATGATTATTTAAAAAGGTAAACAAATTTATCTCATATGTCCAAATGGAATTACATAGAGATGAACTTACATATAAGTGAATAAATTACTTTACAATATTCTACATAATTATTGGTTAAGCTTTATAGAATTTACGTTAACTTAATTAACTCATATATTGTTATTGCTGCATTATTTGTGTCAGTTTATTCTATGTTAATCCTATTTTCTGTGTTCAATTATCAGTTAATAAAGAAAAAGATTTTTTTTGTGCTGATCTTACTTTATTTCAATCCTTCTATATATGTACATTGTAGAATCAGTCTGCTACTGTGAGTCGCTCGTGAAGCTTTCACTGTACAGGGTCACGAGCGACTTACAGTAGCAGACTGATTCTACAATCCCCGATAACAATTTTTCTTGGGACAATATTGGGACAACATTGGAAATATTATGACAATATCGAGACAACATTGGAAATATTGGGACAATATTGGGACAACATTGGCCTGATAATCATTGCTACCTGGGATGTATATAGAAGGATTAAAATAAAGTGAGACCAACACAAAAAAATCTTTTTCTTTCGTAACTGATAATTGAACACAGAAAATAGGATTAACATATGTAGAGTTAATAAACTGTCACAAATAATGCATCAATAACATTATATGAGTTAATTAAGTTAACGTAAATTCCATAAAATTAACCAATAGTTATGTAGAATATTGTAAAGTAATTTATACACTTATATGTAAGTTCATAAATATGTAATTTCATCTGGACATATGGGATTAATTTGTTTACCTTTTTAAATAATCAAATTTTTCGACGAAAAGGTCGTTTGACGAATGTGTTTTCGGCGAATGTGTTTTCGGCGAATGGACGGGTCGCCCTTAATAAATATATTATAGAGTGTGTTCCTACCTTGTCAGCTCTAGCTTGTAGCAGGTAAGATTGTCTTCGCTGTGTTTGTCATAGCAAGCATCGCACCACTCATTGCGTGCAGAACTGAAATAGAATAACATGTGTTATCAACTAAAAGTAATGGCATTTCAATTATTTATTTGTTTTACTATGATTGTGTGACTTATGAAGTTTGATCGTGGATATATAAGTTATTATTATATAATAATTCATTACGTATATTTAATCTTATTATTGATATATTGCTTTATAAACTACATGAAATAAGTTCGGAAAATAGAATATTTTTATTAAAAAAAAAGCAATTTTAAAATGATTTTCGGGACCTTTTCTGTCTGAAGGGCGAACCTGAAATATTTATATATACCTACTTGTATCATAGATACTGACTCATAAAATTATATATTCGGAAAAGTTTGAAACACATTGTAGGAATAATGATTAATAAAGATTAAACATGATTCATAATGATTAATGAAGATTGAAAACATGATTCATGTTGATTCATAATGAATAATAATGAATAAAAATGAATAATAATGAATATTAATGAATAATAATGAACAATAATGATTAACAATGAACAATAATGATTAATAGAGATTAACAATGAATAATAATGAACGATAATGAAAAACAATGATTAGTAATGATAAATTATGATAAATAATAATAAATAATAGTAAATAATAATGATTAATAATGATTATATAAGATTGATATTTATAAATGATGTTTGATTATAATTTATAAGAGTTATCTATGATTTAATAAAAATTAAAACAATTAAGTGTGATTAATTATGATTTACTAGGATTAATGATGATCATGATTAATTATGAATAATTGTAAATAATTATGATGATTATGAATAATTTAGAATAATTATGATTTTTATGAATAATTTGGAATAATTTTTATTTTTATGAATAATTGCCAAGTAATTGGTAATAATTATGAATTATTTTGAATGATTATTAGTAATTTTAATTTTCCACTAATTTTATACAGCTACTACACATGTACAATTTTAATATATTTGTTTCATTTTACCTTTCCTGTACTGCATGGTTCATCTTAACAAACTGACCTGAGTTCCACTGCCCTGGTAACTCCCTCATTCTTAGTTATGAAATTCTTGGCGCTTAACTTATCCACCAAAGATTTGGCTTCAGAAGCAGTGAGAGAACATCTCGCTAGGAACAGCCAAAAGAATCTGTAACGTGGAAAATAACTATAGTAATAGGCATACACTGTTACTAATGAATGTGAAGTATGATAATCATTAATATTAACTACTGTAATATTTCTTTCTTTGAAATTAGAAGCTAATCCACACCTTAAATCTCATCAGATAATAGATATAAATTACAAAATATCAGGACATTATCTTCACAGGTGGGTATTTCCATTTTTAATTTGATATTTCTATTGCATGGAAGAGGTGAAAAGATATGAGTATTAAAAAGTTGAAAGTTTAGTTATACCTGGTGTACAGGTAATTGAAAATGGTAATTGAATATATTTATATATATTTTCATTTATCATTTTTATTACTTATATTTGATTTCCTTATATTTATTACGAATTTTTCATATATTTTTATCTATCATTCTAGTACTTATATTTCATGGAGAATGTGAACAGATATGAGAATTAAAAAGTTAATTTAAGTTACCTGTTGAAAAAATAATATAAAATGGGTGTTATTTTTGTTCCTCATATCACAGATTAAACACCAGGAAGTAAGTATTATATATAGTTAATGTAAAGAGGAATGTTTAAATAATATGAAATAGATAACATGATTTACTCAGTGTTCCAACTAATATTATTACAATTTCAATGGTATTTAAATTCAAATTAGTAACGAATTGTACTCTAATTAAACACTCTTAAAGTTTCCCTCTCATTCCATCTCTTGAAATGCTAACAACAACACTGAGGTAACTGTTTGGACAAACAGTCTCATGACTCACGTTCTTGAGTCTTTGGTAGACTTTACTGGTGCTAGGCTGCTGATTATACTGCAGACATTATCTATAGAAGCAGCTGGTGAGTCCATTAAACGAAGTACAGGGGGACAACCAATGCCCAGACGCGGCAAAGGAAAACTACTAACACCGAGACTCTCACCTTCATACTTCAACATAAACTCTGTAACAATGAGTTGGGAATAACAATTAATGGAATGACATAACCTGCATAACTACATGGTGTACCATATATGGTATGTGATGATAATTAAGATTATTAATTGAAATAACATATTTTTTTATTATATATCTAAAGAATAAAATTATCAGCTGCAGTCAACATCTACAGCTTTTTAACATTAATTTAAAACAATTCAATTTTATTTTAATAAAAATGAAGTTTAATTTAAAATAAATATGTTTAATTTAAAATAAATCAACTTTAATTTAAAATAGTTTAATTTTAATTTAAAATTGTTCAACTCTAATTTAGAAAAATTCAAGTTTAATTTAAAAAAAATGAGTTTAATTTAAAATACAATTCTATGGGCCCTCGATGTCACACATAGGAAGCTCTGCACTAATATCATTATATTAGTAATGGGAGGGAATGAGATCATGAGTGTATACCATAATCTTGCATTGCCACCTTAATCTTTCTCATTGCCCGCCATAATCTTTCATTGCCACCTTAATCTTTCTCATTGCCAACCATAATCTTTCATTGCCCACCATAATCTTTCATTGGCCACCATATTCTTTCAATCTTGCATTGCCACCTTAATCATTTTCATTGCCAACCATAATCTTTCATTGCCCACCATAATCTTTCTCATTGCCACCTTAATCTTTCATTGCCCACCCTAATCTTTCATTGGCCACCATAGTCTTTCATTGCCCACCATAATCTTTCATTGCGCACCATAATCTTTCATTGCCCACCCTAATCTTTCATTGGCCACCATAGTCTTTCATTGCCCACCATAGTCTTTCATTGCCCACCATAATCTTTCATTGCGCACCATAATCTTTCATTGCGCACCATAATCTTTCATTGTCCACCTTAATCTTTCATTGTCCACCATAGTCTTTCATTGCCCACCATAGTCTTTCATTGCCCACCATAATCTTTCATTACCACCATAATCTTTCATTGTCCACCATAATCTTTCATTGTCCACCGTAGTCTTTCATTGCCCACCATAGTCTTTCATTGCCAACCATAATCTTTCATTACCACCATAATCTTTCATTGTCCACCATAATCTTTCATTGTCCACCATAGTCTTTCATTGCCCACCATAATCTTTCATTACCACCATAATCTTTCATTGTCCACCATAGTCTTTCATTGCCCACAATAGTCTTTCATTGCCCACCCTAATCTTTCATTGTCCACCATAATCTTTCATTGCCCACCATAATCTTCCATTGCTCACTTCTCTCATTTCACTCACTTCTCTCATTTCACTCACTACTCACATTTCACTCACTTCTCTCATTTCATTTCTCTCATCTCATCTAACTAAATTCTCACTACTGTCATTTCATTTCGCTCACTTCTCTCATCTTAATTCTCTCCTCTCATTAAATTCTCACTTCTCTCATTTCCCTACTCTCATGATCTCATTCCCTCCCATTACTAATATAATGATATTAGTGCAGAGCTTCCTATGTGTGACATCGAGGGCCCATAGATTTTTATTTTAAATTAAACTTAATTTTTTTTCAATTAAAGTTGAATTTTTAAAATTAAAGTTGAACTGTTTTAAATTAAAGTTGAATTATTTTAAATATAACTTGATTTATTTTAAATATAACTTCATTTATTTTGAATTAAACTTCATTTATTTTAAATTAAACTTGACTTATTATAAATTAAACTTTTAATTTTTTTTAATTAATTTTAAAAAGCTGTAGGTTTTATAACTGATAATTATTAACTTTTTCCATAGTTGATTTAAAGCAAATCAATTATTATCATAAATCACATATCACTTATTTAAAAAATATATTGTTTAGTAATTGTATTTACTTTAGAAGCAATATTAACCAATGTACTCATTCATAAGCATACAAGTCATGAATAACAAACATGCGAGTTTCAAACATGTACACTTACCCATGACATATTTTGTCTCCACTCCGTTCAGAATGTTCAGTTTGTGGTCTCTTATAGACGGAGTGCTGATTCTGACCATACTTCTTTCAGTTAGTTTACTCTTCAGAACATTCAGACTAAAGCTTGAGTCAAGACAGCCAAAGAAGCTTATGATGCTGCACCTGAAAAAAGAAAACTTATCAATTTAGGTGCCGTAATGTTTTTAATTCATGTGAATGATGTGTGTTATTTGTCTCCTTTCGTACATCCTATTTTCTGACGACACAACCATATCAATGAGGAGTTCCTCACTCACAGAGTTGATTGGCACAGTTAATAATGAGTTGGTGCTTTTTGAACAGTGGGACAGTGCAAATAGATTGTAAATAAATGCTGACAACACAAAAGATATGATTTTATTAAATAAAAAATATTCCTGACGACCCTGTGGATCTGAAAACCGATGTAAAATTTTAAAAATTGATAAAGTTACTGTGTTTTGTTGATAACTGATATAAGGTATATGTCGAGCTGAACGTTTTGATAATTTTTCTTTTTTTGCTACGTGCACACTGCTTTCTATTGGATACAAGTACTGGTTACGTAGCATTGAACGCCAAACCATTTCTCTTTGTTTTGTTATTCTTTCATTTAGTTTCGTGTTTACTCTACAGGGAGGCCCTGCTTTTATTAACAATTCACTACTATGTTTAAATACCACACAGTAATTAAAGCGGGGAAAAGTAACAATAAATATATAATTGACACTCCTTAATTGTACATCTCATTTTCTATGAGTTATAATGAGAGAAAATATGTTTTCGAGTTATAGTACTATATACGCTATTAATAATCAGTGTTTGTGACTGTGGTGAAAGTTTAAAATAGTGAATTTATTAAATGTTTTAAAATCTAACCATAGCCTAACTATAACTCATCATAGGTGAGTAATTAATAGATACTTAGATTTATTTAATTGTGTTACATTGAACAAACAGCAATTAAATGCTCTGTGAAATATTTTTGTTAGTAAGGTCCAAATAATTTGTTGGTTCTACATTCTCGGACACGTTAAAAAGAAAATATATTAATTATTCTTTAACTTTTATTCTAATTGGTATCATGGATACCAATTAGAATAATAGTTAAATAATGATTATTGTATATAGATTTTAACTTGCCCGGAAATATGAAACCATGCGATAACACGGAACTAACCCTAAAATGGGACATGTTGAATTTCAGAACCAATTGCATGTAATAAACTCATCTGAATAATAATTTTGATGTTTATTGTAGTTACCGTGAAATAACCATCACAAAAATTGTCTCTGTTGTCTAAGTCTACGAACGGTAATAATACCGAGACATGTCTCGCAATTATTACCAGTTTTATAAAAGGGGGTGTTATAAAAGCAGGGCCTGCCTCTATATTTAGTCTTTATTATGTAGTCATTCTAATTTATTATTCACTATTTTATTTACTATTTTAATTGCTTAAGTGTACCTTCCTATTACAATAGAAGTTTTTCCATAGAAATAATATTGATTGTAGACCTGTTAAAATAAAAAAAAATTGGAAGATCATATCAATATAATCCCGTGTGAATCATAGTTACATTTTTCATGTTAAAAATGTTAAATTAAATAGGTTTTCTTATATGATCGAAATTGTGGAACTGTCCGATCATTCGTAACTAACCCTAATTATTTTACCTAAAGAACAAATTATTAATCAATTTACCTCAAAATATTTGACTCTCCTAATAATTTCCGTCGTGTGTTTATTTGGTGTCCGCTGTCTCCAAATGCTAGGAAATTTATATATGTGTATTGCGTATGGCAAACTGTATCACTAATGCAGACTATTCAAATATTTTGAGGTGTAAGGGAATAATAATTTATTCATTGTGCGAAATAAATAGGGTAAGTTTCGAATTATCGGACAGTTCCACAATTTCGATCACATTAGAAAAACAGTATAATTTATCATTTTAACATGGGAAATGTTATCATGAAACACACGGAATTATATTGATTATGATCTTTTAAGTTTTATTTTATTTAATTTTACGGGAAAGTACATTTTAGCGGGTTAAGCTACACCAGTATTAATACTATTGAAACCCCGTTATTTTTAACGGCAAAGTACACTAGTACTAGTATAATTTTCACAATAGCATCACCATTTGTATAATTTAACTATCCACACTTCTGGTCCCTCAGATTTAGCTAAAGTAATTAATTGAATAATGACGATAATATTAAAGCATAGAGTATATAAATTTAATGACAGCTTGTAAAGAGTTCATTAAAAATTAACACTGTAGATTGTAAATAATTTCTAATTAAGTTAATGGAATCATTTATTCCATTCATATGAGAAATGGTATTCATGCTACCACCTGAATATTACTTGAAACGTGGCAGACCGCAGGCAGACAAATAAACGTAAGGAAACTATTAAAGGGAGGGGGGTAATGAGGGGGAAGGACTATTTACGGGGGGGGGGGGGTATTTATGATGGGAGGGAGAGTGATGCTTGTGAATATATTAATTTGTATCTTTTTGCCAATAATTATCTATATAATTTTCTATGTGTATTTTGTCTTACCATAGCTCTCAATGGATATTAATCCACTAATGTACACCAATAGATAGAGAGACTTTAGTGTGTCTGTTGTCACTTATCAAGTTACTATCACTAATTTACCTCACTGGTTGCAGGTCTTGGAAGATACCATCACTCAAAGGTTCGAAGTTACGATAACTGTCCAAAAGCTTTATCTCAATTTCCTTGATTTGCCCTGACTTCTCTCCACCATTTGTCTCATCCCCATCAACTCCACTCGAGTGGGCACTTGATTGCTGACTGTAGTTCATCACTTTGCCAAGAGCTGTGAGGCGGTTGCTGGTGTTCACTTCATAGTGAAGGAAGTGCCTCAATGCAGGTTCTTCTTGCTTGATAACAGTTTCGCTGAAATCAGCTGCGCAGATCAAGTCAAGATGGTGGACATATTGAGACCTTTTGAAAGTTAGAGAAGAAAAGAAAGTTACACAATGAAAAGTATTTGATTACTTCAACATTATATTGAATTAATTCATATCAATTAAAGTCAATTGAACTTGGAGTTAATAAATTTATAATTTCCAATTAATTAAATTACTCACAACGATTATGTGTAAATCTTCAAGTACATTAATTTACTCCCGAAAATAACTTAATAGAACTTCAAATAATTCAACACATGTTCAATTAAATCAATTTTTAATATTCATTAAATTGGAGTACAAATAGTTTAATTCAATCAAAGTCAAAAATTTTGTTAACATTTCCTCAAATTAAAATTGTTACCAAACAATTTTTCTAGAGAAAACTATCATTAATTTTCTTTTGTTTAAAAGAAAACTAATTAACAGGATAACTATAACATTCTTCTGGCATAAATATTACATCAGTAACTAATTAGTTTGGATAAACATTTGTAATTGTAATTCACTCATACCAATTTTAATATAATAAATAGATTAAATAAATAATTCCGTTAATAAATGAAATGGTTAATTCCTGATACCATTACTGTTTAATAATATACAGGGTGTATCATTATATTTTGCACCCAATAACAGAAGTTTGCTAAGTGTTAATTTATACCAAAGTTAATAGAAGGGAAGTCAAGACACTGCCTTTATATTAATATTAGAGTACATCATCACAGTGACTCTTTCCTCTGATAGTACATCATCACAGTGACTCTTTTCTCTGATAGTACATCATCACAGTGACTCTTTCCTCTGATAGTACATCATCACAGTGACTCTTTTCTCTGATAGTACATCATCACAGTGACTCTTTTCTCTGATAGTACATCATCACAGTGACTCTTTTCTCTGATAGTACATCATCACAGTGACTCTTTTCTCTGATAGTACATCATCACAGTGACTCTTTTCTCTGACAGTACATCATCACAGTGACTCTTTTCTCTGACAGTACATCATCACAGTAACTCTTTTCTCTGACAGTACATCATCACAGTGACTCTTTTCTCTGACAGTACATCATCACAGTGACTCTTTTCTCTGATAGTACATCATCACAGTGACTCTTTTCTCTGATAGTACATCATCACAGTGACTCTTTTCTCTGACAATACATCATCACAGTAACTCTTTTCTCTGACAGTACATCATCACAGTGACTCTTTTCTCTGACAGTACATCATCACAGTGACTCTTTTCTCTGATAGTACATCATCACAGTGACTCTTTTCTCTGATAGTACATCATCACAGTGACTCTTTTCTCTGATAGTACATCATCACATTGACTCTTTCCTCTGATAGTACATCATCACAGTGACTCTTTTCTCTGATAGTACATCATCACAGTGACTCTTTTCTCTGATAGTACATCATCACAGTGACTCTTTTCTCTGATAGTACATCATCACAGTGACTCTTTTCTCTGATAGTACATCATCACAGTGACTCTTTTCTCTGACAGTACATCATCACAGTGACTCTTTTCTCTGACAGTACATCATCACAGTAACTATTTTCTCTGACAGTACATCATCACAGTGACTCTTTTCTCTGACAGTACATCATCACAGTGACTCTTTTCTCTGATAGTACATCATCACAGTGACTCTTTTCTCTGATAGTACATCATCACAGTGACTCTTTTCTCTGACAGTACATCATCACAGTAACTATTTTCTCTGAGAATACATCATCACAGTGACTCTTTTCTCTGACAGTACATCATCACAGTGACTCTTTTCTCTGATAGTACATCATCACAGTGACTCTTTTCTCTGACAGTACATCATCACAGTGACTCTTTTCTCTGATAGTACATCATCACAGTGACTCTTTTCTCTGATAGTACATCATCACAGTGACTCTTTTCTCTGACAGTACATCATCACAGTAACTATTTTCTCTGAGAGTACATCATCACAGTGACTCTTTTCTCTGACAGTACATCATCACAGTGACTCTTTTCTCTGATAGTACATCATCACAGTGACTCTTTTCTCTGATAGTACATCATCACAGTGACTCTTTTCTCTGATAGTACATCATCACAGTGACTCTTTTCTCTGATAGTACATCATCACAGTGACTCTTTTCTCTGATAGTACATCATCACAGTGACTCTTTTCTCTGATAGTACATCATCACAGTGACTCTTTTCTCTGATAGTACATCATCACAGTGACTCTTTTCTCTGATAGTACATCATCACAGTTACTCTTTCCTCTGATAGTACATCATCACAGTGACTCTTTCCTCTGATAGTACATCATCACAGTGACTCTTTCCTCTGATAGTACATCATCACAGTGACTCTTTTCTCTGATAGTACATCATCACAGTGACTCTTTCCTCTGATAGTACATCATCACAGTGACTCTTTTCTCTGATAGTACATCATCACAGTGACTCTTTTCTCTGATAGTACATCATCACAGTGACTCTTTTCTCAGATAGTACATCATCACAGTGACTCTTTTCTCTGATAGTACATCATCACAGTGACTCTTTTCTCAGATAGTACATCATCACAGTGACTCTTTTCTCTGACAGTACATCATCACAGTAAATATAAAATGTTGCTAAATACAAGTTTTTCTACTATTGGCTTGAGCGCTACAAAGCATCCTATCGATGAACTGGTAGAATAGTCTAAATTAATTAAGAAAAAACTAAGAAAATGGTTGAAAATAAAATTAGAAATACTCCCTAGTTTGCAGTCTTCTTCTCTACCAATTGTTTTAGATAACTTCATTTGAATAATAACATTGATGTTTATTGTAGTTACCATGAAATAATCATTACATAAAAGCTCTCCGTTTTCTGTGTCTAAGTACTTTAATAACATCGAGACATGTTTAACAATTATTACAGTTTTGTATAAAATTTGGTCCTGCGTGTACTTTTTTTTCCATAATCATTAGATGAATAGTTAGAAAAATATATGCATTACAAAATAGTTCTAATTTACCTGCGGTTTCCTGTAAATTTAGTAATGTATTTTTTGGAAATTGATAAATTTTGATTAAAAAACTCAATTGTATGATGAAATTTCAGTGATTACTATATTTGTGATTGCGATATTTAACGATCTTTTTAATATCTACTTTTAACGCTATTCTCCAATAGCGACATTTACCGCTGTGTCCCAATAGCGACATTTACCGCTGTTTCCCAATAGCGACATTTATCGCTACTTCTTAATAGCGATATATTTACCGCTGTTTCCTATTAGCGATATATTTACCGCTGCTTCCTAATAGCGATATATTTACCGCTGTTTCCTAATAGCGATATACCTACCGCTACTTCCCAATAGCGATATATTTACCGCTGCTTCCTAATAGAGATATATCTACCGCTACTTCCTAATAGCGATATATTTACCGCTGTTTCCTAATAGCAATATACCCACCGCTACTTCCCAATAGCGATATATTTACCGCTGCTTCCTAATAGAGATATATCTACCGCTACTTCCTAATAGCGATATATTTACCGCTGTTTCCTAATAGCGACTGCAAGCGCTATTTTTCTAAGACTCTGCAGACAAAGCGGATTTCAATGGGGGTGAGGGGGTGAAATCTTGGGGGGGGGGGGTTAGGTACAGAGCAGCTAATTTAATATCTAAAAATTCTGCTACCTATGCAGTATGCACATTAATAATTCTAAACCTAAATTGAATATTTATTGAGAAGTGTTACATTTTTTTATAAACCATATTTATTGCAAGTTTATTAATTTATTTATTATGTTATTTCTCCAAACTATGAAAATTCTGTCCGTTATCCCAGGCAAGAAGGATATAGTCCTGGGATATTCTCTTTCTATCCCAGGTATAAATTCTTTTTGCCTGGGAAAACCGTATGAGTGTTTAATCAAATTTAAATTGATTCATATTAAACTATCTCTGTCATTTTGTGTTCATGTTTCCCCCATCAGAATTTTCTGTATTTTACATCATTTATTTCTTTGCATTTAGAAGTTCCTAAGTAAAGATTAGACTGCTCTTCTCTCTAAACCCCAATTTACCGTTGACTGCAGCGATGAAGAATTGAAGATCTTCCCAATCCGACAGCTACGATCTCACGAACCGAACACTACGAAGAAGCCATGACGAACTTCCCCCCCCCTCGAATAAAGCATTACCGCTGTACATGTACCAAACTGTGTCAGATTTAGTCCGTAACTGCAAGTTCGGAATTAGCCTCTGGTCAGTGTCAAAGTTATCTTTCATGACGAAAGTTTGGAGCAACTTTGGTGGAGTGGGCGGAGCGTTCGGATTGTGATTGTGGGCGGGGCTTAAAGTGTGAGTTGCCAAGCAGCATTTATTGGGCTATTATTTATGGTCAGGCTTTAGTTGCCGTAATAACGTGTGCTTGAATGTCATAGATGCGACATTGCATTTATCCTCGAACTAGAATTTACCTTCATTTCATTCATATTTTCATAAATATACATATAACCATTGACTTATATTAGTTGACTATAATTACTTAATAAAGATAACTTAAATCATATTCGTATACCATATTTCAATGTTAATTGAATTTTACCATTGGTGCATATATGAAGTTTTTTTGGCATTGTAGCAAAAAAAAAGTTAGTTTTTTTTTCAACATGTTAATGAGGTGAGTTAGATTCATGTTACCAGTTTCAACTGAGCAGTGATAGGGTTAACATGTTAACTATTAGTGTTAACATGTTAACACTA
Source organism: Caprella mutica (assembly GCA_947561585.1). Taxonomy (NCBI): domain Eukaryota; kingdom Metazoa; phylum Arthropoda; class Malacostraca; order Amphipoda; family Caprellidae; genus Caprella; species Caprella mutica. The sequence continues at coordinate 32,256 of CANNZV010000936.1, read as the reverse complement.
ATAGTTAACATGTTAACCCTAATAATTAACATGTTAACCCTAATGTTAACTTATTAGGGTTAACATGTTAATTATTAGGGTTAACATGTTAATTATTAGGGTTAACATGTTAATTATTAGGGTTAACTTATTAGGGAATTAACATGTTAACTTATTAGAGTTAACATGTTAATAAAGATAGCCTTATTTGTTAACTTTCTCATAATCTATAAAAGTGAAAAGTTTTAAAATTTTAATAATTTTGATATTGTGATTATTTTTTATTATATATCATTTCACTACAGCGATTATAATAATCAATTTATAATCATTTTTTGTGTCGTGCTTAGTTATTTCAAGTTATTTTAAAATTGGATTACAGTGTTTTTTTTATAGTTTTTTGATAATAAAATTAATTGTTTTTATCAGTTTTGTTATTGATTATTTTATAATTATTTTCGTATTATTTAATAATGAACTTTATAATTAATTTAAAAAAATGTTCTACAGATGAAGTGTACTTATGAAAATATTAAAACCTTGTGTTAGTGATATGAGGGGTGAATACTCAATTATCGAACATAATTATGATTCTTGATAAATGACCGACATGATATTTATTTATTTATTTCATACTCCTTCTGGTTGGAAACAGTTTGTGTATAGTTGGAAATTGTTTGCATTTTTTAAGTTTTATTATAAATTTTGTGTGTTTTTTATAATTAACAGTAGTATAGACCAGTTATTTTTAGATATGGATTATTTAGTGTTTTTTAAACTGTAGGTAATTCAAATATTTAATAGAGTTAAAGGAATAGTAATTGTAATTTTTATTTACTTTAAATTAGCTGGTTTACTTTCCTGCATTATTTTCAGTCTTTATTTCATTGAAGTATAGCCACTCAGTATTATTTATTACATTAATAGTACTATTGGCATTTTTCCTTTTGATGAGTATGATATATTCATGTTTCTATAGCAGCTGATAATAAAATAATACTTTTAACTACCAGCAGTCACTAAATTAATATGGAAAATATTTAGATAATGCAAATGTTGAATGCAAAAATAATAATGACAAAAAAGAATTAACAAATTATAAAGTGCGTGCTCTAAGTAACTGGGTGAAAACAAAGAGGATTCAGAAACGTTCGAAAATGTAGGCAATGTACTGTAGGTAGAATACTGTAGGTAGAATACTGTAGGTAGAATACTGTAGGTAGAATACTGTAGGTAGAATACTGTAGGCAGTATACTGTAGGTAGAATACTGTAGGTAGAATACTGTAGGTAGAATACTGTAGGTAGAATACTGTAGGTAGAATACTGTAGGTAGAATACTGTAGGTAGAATACTGTAGGTAGAATACTGTAGGTAGAATATTGTGGGTAGAATACTGTAGGTAGAATACTGTAGGTAGTATACTGTAGATAGAATACTGTAGGTACAATACTGTAGGTAGGATACTGTAGGCACTGTACTGTAGGCAGAATACTGTAGGCAGTATACTGTAGGTAGAATACTGTAGGTAGAATACTGTAGGCAGTATACTGTAGGCAGTATACTGTAGGCAGTATACTGTAGTTAGAATACTGTAGGTAGTATACTGTAGATAGAATACTGTAGGCAGTATACCGTAGGTACAATACTGTAGGTAGTATACTGTAGATAGAATACTGTAGGCAGTATACTGTAGGTACAATACTGTAGGCAGTATACTGTAGGTACAATACTGTATGCACAATACTGTAGGCACAGTACTGTAGGCACTGTACTGTAGGCACTGTACTGTAGGCACTGTACTGTATGCAGAATACTGTTTTCTATACTGTTTAATTTAATTACTAATACTCACCACTGTGATATACACTACTGTTTCAAATTTTAATTACTTTTTTCATTTAGACCGAAGCTATTTCACAAGTACAGTACCTGTTGTTTATTTAGTGATAATTTAATTAACACAATGAGGTTAGAATTATGTATATATATGCAAGTACGTAACATACTCTCTCTCTCTCTCTCTCTCTGTATGTCCTCTTCTTTCTACCTCTCCATTTCCCTCATTATCTAACACCTGACTGTTTAAAGCTGTTATCGGACATAGTAACGTACCCCCCCCCCCTCTACCCCCTTACTATCACCTCTCCCTCTCCCCCACTCACATACATTAATTACCAATCGATTGCATCACACTGGACAGTTGTGTGTAGAATTGACACACTAAAATGTGATTGGAGTGTGTAGTACTGTAACTGACACACTAGCGTGTGTAGTATTTTTGTATTATTACCTTCGTAAATAGCGGAAGGTTGTATTTTAAGCGGCATTTACTTATTTATCTTCTTGTTATTCGCATAACTAAAAAGGTATTTAACCAAATTGCCTGAAATTTGGTGGGACGATTGGTCAATTTCCAGGAACCAGTTTATTAGAGGGAACTGGTCAAAGGTCAAGGTCATTTATAAGCGGTGACGAAGGTATACGCTCAACGAGTGCCCGTCGTCTAGTTATTATTCTATTATCTCAGTAAATTGTCCCTATGAAGGACATCACCAAGTGTCATAAGCACCACACAGGTTATTGATGCAATGACTGTCCGCGTGATGGCGCTGTCTCTTTGCATTGGCTATCATTTTTTCATCAGTCACTTGTTTGAAGTTTCTGATTGAAAAACTGTAAGTATTTGCAATTTTCTTAGATTTCAAATATTTATTTTTGTATTAATTATAAATATTGAGTAGTATATTATGTATAGTTCTTAAATGATTGGAGAAAAGTATATATTGAAAATTTTATTGATTATTAATAAAGAAAGGAAAAACCTGTTTATATTTTTTATTTTCTTTAAGATATCATGAAATAATTTTTTTTACTTTATAATTTAATTTAATAAATTAAATTTACTTATTGGTTTAATTTTAATTCATAATTATATTTTACTTAGTAATATTCATACAATTTTTCCTCATAATTAAAATCTGAATTTCAATTGCATGTTTTAGAAATTGTTTAATGATTTTTTATTTGAAGTTTATTAAATAATTTATTTGTATGACACAATTGATATGAAATGTTTAATACAAAAGTAATTGAATATAATTTATAATCTATCTCTGTTAGATTCTTTATCAAAAGAGTTTATTTTTTAATTTATTAGAGTCTTCCCTACAACTTCAATATTTTCTAAAAGAAAATTTTCTTTTTCTCTAGGAGATACTTATTCTTTTTTCTTACAATATTAATTTACCATAAATAAAAGTAAAATTGATAAATAATACAATTCTTTTAATTATTTCCATACATGAATTAATCGAAACTATTTATTTATTTTATTTTTTATTTAATCTACGGAGAATGATCTCAATATTTAATTAACTTTTTTTATATTACTGAATACTCTAAATATAATTTATTTATGTATTTAACACTAACATACATGTTCTAGATAACATAATATTAATTATTAATACACAAATATGTAATAAAATAATATTAAACATTGCTATCTTAAAATTCCTCATCGAAGCTCTAGCCACTGCCACCGAAACGAACACATGAGTCTTTGAAAAAACAATTTTAGCAAAAAACAATAACGTTTTTAGTAATAACAATATTTATTACAGTCATTTCTAGCAATGAATTACTTATATTACTTAAGAGAAATGCGAAATATTATTGTGATTAGTTCTATTAAAAACTAATTCTGTAAATTTTCTATATACTAGTGTACTATACCCGTTAAAACTAACGGTTATTCAATAGTGATTTTTTCCTCCGCTGTTCAGTTGCTTTTTGTGAATTGAAATCAATTAAAAAATATTTTCCTGTATAATCTTATACTATATTTAATACTAGTGTATTTTCCCGTTAAAAATAACGGGTCATCATCAATACAAATTTATTACCCGTTATTGATTTACTTTTAATGAATTGATAAAAATTGATTTTCTTTATAGTCTTATATATTTTATAGAGAAAATACATTCATAAATTGAATAAAAACCGGGTAATTTAAATATCAAGTCAATATATTCCCGTGCGTATCATAGTTACATTCTTCATGTTTAAAATCCGTCGTGTATAATCGGACACCAAATAAATGAATAAATACACTAAGGAAATCATTAGTATAGATATAGAAATTGATTTAAGTACTAAAATTTATATTTCAGATCAATATATTCCCGTGCGTATCATAGTTACATTCTTCATGTTTAATATACTCGTCGATTAAAAGCGGACACCAAATAAATAAACACACGACAGAAATTATTAGTATAGATAGGGTAAGTTCTGTATTATTGGATATTTCCACATTTCCATACACGGGGAAAAATATGTATAATCATCAATATTATTTAATGTTTATTTTAACTAGTATCCATGATACCTGCAGGTATCATGGATACTACTTAAAATATCCTGCAGGTATCATGGATACTTCTTAAAATATCCTGCAGGTATCATGGATACTTCTTAAAATATCCTGCAGGTATCATGGATACTTCTTAAAATATCCTGCAGGTATCATGGATACTTCTTAAAATATCCTGCAGGTATCATGGATACTACTTAAAATATATTGCAGGAATCATGGATACTACTTGAAATATCCTGCAGGTATCATGGATACTACTTAAAATATATTGCAGGAATCATGGATACTACTTAAAATATCCTGCAGGTATCATGGATACTACTTAAAATATCCTGCAGGTATCATGGATACTAGTTAAAATATCCTGCAGGTATCATCTAAATTAAACTTAAATATTAAACATTATAATTTTTTTCTCCAGTGTCCGAAAATGTGGAACTGTCTTATAATTCGTAACTTACCCTGCACAATAAAATATTTAAAATATATCAAGTCCGATAACCGTACCTACGTAATGAAAGATGCTGCTCGAACTCCGTAGAGTTACAACCCAATAAATAAATGTTTAAAATGCTTTTCAATTAACTTCTATATTTTCCTTTAAAATTAAAATATTAAATATATTTATTATAAAATATATTAGTAATAATAAAATTTACTAAAACAACCTGGCCCCTACGCTAACATCAGGTGAAATATTTTTAACAACGAGTGTATTTAGTGAGACAATGATGCAGTTAAAGGTGAGAATCAGCATAAGGGAATATCTTTTAGAACAAATAACCCCTATAGCTCCCCACCATATAGTTCAATTCGTAATCACTCTTTAGATAATTAATCACCCAATTAAGGAAGAAAATTTCAAAATTTTGCAAACTTCAAACCAGTGTGATATTCGTTTATTGGAATCTATATACATTCATAAACAGTCTCCATCGCTCAATGAACAAGCGAGTTCATTTAACTTAGCTATTTTGGGTTAATAACTTATTATTTCTATGATTTTTCCTTTTTCTTTATTATTTGTGAATTAGTTGGGTGACTTTATTAATTTTAATATCCATAAAACTTATTATTTCTACTTATTTAGTAATATACATATACATTTAATTAATAATTAATTTTACACGGAAAAAAACAATATACATAGCCTGCATGATAATATTTATGTGTGAATAAACACCGTTCATATTTATAATATTTATATAATAATTATTTATACGCCGGTAAAACATGAACTTAGATTCGGTGAGGTGTACACTGATGAATTTCTGGCAGTGAATTATTCGCCCACAGTGGCGAAATATTCGGCGGCAAAATATCTGGCGGCGAATTATCCGGCGGCAAATTATCTGGCGGCAAATTATCCGGTGGCTAGTTACCCAGTTGCGAATTAATAAGCTATGAATTATCCGGCGGTGAATTACCCAGTGGCAAATTATCCATCGTCAAATTATCCAGCGGCGAATCATCCGGCGGCGAATTATCCAGCGGCGAATCATCTGGCGGCGAATTATCCAGCGGCGAATCATCTGGTGGCGAGTTGTGAGTTGTTTCTCTCTCCCCTTACTTTTTTTTTAGCAATGATGCAGTTCTCATTGTGTGTTTTTTTTCTGTGTACCACACAGTGTGTCCTAACGTGATTGTGTGTTTGTGTAACTTCTCAACAGCAAATTACAACAGTTCAGTACCTTAATGAGTTCAATTAGAGGGGTTTAAATTTTAAAGGATTTTTTAAGTTTTAATGGAATTAAAGAATTTAATAAATAGTCTATTAAATTAGATTTAATACTATTTGTTCAGTCAAAAATATAATATCAATTTAAAAATAGATGTTTTCAAATTAATTTAAATTGTAAGTCAATTTTTGCCATAAGATGTAATTTGAAAAACTTAAAATTATTTATATTCTCTTTTTTTTGCATTGAGTTTAATTTGTGAAATTGTATAAAAAATAGATGCATGTTTCTTAATTTTTAAATCAATGTAGAAATTTCTTCCTGTACTTCCCTATTTTTCTGCTATTTTCCTATCAATTACTATCAATAATTTGGGCAACAAAAGATAGGAAAAAATGCCATTTATCGAAAAAAATTCTTTACAAGTTTACCCCAAAAATGTGAGCAACTGAAGTTATTTTACCCTAAATTTGGGGTAGACTTTAAATTCCACGTTCACGTCAGGTTTCTTTTTAAAACCTGACGTGAATTGTTTGAAGTTCAATTGCATAAGAGTATCCATTAACAATATCTTTGAAATATTTAATTGAAGAAAAATAATCTTAGCATAGTTTTATATACAAAAAATTCTTTAAGAAATTCCTCATGCATCTATTCTTCTCCCCTACTTTATTCTCCCTATTTCCCTATTTATTTTCTTTTCGTTCGTATCCTCTCTTCACCTGTAGATTTGTTTGTACTTCAGATTATCCTCGTGAAGCCATTCAAACAAATAGAAACGGAGATGACTTTCAAAAAGTAGGTGGCAAATAAAATAGAAATGCAAAAATAATGATCGAAGGAAAAAAAATAATGATGAAAAATAAAACATAAAATATAAAATAATAAGGGAAAATTGTAATGAAAATTAAATCATGAAAAACCTTCTCATGGTAAAATTGCAAATGAAAAACCTTACACATCTCTCTTTTCCACATCCACACATCTCTTCCTAATCCACATCACATCCACATCGTACCAATTGTCTACCCTCATAGTTTTTTTGTTCTATTTTTTTCCATTGGATTCCCCATGTCGCTATTTATTATAGTCCTTTTCTCCGTAGTCCTTTGTACCCACAGTTTTTTGCTCCATAATGTAATTCATTTTAAACTTCCTTTTTTGCTCTTGTTTCGGTTTGAATAAATTTTAAGGTAGATGCTTCGTATTTACAGGCTCTATTTGATAGTCAACCTTTTACATATAATTAATATAGTAATAAATAATTTAATGATAAAGTCAGATATGGAAATTTTGATGAAAAAAAAATTAATTATATAATTGTATTAAAATTTTATTTATTTTATGTATTTAACTGTATTTAACTTATATCCCTTCAATTGATGTGGTATGCTTTGAGTTTTAATTCTTTTTATTTATACTCTAACAACTAGATGCCGTACGTTACATCTACCATTACGGTATGGTAAAAAAAGTTACCTTTTTGTTCTCACGGAGCGAGAGTCTATGGTCTACACATAGAGCAGTTAAATTTCACCCTAGTGCTAGGTAGGTTAACCTAGTGCTGGGTTGGTTATTTCATCCTAGTGCTAGGTAGGTTAACTTAGTGCTGGGTAGGTTATTTCATCCTAGTGATAAAGGAAGTTGATCTAGTGCTGGTGGACTTTCATCCTAGTGAAACGTAATCTTAGGTTATTTTACCCTTGTGTGTGTTAGATTATTTTTTCCTAGTGCCAACGTTGATTAACCTATTTCTAGGTAGGTTAACCTAGTGCTAAATTGATTAATATATAGCTAGGTATGTTAACCTAGTGCTAGTAGATTATCTTCTTCTAGGTAGGTTAACCTAGTACTAGATAGGTTTACCTTCTACTAGTAGGTGAACATATTTGTAGGTAGCTTGAACATACTGGTTTTGAATGATACTTTGTTAAGTTTCATCCTGGTTGCTCTTTTCTTTTCCATTTAATTTTTATTTAACTAATTTAAAAGAAACCAATTTAGAAATTAGAATCGAATTACCGCTAAATTTTCAAAAATTCATTTTTATAACTAATTTTTTTTTAAATATTCCAGTTAGCTACCCATATTTTTTATAATTATTTTAAGTAATAACGATTAAATAGAAATTACATTGCAGGTTCCATTATATCCCTTTTTCCTATTATTTCCAATGGTTTTGGTACCTCTTCTCCCATTGGTCCGTTACTTCATTTTCGGGCAAATCTCGGAAACGACTCCTCTGATTTTAGCCAAAAAATGGCAGAATTAACATGGCGTCCAGATTTGGAGAGAAGTACTCCGTCCCTTGTCTGAAAACTGGTAAGTTTGCGATCATAAATAGGAATGTTTTACCTAATTATATAATAATTAATTAAAATATACGACTTGGTAATTTATTTTATATTCAAACTATCATAATTCAAAAATTAAATTAATTTTTTTTTAATTTAAATTCATTGAATTACTGTTTTCATTAAAAAACTGTATTCATACATTTTGTTGTAGTTATATAATTTTAAAATTTTAATAGAAATCTAAACTTATATATTTATTAACGTATTTATTTGATTATTGAAGTTTCCTGATTAGGAAATTTAATTTTCTATGTATTTTAGGTGCTTGAACATGTTGAAGAACATACGATGGACATGTTGAAGGACAAACGATGGACATGTTGAAGGACAAACGATGGACATGTTGAAGGACATACGATGGACATGTTGAAGAACATACGATGGACATGTTGAAGGACATACGATGGACATGTTGAAGAACATACGATGGACATGTTGAAGGACATACGATGGACATGTTGAAGGACATACGATGGACATGTTGAAGGACATACGATGGACATGTTGAAGGACATACGATGGACATGTTGAAGGACATACAACATTGACTCTTCAGGTAATTTTATTCCATCACTAATTTAAAAACAAATGTTAACACATTAAAAATGTTAATCATTATTGTGAACAAAATTTAAATATTCTCATGTCCAAATTTAAACATAATTTAAACATCCGGTAATACCATAACAAACGGTAACTCAGTTTTCACCCTGTATTTTCATTTCAATCATCTACACAGTATTTTTTTTCTTTAGTTTTTGAGTTCATTTAGACGTTTTGAATGTAAGACATAGCATGACTCGACAGTTTTGAACTGTATTGAATTTTAGAATTGATAATGTAGGGTCTTCTTCAAAGAGATTGATGATTCGGTTCAAGGATGATGTGCAGACACTGATGATGGGGGGAATACTCAATCACCGGACACTATCAAGTTACCGAGTGATAGAGTTTTTGGTGTTTATTATTTTAAAAAATATCGGTAAAATACGGTAAATAAGTTGATACAAATTTTTATATATATATATAAAAAAAATTGGACTGTTATTTTAAAATGTTGCAATATTCGAACACTCTAAGTACCCGGAAATGAGTTTTAAAATCAATTGAATAATTTAGATGGGTTCATTATATTTGTTTACCTCCATTGTCCGAGTACTGTGAGTGTCCGAGTACCGTCAGGTTCCCCTAGCTCAAAAATCGATTCATATCATTTAGTTTCATTTTTGGTTTTATATCGAATGAGGGAGTCACCCTCTGTCACATTTATTAGGATTCAACTGGACGAAGTCCCTACGTCTGTCATAAGGAAAAGAACTAAAGAAATTCTACTGGACGATGTTCCTACGTCTATCATAAGGAAAAAACTAAAGAAATTCAACTGGACGATGTTCCTACGTCTTTCATAAAGAAAAGAACTAAAGAAATTCAACTGGACGATGTTCCTACGTCTTTCATAAAGAAAAGAACTAAAGAAATTCAACTGGACGATGTTCCTACGTCTATCATAGAGAAAAGAACTAAAGAAATTCAACTGGACGATGTTCCTACGTCTTTCATAAAGAAAAGAACTAAAGAAATTTAACTGGACGATGTTCCTACGTCTTTCATAAAGAAAAGAACTAAAGAAATATAACTGGACGATGTTCCTACGTCTTTCATAAAGAAAAGAACTAAAGAAATTTAACTGGACGATGTTCCTACGTCTTTCATAAAGAAAAGAACTAAAGAAAAACTACTGGACGATGTTCCTACGTCTATCATAGAGAAAAGAACTAAAGAAATTCAACTGGACGATGTTCCTACGTCTTTCATAAAGAAAAGAACTAAAGAAATTCAACTGGACGATGTTCCTACGTCTTTCATAAAGAAAAGAACTAAAGAAATTCAACTGGACGATGTTCCTACGTCTTTCATAAAGAAAAGAACTAAAGAAATTCAACTGGACGATGTTCCTACGTCTATCATAAAAAAAGAACTAAAGAAATTCAACTGGACGATGTTCCTACGTCTATCATAGAGAAAAGAACTAAAGAAATTCAACTGGACGATGTTCCTACGTCTTTCATAAAGAAAAGAACTAAAGAAATTTAACTGGACGATGTTCCTACGTCTTTCATAAAGAAAAGAACTAAAGAAATATAACTGGACGATGTTCCTACGTCTTTCATAAAGAAAAGAACTAAAGAAATTTAACTGGACGATGTTCCTACGTCTTTCATAAAGAAAAGAACTAAAGAAAAACTACTGGACGATGTTCCTACGTCTATCATAGAGAAAAGAACTAAAGAAATTCAACTGGACGATGTTCCTACGTCTATCATAAGGAAAAAACTAAAGAAATTCAACTGGACGATGTTCCTACGTCTTTCATAAAGAAAAGAACTAAAGAAATTCAACTGGACGATGTTCCTACGTCTTTCATAAAGAAAAGAACTAAAGAAATTCAACTGGACGATGTTCCTACGTCTATCATAGAGAAAAGAACTAAAGAAATTCAACTGGACGATGTTCCTACGTCTGTCATAAAGAAAAGAACTAAAGAAATTCAACTGGACGATGTTCCTACGTCTTTCATAAAGAAAAGAACTAAAGAAATTCAACTGGACGATGTTCCTACGTCTATCATAGAGAAAAGAACTAAAGAAATTCAACTGGACGATGTTCCTACGTCTGTCATAAAGAAAAGAACTAAAGAAATTCAACTGGACGATGTTCCTACGTCTATCATAAAGAAAAGAACTAAAGAAATTCAACTGGAAACTTCAAAACATTTCAGATGAAGAAAAAGAAAAAAATTAATTGAGAAAAAAAAATAATAAATAGGGGGAAATAAAAAATAATTTTAAATGGGAAAAGATGCATTTTTCGTTATCAAATTTTCAAAATATTTGAATTTTCGTATATTTCAGTTAAAATCATTTTAACTTTGTTAGTTTTTCGATGGTTTGCAATATATTATCGTAGTAAAAGATACCGATAACTAAATTCTATTTCAAATCCTCTTGCTTATGTATGCAGGATAAATCGTTTTCGAACGATACAGGCGTCATCATTGTCGATAAAACTTTATGTAATTTAAATACGTATAATAGTGGTGTCGATATTTCTTTTTATTATATGAAACTGATTTTATTATTATTCCTTTTAAATCAGTTAAAGATAATCATTTAAAGTTTGGGGTAAATTACGAATTATCGGTCCATTTCACATTTTCGGTCATATAAGAAAGAAAAAACTATTTAATTATTATAATATAGTTTTTTTCTTATGTGACTGAAGATGTGAAACTGACCGATAATTCGTAACTCACCCTACTTCCAATCTATCTTTCCACACTACAATTTCAGCCATTTAATATACCAATATGTGACCGAGAAGAATTTTGAATTGAATCTGTCAGTAAATTACCTACTGTCCTCTCTGTCTCTTGTCTGTCACTGTTTGACGTCCATCTGTCTCCCCTCTCTTCTGTCCTTCTCCCCTCTCTTCTGTCCAGAGCACAATTAGAGAGGGCCTGTCCAGGCGAGGGTGAGCTTACCCTCAGGGGTCACTTCTTCAGCTCTCCATTTTCCTCTCTACTTACACGGCTTTCCTCAGTTTTCAATCAACGAACTTGGCTTGTATCTCATATAGATTATTGATATATGGCTTATTATATTATTATATCTTATAGCAAATTATTATAACTTAGACCACTGATATTTTAATTACTTTATTTTATCATAGTAACTGATATTGTAAAAAATTCTAATTCACTTTTTTATTATAGTAACCTAGACCGCTGATATTCTAAAATTCTATTTTATTACCCCAACATAAATTACCAATATTCTAAAATCTCCTACTTCACTCACACACCGAATTTTAGTAATCGTAAACTGTGTTTTGATGTGTTGTTCATCATCAAGGAAGAATGTTCGTAGACTTTACCACCAAATCTCATTTTGCAAAAGGTGCAATGCTAGAAATGAAACTCATAAATTGTCTCTGCTCATAATCGAAAGTAGCGACTGAGGCTTTTCCTTACGGTTCCTCTCGAATAATGAAGTCATTTCCAGTCCCTGGAGCTTCTCCAGGATTAAATTTACATTTTTGGGAGCCACCGAACTGGACCTTTGGGACCAGGATTTTGTAGGACTTTTCGGGATCAGCTTATGGAGGAGTGATCTTCTGATCAGTGTGTGATCTTAGAGAGAGAGAATGTGATCTTAGTAAAGATCAGTGTGTGATCCTTCAGAGAGCAGAGTGTATGATTATTGAAAGATCAGTGAGTGATCTCCTATAAAGATCAGTATCTTTGTTATAAGTAATAAAAAATTCATTATTGTCCGACCTTATTTATAATAGTAATTTTAATAAAATATTCATTTTCTGTAATTATGTTATACAATATAAATAGTAACTTTTTAAAAATATTTCCTGTCTTAGAAAAGTTCTTAATGAGACAATATTTTCAATTTAAAAAAATATATATAAATAATATACATATTTCCTTTTTTCTCCCCAATTCCTTTCTTTATTACGTCCTTCTTTACCCCTCAATCATTGACAATTTCCCCCTCTCCCATCTCCCCCCCCCCCCCCACCCCGATTTCACGCAATTCCCAAACAGTTTTCCGAAGCCACGTGGCGGTCACTAGCCACCTACCGAAATGTTGACCAGTCTTGTGTGAGACCATTCCAAGAAAACCTTCTTAGGTACAACTCCTCTATAGTGAAATATTCTATAGTGAACTGTTCTATAGTGAACTGTTCTATAGTGAACTGTTCTATAGTGAAATGTTCTATAGTGAACTGTTCTATAGTGAACTGTTCACTATAGAACAGTTCTATAGTGAAATGTTCTATAGTGAACTGTTCTATAGTGAACTGCTCTATAGTGAACTGTTCTATAGTGAAATGTTCTATAGTGAAATGTTCTATAGTGAAATGTTCTATAGTGAACTCTTCTACAGTGAACTCTTCTATAGTGAACTCCTCTATAGTGAACTCCTCTATAGTGAACTCCTCTATAGTGAACTCCTCTACAGTGAACTCCTCTATATAGTGAACTCCTCTATAGTGAAATCCTATATAGTGAATGTAGAGTCATGGTTAAGAGAACTACCCCGTATAGTGAACAAATTTTCTTTAGTCTACGATGAATGGACATTAGTTTTAAAGAAATAATGTCCACTCATCGCAGACTATAGGATTTGTTCACTATACGGGGTAGTTCTCTTACTCAGGACCCTATATTCACTATAGAGGACTCCACTATAGAGGAGTTTCACTGTAATAAAAACAGAAATACTGTTTAAATTTTTTTACCTGCTTCGTAAATTTTATCGGGTGATTAATTCTGATGCTCCATAATAAGGTAGTCCATAATTATAATCACCAACCATCGGCTTTCGGTAGGTGATTATAATCGATTACTAAAATTTTATAATCGATTATTAAAAGATTATAATCGATTATTAAAATTTTATAATCGATTATTAAAAGATTATGATAGATTATTAAAATTTTATAATCGATTATTAAAAGATTATAATCGATTATCAAAAGATTATTATCGATCATTAAAAGATTATTATCGATCATTAAAAGATTTGACGAAAAATTAATTGTGATTTATCGAAAATTAAAAAAACTTCTAATCCATGATTTTTCTTCAGACTTTCCCGACTAAAAATTATTATATATTACTATAAAATAATCTCTGTTTCTATCAAAATGAATAATAATAGACTATCTGTTAGTTAATAACTAATAATAGTGTGCCACTATCGGGTAACCTTTAATATTATCGGATTCATGAAAAAAATATTGGGATTTTTCGTCATCCAGATTCGTTATTTTTCTGTATTTCAAATTTCGGCCATCACGATTTTTTTGTGTATTATCCTTTATTAATTATGGACTTCATTTTATTTTTAATTGTCCGGTGAATGTTCAGCGAAATAGATGATGTTCCGACTATTAGTTTTTTTGACTGGGCTGATGTGCCACTACAGACCACTAGATAGTGATCAGGCTGGCTGGTTGAAGCTAGGATGTCCTTTCTGCCCGAAGTCTTCAGGGATAGCTCTACTATCCCACTGCTGAAGAAGAAAGAAGTCACTACAGACCGTCCTCTCCCTTCCACCTCTAACCAGTCCTCTACCTTCCACCTCTAACCAGTCCTCTCCCTTCCACCTCTAACCAGTCCTCTAAATTGGAACACAATCGAGTTACTACCTTTCAATATTCTACGGGTGATTTTGATGAGCTTTTGAAGTTAGGACATATAAAGAGGTTGTACCTTGAAGATAGTGAATTTTTATGCTATTTTGGGTTAATTTAATTCATTTATTTGACATGACTTATTTATAGCTTGACTTATTATTTTAATTATATTTTAGGTCATTTAACATGAAACTTAGCATTCTTATATTTTTTGTGGGTTATTCTATGATTTCAGGATTACTTTTAATGAATTAATTTAACCCTTTGGTCATTTGATATGTCTTTAGGTTATTTTAGATGACTCTAGGTCATTTTACATGACTCTAGGTCATTTTACATGACTCTAGGTCATTTTACATGACTCTAGGTCCTTTTACATGACTTTTGGTCATTTTACATGACTTTAGGTCATTTTACATGACTCTAGGTCATTTTACATGACTCTAGGTCATTTTACATGACTCTAGGTCATTTTACATGACTCTAGGTCATTTTACATGACTCTAGGTCATTTTACATGACTCTAGGTCATTTTACATGACTCTAGGTCATTTTACATGACTCTAGGTCATTTTACATGACTCTAGGTCATTTTACATGACTCTAGGTCATTTTACATGACTTTTGGTCATTTTACATGACTTTTGGTGATTTTACATGACTTTTGGTCATTTTACATGACTTTTGGTCATTTTACATGACTTTTGGTCATTTTACATGACTTTTGGTCATTTTACATGACTTTTGGTCATTTTACATGACCTTAGATCATTTTACATGACTATATAGGTTATTTGACATGACTCTAGGTCATTTTACATGACAATAGGTCATTTTACATGACTATAGGTCATTTTACATGACTTAACGTTTAAAATTAAATTTGTTTTAATGTAATCTATTGTTAAAAAATATTATAATCATGATTAACTAATATTCTGTTTTAAAAAGAATATACTAGGAATAAAGTTTACATTATTTACTAAACAATATATCTTACCAACATAAAATATTAATCGATATTGATATGTTATTTACCTATTGCATGTAAATGATTATTTTACTAGTTAAATCTTTTATAAATCACAGACCATAGAAAACAAATTATGTATAAAATTTAAATCCAAAATTCAATGTTAATTATCATTTAGTAATTATAACAATTTGAATCAAAAAAGTTTTTTTTTTTACTAAACTTTTTTTAAGGATATTTTTGCTAACAAAAAAATCGGTCAACGCAAAAATTCTTTTTTTTTTTCTCCCATCGAATGGAAGTCTAATTAAATTACCCCTAAACTGACCACTGGGCTGTGATTGGTTGGCTGAAACCCAATGGAAAGATGACCACTACACTGACCAATGGCGGACCAGTGGTCAGTAGAGCATGGCGGTGACTATTGACCACTTGGTACGGTCAGAGGAAAGACTATCTGAGATGATTTGGTCATAGTGAATTAATTTCCAAAAAGAAACTTAACTAATTGTAATATTCGTAGATATTTTAAATTAGACTACGATAAATTTTTAAGATTTGAAAATAATAGAAAATGAAAAACTGTGATTTGTGGAATTACATCAGTGAACAAATTTTATATAACGTTAATTAATTAATGTGATATACGAAGAACAACGTCATAAACACCAAAATACATTTTCGATTAATCATATGACTTATAAATCATAAAAAACTGATTATTTTGGTAAAAGTTTCACAATCATAGCTCGTAAATGTACCGCTAGAGAGGCTTAATGTCCTAACGATATACCATTAAATGTACGTACATTACAAGTACCAAAATACCTCTCCTGAAAAATAGCTGTTTTGGAGTTACGACAGTGTTCTCGCAAATAAGCGAAATATTATGGTAATAAAATTATAAACTAATATCACAAAATTATAATTGTATTTATCTCGATATCTTCAGTATAATTTTTTTTTTCATTAATATAATTTCATATTATTTTAATGTAAAGATCTCTTTAATATTTTAATGTAAAGATCTCTTTAATATTTTAATGCAAAGATCTCTTTATTATTTTAATGTAAAGATCTCTTTAATATTTTAATGTAAAGATCTCTTTATTATTTTAATGTAAAGATCTCTTTATTATTTTAATGTAAAGATCTCTTTATTATTTTAATGTAAAGATCTCTGTATTATTTTAATGTAAAGATCTCTTTATTATTTTAATGTAAAGATCTCTTTAATATTTTAATGTAAAGATCTCTTTAATATTTTAATGTAAAGATCTCTTTATTATTTTAATGTAAAGATCTCTTTATTATTTTAATGTAAAGATCTCTTTATTATTTTAATGTAAAGATCTCTTTATTATTTTAATGTAAAGATCTCTTTATTATTTTAATGTAAAGATCTCTTCATTATTTTAATGTAAAGATCTCTTTAATATTTTAATGTAAAGATCTCTTTATTATTTTAATGTAAAGATCTCTTTATTATTTTAATGTAAAGATCTCTGTATTATTTTAATGTAAAGATCTCTGTATTATTTCAATGTAAAGATCCCTATATTATTTTAGTGTAAAGATCTCTGTATTATTTTAATGTGAAGATCTCTGTATTATTTTAATGTAAAGATCTCTGTATTATTTTAATGTAAAGATCTCTGTATTATTTTAATGTAAAGATCTCTGTATTATTTTAATGTAAAGATCTCTGTATTATTTTAATGTAAAGATCTCTTTATTATTTTAATGTAAAGATCTCTGTATTATTTTAATGTAAAGATCTCTGTATTATTTTAAAGTAAAGATCTCTTTATTATTTTAATGTAAAGATCTCTGTATTATTTTAAAGTAAAGATCTCTGTATTATTTTAATGTAAAGATCTCTTTATTATTTTAATGTAAAGATCCCCAGGCATTCATAGATCAAACACTACCGTCCACTTCTCTCTGTGTAGATCCATGTCAACTATAGGTTAAGATCAATAACTTCCCAGTCTGTTATTTTAAAGCGTACGGTAATAGAAATTATACCCCCTTGCACTGTATAGTTATGGTGGGGCCATAGAAGATTAGGCATGAATTATATTTAATATTTTTAATCCCCACCATAACTTTCTCTCTTAATCTTCTATGGCCCCACCATAACTTTTTCTCTTAATCTTCTATGGCCCCACCATAACTTTCTCTCTTAATCTTCTATGGCCCCACCATAACTTTTTCTCTTAATCTTCTATGGCCCCACCATAACTTTTTCTCTTAATCTTCTATGGCCCCACCATAACTTTCTCTCTTAATCTTCTATGGCCCCACCATAACTCTCTCTCTCTTAATCTTCTATGGCCCCACCATAACTTACCAGTTTGATATAGAGCTAGTTTTGAAAATATATAAGTTTTATCCCGCTTTTATAGTTATGGTGGAGCCATAGAAGATTGATAGGGGACCCGCTTTAAATCTTCTACGGCCCCACCATAATTTTCACACAGGGCTCCATATATGAGAGTAGGTAGATATAAAAGGTAAACCTCCTGCAAATTATTTTTATCCATGAGAAAAAATTTGGTGGGGCCATAGATGATTGAGAAGGTACCATACTTAATATTCTCTGTCCCGCCTTAATTTTTATTTGGAATACATCTGAAATTAAATTTGCTGATTTCTTCTGAAATAAATATATATAAAAAAATTCATTTATTAAATTTTAATGGTCATGAAATTTAATTATAATTTTTAAACACGTTTTTTTTCTATTCCAAGGACAGCAAATTTATTGACTTCACATCTTGCATAAATAAGGTATGGACTTGAAACCTTTTTTAGTTTAAATAATTTATCACACAATGTAAATACTTTAATTTAATCCTTTTTCGTAGATGTACACATTTGCCTGAATACGGGAGTGGTGTGGAGGTGGTGGAAGAGGCAATGGTGGACTAACGCCCCCCGGGGGAAGGATCTCACACCGGCCAGCACATATCCACTACGACTGTCCGGGGATTAGAAAAAAAAGAGCGGACGAGTCACTACAAATAAGGTCCAAAGGGAGAGTCGAATAAGACTGCTCTTATGAAATGGGGAGAAGTGTATTGGTATTCTCTGAAGCTATAGAGAGGCTACTCAAATGCATATCAATATGTCCAGTACAAAGAAAATAAACTGTGAATACGATTACTCTCGGTCCACAGTGTCCATACCTACTTCTACTAGCGAAGTGACGTCTGAATGGAATAGATACACAGTTTGAATATTACGTCATTTTGTTTTAAATAATCAGTTTGTTTTATAATATTGAAATACGTATGTCATATGGTATATATTCATACCAAAATGTTATCATATTGCCAACTCTGTGTTCTATGTTCAAATTAAAATAAATATCTCAAATATGCTTAGAATAATTCGTTTGCTAATCCCGAATTTGGTGGTATATAAAAAATATTCAAAAATAGGCAAATGAAAATTAGAAGTAAATTGATTTAAAAATATACAGTTTTAATTTTGATAAACTCTTTACAACTTCTGTCCTTAAATTTATATACTCTATGCTATAATATTATCGTCATTATTTAATTAATAACTTTAGATAAATCTGAGGGACCAGAAATGTGGATAGTTAAATTACACAAATATTGATACTATTGAGAATCTGTTATTCTCAATGGGCAAATACACTAGTTACAAATATTGACACTATTGAGAACACGTCATTCTTAACAGGCAAGTACACTAGTTACAAATATTGACACTATTGATAACACGTTATTCTTAACGGGCAAGTACACTAGTTACAAATATCGATACTATTGATAACACGTTATTCTTAACGGGCAAGTACACTAGTTACAAATATCGATACCATTGACAACACGTTATTCTCAATGGGCAAATACACTAGTTACAAATATTGACACTATTGAGAACACGTCATTCTTAACAGGCAAGTACACTAGTTACAAATATCTATACTATATCACGTTATTCTTTACGGGCAAGTACACTGGCACAAGATATCTAATTACTTTAAGAAGAGCGAATGCGTGGACTTTATTTTCTTTTATTAGCTCTCACACAACTCGTTTATTGGCACTGAATCAGTTTATGAGGACATCTTATCAAAGTAATGCCGAGTGTGACACAGCAGATGACATCAAAAAATAATAACCCTAACACGCCAGTCTAACTATAGGGATAGATTTGTCACACAGTGTTATGGTGGGGCCTCGGAAGGTTAAAGAAGGCCTCCCTTAATCTACCATCGTCCCAGTATAATTTTTCATCTGGGAATCTAACCAAGTTGCCATCAATAGTTAAAGATTATTTTATTATTAGATACGATATTTTTTGCAGATCGTTCTATATCTTAGAGAGAAGATTATGGTGGGCCAGAGAAGATTCTTAATCTTTTCCGGTCCCACCATAACTAACTCTCTAGATACAGTAGAACTTCTCTATAATGAATATAGAGTCCTGAGTAAGAGAACTACCCCGTATAGTGAACAAATTTCTATAATGCAATCAGATTTTCAAAAATAGTTGACATTTCATGGCAGACTAAAGAAAATTTGTTCACTATTCATAGTAGTTCTCTTACTCAGGACTATAAAGGAGTTCTTCTGTATGTCCTATTACACAAAAAGTGCATGTTTTAACTACAGTTTAAATAAATAGCATGCACAACATATTATATATACCATTCCATCATTGTGAACAAACAGACTACGTATTGGTACACCATTGGCCAGTCATTGGACTACTGTTTGCCTTTATTACACTGAGCTAACAGCAACCTAACTATTCTGTTACTATTCCCACTTGGAATCCATTACCACATAAAACTGGAATTGTAGAAAAAAGTAGCGATGCTACAAAACAAATTTTGTGTCAATTTTTGATTAAAATCTATATTTGAATAATAAATGGTTCAATTCTGAGTTTCTACAGTAAAACCTAATTTTATAAAATTAAGGTAAATAATTAATTGCCGACTGACATGAAACTATTAACTGTAGAATGAATGCATTTTTAAATGATTTATTATTTTTTCTTGTTTTTTTTAACCAGTTTGATTGATCAATCACGATCAATTGATCAATTAAATTGATATCACTATTCAATCAAGATGTTGAAATTTAAAAAAGATGAATTTTAAAACTTTCAAATATGGAAATACTAAAAGTGAACTCCTTTTCCTTTGTCTTCTGAGTATTAATTCCTTACAGTGATCTCACCCTCCACTTCCCCCTCCTTATCCCTCTCCCCCTCTCCTTGAGCTGGCCGTGGAGGTCGTTTCCAGGAGCCCCAAAATGTGTCCCACGGGCCACTTTTGTCCAGTTTGGTTTTTAGTTTTCCCCTTCTCCAGTGTGTTGGTTTACATATTTACTCACCAAAGTAAATTGTGTTCTTCGACACATTTCTCCCGAGTGAAAATTCGAATAGTATAGTCGAATAGTATATTTTAAATAGAATTTTGAACTGGATAATTTCAGTTTCGGCTATTATTGAATCCCAAAAGGTTCTCTTTCGATATTCTGAATTCTAACAGGAATCTGTAGCGAATGGGAATGTCTTGGAGACTGGTGAGATATAACCGCGGTCAGCTATTCCAAATGGTTACATCAATTTTCGGAATGAAAAACTCTAGATCGCACTTTAGCTGCAGCGCGGCAGTCTCATCCTATGAAAATCTACTGACTGTATTTGCTAGACTGAAAATTACAATCATTCAGAAGAATTACATTTCTATGGAAAAATATTTTTTTTATGAAAATTTGAATTTTAGGATTTTTTCAATTCTAAAGAAAATTTGAATTTTAGGAAAATAATTATTTTAGTTGAAATTTAATTCTAGGAATACTTGAAATTCAAAAGTTTTTGTAGACAAGAAATTCAGAGAACTGTTATCGTAAAAAAAATGAAATGGAAAATAAAATTAATACCTTTGTATTATATCTTTTCACGATTTCGATTTCCTGGAAACTTGAATCTATTAATTAATATTTCAATTACCGATTTGAAATTATGCATAGCAATGGAAGATTATGAACATGATGATGATTGCGATTCACGGACTAAGTTCCCAAATCATTGCCAGTTTGCCATTCCAGTTGCATCTATACAGTGATTTCCACACGAAAACCATGACAACAAAGCCGGATTGCAGTTCTCAATTAATATGCATTTAGATTTGTGACAAATTGGTTCTAGAACTGGACGCTGTACCAAGCCACTCTGTTATTCAGAACCCTGCCTCAAGTCACTTCCAAATGCAACGCCAACCGAAGTTAGAACTACATGACCTGTGCATTGTTAAAATAAATATTAAAAAATAAACCTAGTTGATTCAACCGATATTGGATTTTTTTGACTAAAATCAACTTGGATTGACTTTAGTAACTTAAATACGTATTGGTATGAATAAATACCATGCCTCACTCACTTATATTTTGTAATCCGACTGGTTCTTGATCTGTATATGAAGAAATTTTAATCATAATTATATGGCTGTAATATTTTTTTGACATCGATCAGAGTCGCTAGTAGAAGTAGGTATGGACACTGTATCATCTTCAGATGAATCAAACTTATTGACTTATTAGAGAAGATAATTAATAGTGCTTAAGATGATACTAAAACACGGAAAAGAGTCACATCGTTATGTTAATTTCACAAATCACAGTTTTCTATTATTTTAAAATCTTACAAATTTGTCGTCGTGTACCCAGACCAATTTTTAATTATAAGCATTACTATGGGTAAAGTTTATATTTGGAAATGGGAACTTAGCTCACTGTGGTAAATCATTCGTTTTCTTTACGTTTTATCAGGTCATGTCATGGGGAGCATTCCCCCCCCCCCTACCCCCGTTCCCCCGGAGGAAGCTAATATGCCTCACTGACCAGAGACGGATAAGCGCACTGGGGGATTGAATTAGGGGACGCCCGGTAACTGGGGAAGTGGCGCGGTAATTGGGAAAATACCGGACCTGGAGGGATTCCGGTAACGGTAGAAATACCCGGTAGTTAACTGAGGAAACTTATACGAATTCTGGATAATTATGAGTGTCCGGTAATTGGAGTTCTGAACTTTCGTTTGTTTATTTTTATGAATGTTCGGTATTTGGCGGTTTGAGTTTACGGTATTTGGCGGTTTGAGTTTACGGTATTTGGTGGTCTGAGTTTACGGTATTTGGTGGTCTGAGTTTACGGTATTTGGCGGTCTGAGTTTACGGTATTTGGCGGTTTGAGTTTACGGTATTTGGCGGTCTGAGTTTACAGTATTTGGCGGTCTGAGTTTACGTTATTTGGCGGTCTGAGTTTACGGTATTTGGCGGTCTGAGTTTACAGTATTTGGCGGTCTGAGTTTACGGTATTTGGCGGTCTGAGTTTACGGTATTTGGCGGTCTGAGTTTACGGTATTTGGCGGTCTGAGTTTACGGTATTTGGCGGTCTGAGTTTACGGTATTTGGCGGTCTGAGTTTACCGTATTTGGAGTTCTGAGTTTACCATATTTGGAGTTCTGAGTTTACCATATTTGGAGTTCTGAGTTTACCGTATTTGGAGTTCTGAGTTTACAGTATTTGGCGGTCTCAGTTTACGGTAATTTGGAGTTCTGTATGTCCGGTAAAAATTTAAAATCCTTCAAAGAAAATTATTCTAAAACACAATCGTTAATATCTAAGTCTATTTGTGTCAAACAAATATTAATCTTATCCCTCTACATTTTCTTGTATTTATTATTTGATCTTTATCTTTTTTTGCTAACTCTTGAAATGGTAGAACTTTCCTTCTCACTCTACTGCCACCTCTCACAAAGATGCGTTATTTTTTGTGACCTCTATGACCGTTGGGTCAACATCATTTGACCCTTTGACACCACCAAAGGCTGGTCACTTTATTATTTAGCGCACGAGTGGTGAAGTGTGGCTTTAATTTCAGCGTGAAAATTCAAATGAGTGTTTGTACTTGTTGGTTTGAGGGAACACTTTCACAGCGTGAAATTAGCACTGCAGAAACTGATGCCGAGGGTTAAATTTAAAGAATTAGCACTGAAGAAACTGATGCCAAAGGGAAAATTTAAAGAATTAGCACTGAAGAAACTGATGCCGAAGAGAAAATTTGAAGAATTAGCACTGAAGAAACTGATGCCAAAGGGAAAATTTAAAGAATTAGCACTGAAGAAACTGATGCCGAATGGAAAATTTGAAGAATTAGCACTGCAGAAACTGATGCCGAAGGGAAAATTTGAAGAATTAGCACTGAAGAAACTGATGCCGAAGGGAAAATTTGAAGAATTAGCAATGCAGAAACTGATGCCGAAGGGAAAATTTGAAGAATTAGCACTGCAGAAACTGATGCCAAAGGTTAAATTTAAAGAATTAGCACTGCAGAAACTGATGCCGAAGGGAAAATTTGAAGAATTAGCACTGAAGAAACTGATGCCGAAGGGAAAATTTGAAGAATTAGCACTGCAGAAACTGATGCCAAAGGTTAAATTTAAAGAATTAGCACTGCAGAAACTGATGGCGAAGGGAAAATTTGAAGAATTAGCACTGCAGAAACTGATGCCGAAGAAAATACTAAAAGAATTATCACTTGATAGACTGATGACAGCAGAATGATTTATAATAGAATTAGCATAATTGGAGAGACCAATGAAAAATAATTCAAAACAACTGCATTGTACAACCTGATTCCAAAGAATATGTTTAAAAAAATTAGAAATGAACTGACTGATGCCAAAAAAAAGACTTCGAGAAATATTCGTGGTTAAAATTTTCGAAATAGCCTCCTAATTTTCACCATTTTGATACAACTACACTGTTCTCTTTACATCATTTATGTAGTGACTGTTTAATTAATGTTGAAATAATATTAACAAAAAATCCAATCAAAATAACATCTAGTCATATTAAATAGTACCTAATTTATTATTAGATATTTCACTGAATGATTGCATCCTTGTGTTTATTTTCCATAGTCACCACCTCTCTTCATTTTAATCATTGCAAATTTGGTCCGAGCTGAAGATTGAAATCTCCTATTCTACATCCTCAGATTTCAGTTAAATTCTGTTTCATCAAACACTCCAGATTGAGTCTCATCCATCTTCATCCTTACCCCTCAACCCTCCCTCCCCCAAAGAAGAAGCATTGATGAACGACGCCCCGGTCAACCGATCGATTTCTCGTCGAGTTATCGACGGTTCGGCGTTGCTCGAGTGATTCTTTTTCTTCGTTGGTGAAGTGCACAGATAGAGTGATGAGACGACTGAATAAATGGATTCCTCGTGTAATGAATTGCAGGGGGCGGAGTCTTGCATATTTGACGTCATAGTCTCATGGGTAATAAGTCGGGATTTGAACATGAAATGAACTTCATAGTCTCCTGTGTAAATGATGTTAAAATGAAATCAACGTCATAGTTTTCACTGTAAATGATTATAGGTATTAACATGTTTAAATGAAATCAACGTCATAGTTTTCACTATAAATGAATCTAGGTATTAACATGTTTAAATGAAATCAACGTCATAGTTTTCACTATAAATGAATCTAGGTATTAACATGTTTAAATGAAATCAACGTCATAGCTTTCACTGTAAATGAATCTAGGTATTAACATGTTTAAATGAAATCAACGTCATAGCTTTCACTGTAAATGAATCTAGGTTTTAACATGTTGAAGAAACATAGTCACAATTTAAAACCTTATTCTTCATTTCTAATTGAAATCAATTATGCAAAATAATTATATCCAAAATGATATTTGATATAAATTATTTTCGTCTTTTATCGATTCCTTTTTTAATGATATTATATTCTTTTTCTCTCTCTATACTATTTATATCATTATTACATAATATTGTTTTCTATATATAAACTATTAAATCCATTTTATCTTACTGGGAGCTCATTCAACGTTCATTTAAAAATTGTTTACAATATTCAAGCCCAGATAGCACTGTTTAATGGGACAACATTGTCCCAACATTGTTACAACATTGCCCCAACCTATAGTTACAACATTGCCCCGATTTTTCTACAACATTGTCCCAACATAGTTACAACATTGCTTCAATTTTAACATTTTTCCAACATAGTTACAACATTGCCCCGATTTTACTACAACATTGTCCCAACGTAGTTACAACATTGCCCCAATTTTGCTACAACATTATCCCCACTTTGTTCCAACATTGCCCCAATTTTACAACAACATTGTCCCAACATAGTTACAACATTGCTTCAATTTCGCTACAACAAACATTGTCCCAACATAGTTACAACATTGCCCAATATTATTACAATAATATGACAATGTTGCCCAAAAACCATTGCTACCTGTAATGTCACAATATACTACCTGTGAGAATGATTATCTGCATGCTATAATATTTCTCTCCGTTAGATGTCGCTGTAGGGTAGCTTAGTGTCGTATGTTGATGTATCAGGGGGTATGACTATTCATCAGCAGCGTACTGAGGTGTGCTAACTAATGATGGAAAGGGGGGCCAGGGGGGCTGAATAAGATTAATGGGGCCTGGTGATGGACAGAGTAAACATACAAATAAATAGGCACCATTGATGGATATGAGGGAATTAATTATGGTAAACAACATAGGGGAATTGTAACTTTGATAACAATTCAATGTATTTATTTCAACATAGGTGCTTGAATATTGTAGAACATGTGATGTCGTTCTTAGAATGTTTTTAGTTCCATCTTTTCATTAATGTACAAGTTTACATAACAATTTTAAAAACTAAACAACGTAAATATGTAATATTATGTAGATATAACATAGTTTTTATTTATTTCATGACTTAATTAGAGCCTTAGAGAATATTGAAATAATTTCTAAGGTTTTAAGAAACCGAAATTTCTATTATATTAGAATTAGATATTAAGGAATTTTATTATCTTTGGAGTAAATAATTAAGAATTTCTATAATAATGGCAATAGATAATTAGATTTTCTGTTTTATTTTGAATTAGCTTTTCCTAGAGAAAAAATTAAAGTGGGACTATCGAAGATCATAGAAGGGCAATCCCCTCCTTAATCTACCATAAGTTTCTTTCTTTGTTTATTCCAAAAGGAATTTATTTTTATATAGTGAGATAATTCCTAAAATTATTTTTATTATATGATTTACGTTGTTCAATTTCAGAACTGAAAAATCCTGAGTTTTGTGTTACGTACACCATTTTGTTCAGAAATTACTAATCTATAACATTATGTTATTGTTTACTAACAATTTTTATCTAAGAAAAGTTCACTTAAACTCAATGAATAATGTTATGATTAATTTAAACAGTTAATCTCTTATATAAAATGCAAATATGCTATATTGATTATTTAATGAATATTTCAAAATCTTTTTCGAAAAATTATAAAATCCTAATTCTTATGTATAAGTAATTAAGTATGCTCCAAATCAGATTTTTTAATGAAAATTAAGGATTTGAAATCATTTCAATTATTTTAATTATTATTTCGTTAAATATTCATTTCATGTGAAATTTAAATCGTTAAAATTTACTGTATGGCCGATTTTTCCATTGAAATGTTTCTGCATCCATGAGCAATTGTCACCATCTTGTGGTATGTGACTTTGTTCATGGAGCCACTTTCCTTTCTGACTGCTTCTTCTAGTCCCTCGTATTTAATTTCCTTTTGACGTCTTTGGTTCCGAAGCAGGCGTTAAACACACTATTAAATTAATTATACCTCATTTACTTTAAATTTTAATATTTATCATAAAGAGATATAATTTCAAAAACCTAATTAGTAAAATTTTACTTCACTGTAGAAATTTAAACTAAAATAAATTCAATTTAAATTTTTTAATCCTACCACCAGAGACTCCAAGTCATTACCTAACAGATCGAACCCTATGAACCAACTGAACTGAATTCAAAGGCCCTTACAATGATAACGGAAGTTTTTTTTTTGCTAGGTCACAAATTGCTAGTTTTTTGTTAGGTACCTACCAGCGAACTCTTTGTATCTATCGTGATAAAAAAAACCTAATGGGAATCTCTATGAGAGCTCATCTATACACTTAAAATGTACTCTATTCCTATCTTTAAATGAGGTATTACTTCTTTAATGTTTTTAAAATAATCTACATGTTTCAGTTTAGTACAGCAGGGTACTTATTGATTATTTACAGCCGTCGCTTTTGAATTATTCAATAATTTTTTGCTCACCCTAAAAAAAAGCGAGTTAAAAGAGTTGGGTACGGATCGGTAGGTAGGTAGGTACCCTATATTGTAAAGGGAAAAAATAATTTATTCGTAACACTCTGGATTGGTGAATATTTATAAAAAATATTGATTATTTTTTTGCACAACACCGGTTATTTTTAGAAATATTTCAATGTGCAACTTTTTTATAGATTTTTTCATTTATTTTGTATAGTGATTTTTTAACACTATCTATGATACATTTTACCCCTCTATTCTAATACTCCACTCACTGCTATCAGCCCCATCTATTGCCAATACTGCACTCACTGCTATCAGCCCCATCTATTGCCAATACTCCACTCACTGCTATCAGCCCCATCTATTGCCAATACTCCACTCACTGCTATCAGCCCCATCTATTGCCAATACTCCACTCTGTGCTATCAGCCCCATCTATTGCAAATACTCCACTCACTGCTATCAGCCCCATCTATTGCCTATACTCCACTCACTGCTATCAGCCCCATCTATTGCCAATACTCCACTCACTGCTATCAGCCCCATCTATTGCCAATACTCCACTCACTGTTATCAGCCCCATCTATTGCCAATACTCCACTCACTGCTATCAGCCCCATCTATTGCCAATACTCCACTCATTACAAACAGTTTCATTTCCGTTGCAAGTTGTTGTTTCACATTGCATGGTCTTCACGCATCGCTCCCCTGACACACTTGGACCATAACGCATCGCTCCCTCAACACACTTGGACCATAACGCATCGCTCCCCCGATTCACAAAGCATTGCAGCTCTGTCAAAGGATTCGCTTGTTTGTCTTTCAATTTGCTTCTGAGGAGCGAATTAGACACAATTAGATAGTAGAGGGTGGTCGAAGACACTCTGGACCTCCGTGAATCGGACTGCGTATATTCGGAAGGGTTTAGGAGGGGGTGGGGGGTAATCTACATAGTACAGGCAGTAATTTGAATGTTAGTGTGTTTGTGAGAACTTGAAACCAGAGACTGTATTTAGTAGACCCTCTCTCACTCTCTTAGCACTTCATAAAGTATAGATGGTGAAACTTCATTGTGGTGCTTTGGGAGTATATTTGTTTGTTGCTAGTCTAGAAAGTATAGCTTTTGATTACGAATTTTGGGAATTTGTGGGAAATGACAACGAAATTATTATTCGCCTGTTTTCCTAAGAAAAGTTCATATAAACTCAATGAATGATGTTATGATTAATTAAAACAGACGACAATAATTAAAAACCCTTACAGTGAAAAATGAATATATTTGAGATATGTCGTTATTGAAACAATTATTACACAATTATGAAAATTATTGATACATATTATATGTACTTTTAACATATGATATACACTGAATTTAATCATTTGCAAACAAATACTCAGATAATTACCAGTTAGATACCTAACACTTCAATACATACATTAATGAAGCAAACCTTACTCTGTTAAATGACAGCATCTCCCCCAACCCTCTTCCAACCCCCCCCCCCCTCCCTTCCCATCCCTCGGATCTTAATTACCAATCGATCGGTGGACGCCGCTGGACTTAGAGGGACTTCGGCCATCGTCCCTCCCCCATCTTAGAGATAGACTCGCTAAGATGGACTGCTGGTTGTTGGTACTTTTAATATGGAAACAAATTTACTTTTGTCTAACAAGGGCTTGCTTCTATAGCTTCAATTTTTAGATGAAATTTTAAGTGAAGATGAAATTTTTAAATTTGTACCTTTAACAATATTTATCAATTTCTATTTTATTAGGTATTCATATACAGATGTATTATTTATTCAATAAAAATGATTGTATATCACTGACAAAGAAAAGTGTATCTGTGAGGATTTTGTCACAATTTAATAGTAAACAAAATGAAACTTTATTTATTGAAAGGTTTGTTAATATTCTAAAATTGGTCTGAGTACACGATGATAAATTTGTAAGACTTGAAAATGACTGGAAATTAGAAAACTGTGGTTTGTAAAATTAGCATCATACGGAAACTATTTTGTTTAGTAGTATATCATCACAGTGACTCTTTTCTCTGACAGTACATCATCACAGTGACTCTTTTCTCTGATAGTACATTATCACAGTGACTCTTTTCTCTGATAGTACATCATCACAGTGACTCTTTTCTCTGATAGTACATCATCACAGTGACTCTTTTCTCTGATAGTACATCATCACAGTGACTCTTTTCTCTGATAGTACTTCATCACAGTGTCTCTTTTCTCTGATAGTACATCATCACAGTGTCTCTTTTCTCTGATAGTACATCATCACAGTGACTCTTTTCTCTGATAGTACATCATCACAGTGACTCTTTTCTCTGATAGTACATCATCACAGTGTCTCTTTTCTCTGATAGTACATCATCACAGTGACTCTTTTCTCTGATAGTACTTCAACACAGTGACTCTTTTCTCTGATAGTACATCATCACAGTGACTCTTTTCTCTGATAGTACATCATCACAGTGTCTCTTTTCTCTGATAGTACATCATCACAGTGACTCTTTTCTCTGATAGTACATCATCACAGTGACTCTTTTCTCTGATAGTACATCATCACAGTGTCTCTTTTCTCTGATAGTACATCATCACAGTGACTCTTTTCTCTGATAGTACATCATCACAGTGACTCTTTTCTCTGATAGTACATCATCACAGTGACTCTTTTATCTGATAGTACATCATCACAGTGACTCTTTTCTCTGATAGTACATCATCACAGTGACTCTTTTTTTTCTGATAGTACATCATCACAGTGACTCTTTTCTCTGATAGTACATCATCACAGTGACTCTTTTTCTGATAGTACATCATCACAGTGACTCTTTTCTCTGATAGTACATCATCACAGTGACTCTTTTCTCTGATAGTACATCATCACAGTGACTCTTTTATCTGATAGTACATCATCACAGTGACTCTTTTCTCTGATAGTACATCATCACAGTGACTCTTTTCTCTGATAGTACATCATCACAGTGACTCTTTTCTCTGATAGTACATCATCACAGTGACTCTTTTTTTTCTGATAGTACATCATCACAGTGACTCTTTTCTCTGATAGTACATCATCACAGTGACTCTTTTCTCTGATAGTACATCATCACAGTGACTCTTTTCTCTGATAGTACATCATCACAGTGACTCTTTTTCTGATAGTACATCATCACAGTGACTCTTTTCTCTGATAGTACATCATCACAGTGACTCTTTTCTCTGATAGTACATCATCACAGTGACTCTTTTCTCTGATAGTACATCATCACAGTGACTCTTTTCTCTGATAGTACATCATCACAGTGACTCTTTTCTCTGATAGTACTTCAACACAGTGACTCTTTTCTCTGATAGTACATCATCACAGTGACTCTTTTCTCTGATAGTACATCATCACAGTGTCTCTTTTCTCTGATAGTACATCATCACAGTGACTCTTTTCTCTGATAGTACATCATCACAGTGACTCTTTTCTCTGATAGTACATCATCACAGTGTCTCTTTTCTCTGATAGTACATCATCACAGTGACTCTTTTCTCTGATAGTACATCATCACAGTGACTCTTTTCTCTGATAGTACATCATCACAGTGACTCTTTTATCTGATAGTACATCATCACAGTGACTCTTTTCTCTGATAGTACATCATCACAGTGACTCTTTTTTTTCTGATAGTACATAATCACAGTGACTCTTTTCTCTGATAGTACATCATCACAGTGACTCTTTTCTCTGATAGTACATCATCACAGTGACTCTTTTCTCTGATAGTACATCATCACAGTGACTCTTTTTCTGATAGTACATCATCACAGTGACTCTTTTCTCTGATAGTACATCATCACAGTGACTCTTTTCTCTGATAGTACATCATCACAGTGACTCTTTTATCTGATAGTACATCATCACAGTGACTCTTTTCTCTGATAGTACATCATCACAGTGACTCTTTTCTCTGATAGTACATCATCACAGTGACTCTTTTCTCTGATAGTACATCATCACAGTGACTCTTTTTTTTCTGATAGTACATCATCACAGTGACTCTTTTCTCTGATAGTACATCATCACAGTGACTCTTTTCTCTGATAGTACATCATCACAGTGACTCTTTTCTCTGATAGTACATCATCACAGTGACTCTTTTTCTGATAGTACATCATCACAGTGACTCTTTTCTCTGATAGTACATCATCACAGTGACTCTTTTCTCTGATAGTACATCATCACAGTGACTCTTTTCTCTGATAGTACATCATCACAGTGACTCTTTTCTCTGATAGTACATCATCACAGTGACTCTTTTCTCTGATAGTACATCATCACAGTGACTCTTTTCTCTGATAGTACATCATCACAGTGACTCTTTCTGATAGTACATCACAGTGACTCTTTCTCTGATAGTACATCATCACAGTGACTCTTTTCTCTGATAGTACATCATCACAGTG